>CM044444.1:33829284-33881480 GCA_024363595.1 Xenopus borealis | reverse complement strand
TTATGCATACATAATAGATTCTATATGGCATTTAAAGGGGTTAATCTGGTATTCTCACCAAAATATATCTGTCTTGATTACTAAAATGACCATTTAATCCCATGATGGAAACATTCTATAAATGTTATTTTGTATGTCTTTATGTAATGATTCATTTTTATTTCTTTTCATATAGTTTACTTAAGCTATTAAAAAAAACTATAAAAAATGAATAATGATGACCAGCTGAAAAGTTGTTTTGAATTGGCCCTTCTATAACATGTTAAACATTAGCTTAAAGATGAAAATCCCCAAATAAAACTTTAATTAAACAAGCCTTGTCCATTCTAATACCAATGAAAGACTTCCCTATCACTAGCTATGAATATACATACATGCAGTATAAAGTATTTGCATACAGAACAGTCTTCCATTCTTATTATGTCTCATTATTTTCACAAGGCAGTGATTATATTTCATCCTGGGCTGGAATAGAGAAGAGTTGGCACCAGAAAAAGCTATTTTAAAAGAAGAGTTCTGGCTGCACTATACTATGTATACAGAAGAGCATGAGGTCTTTTTCCAGCACAGCGTCAAACTGGCAAGTCCTGATGAATTCACACATTCCTTATTGAGTGATACTATTACAATATGTGTACAAAGTGATTATGTGGTAAGTGATGCTGAAAAGGCCACATTAGCTGGAGACCGGCAGGCATAGCTGTTTTGTCTATAAGATGTGTTTATACATACCCACAGGATAATTGTGAGCTGCACAGTATACTGTATGTATATGTACTGTAGATATTACTGTGGAAGGCACATGTAGTGTTTGACTTTTATCTAACTGCTGGGCACACATGGAAGGAAACTCAGCAGACAGACTGACAACTCAACAGTAAATGTCAATAACACATCAGGCACCACTGAAAACATATTTGTAGTCAGCATAGTTAGCAAAGGCAGCTAATCATCCCCTAACCAAACTAACATACCTAATGATTTTTCCAAGTAAAATAAAAATTGTGTCTTTTTGGTTAGGGATACACTGAATACAGGATTTGGTTCAGGGATCGCGATAATCAGTTTTACAGCATCTGACCATCATGTCATTGGTTTGAGGTATTTAAAGTTGTGCTCATAAGTTTACATACTCTGGCAGAATTTATGATTTCTTAAACATTTTTCAGAGGATATAACTTTTCTTTACTTACTCATGGGTAGTGGTTGGCCGAAGCCATTTATTGTCAAACTACTGTGTTTATTTTTTTAAATCATAATCACTATACAAACTACTCAAATGGTTAAGAAATCATACATTCTGCCAGACTATGTAAACTTATGAGCACAACTGTATACTGTGGTAGATTTAGGATGACATTCCAGGGTGCAATTAGTGCACTGATTCTGGTTGTGTTCCTATAACCATTAGAATGATGCTCCGTAACTACACAGGTCTGCATGGTTGATATACAGTAACAGTACAGTTATGTTGATAGTTACAGCTGAACTACTCAACTCTAAATTATTCCATTGGTAAAAACAAAGAATAGAACTGCTATCTATTCTAATAGCTGGTTCTACTGTTATTGTTATAAGTATGTTCATGGTATCTGGAAAAATTATACTGGTGAACATTGTTTGGTATTAAATTTTAGGAATGTACCACTTAATGATCTGCATAGGTGCAGACGTTTGTTACGGTGACTCTGTGCTTCTCATTATTAGAACACCAGTGTTTTCAGTAGTTTAGCACTACTCATTTAGGACATAATTACAGTCTATTAATATAGATGATGGATTGCTACTGCAGCTGGTTAGCATTGCTGGCATATAAATTTATATAAGATATGTTATTACCTAAGGTAGAATAAGTAGTAGCACAGTCCTCGCTTACAAGTATACTAGGATTCGCGGGTACCCTGGACAATGTAGATTTATACTGTAATTATACTGTAAGTGATTATATTGCATTGATTCATTATTTGGGCACCAAGTCAAAATGTTGTTCTCTGTTCAAAGTCAAAATGCATGGTTCTTGATTAAAGTTCATCTTGGTTTTTAAATAAATGCTCAAAAAAGCATCCAATTAAAGGGGAACAAAAGCCTAACTAAAGAAGTACTGTAGGTCAGAAATGTTGTGTATTATATTTTGGGCTTCTGTACCAGCCCAAGGCAACCACAGCCGTTTAGCTGGGAATATCTGGGTTTCCAAAGGTGCCCCAGTAGCTCCCAGTCTTCTTTTCTGCTGATTCACTGCACATGCTCAGTGCTGCTCTCACTTACTGAGCTTAGGGACCCACTCACAATTTACAGCACACAGATGACAGAAATGTCTCATTATATGACCAATTAGTACCGAACACATTTAAGTACCACATGGCAGCACAGAAACCAGTGCAATTAGCATCAGAATTTAAAAATCCAGTAGCATCATCTTATATTACAGACAAACCTCATTTTCTGCTTGATAATTAGTGAAAACCGATAAGCTTAGCTTCTCAACAGCTGCTCAGAGCCCAGTGAGCATGTGAGTGTCACAGACACTTTCCAAGATGGTGACCCCCTGTGACAAGTTTGAAGTCCTGGATCATTGCTGCTATTTAAATGCGGAATCTTTAGGCTGGCGCAATAAGCTCAGTATGTAAAATATGGCATTTTCAACCATATTAATTTTAAAGGTTTAGGTCTCCCTTAAATTGTCAGGATAAGTATAAGTCTTGTGAAATAACTCTTTAGTGTTTCATGATTTCCATAAATCAGTGGAATCGGCTATATTCGTGTAAAATAATACATTTGTATTTATATCATAAAGTTCAGACAGTGTTATGCACCTTTTTTTTTTACATAAGCCCAACTGAATGAGCTCATGTCAAAAAGAGGATATACTTTCTCTTTAAGTAAGAGGAGGACTTTATTCATTTGAGTGTCTTTGAGTGACATATTTAAAAGGAACGATGTATAACAGTGTCTATGAAAAAATCAATATGTAATATTATGCCTATACTATAGTTTATAATACACTTAAAGTAACTAGTATCTAGCAAATTAAAGTGAAGTGGGACATGGTTAGCAAGAATACAAAATGTATTCTGGGTAATGAAGTAATCAGCTAAATACATTTAAAAATACTGGTTATTTTTATTATTTATGTCAAAAGCAGCATCAACATTGCTTCAGTACTGCTCCTGTGTTGGGAAGAGAAATAGTAAACGACAATGGATTTACAGAAGGATCTATTTATTACTCTTTTCCATGGGGAACCTTTTTGAATGACATCACCAATATATGCAGGAATGTTCATCTTTAGCGTTACTCATAGGCTGCACAAAAGTAAGAATAAGGGCAGATAGTTGTTTGACCCTTGTGCCAGGGAATTTGATAATGGGGCTATTGTTCATCAACAGTCAGTAAGCTCCTACACATTTCTGAGTTGGATTTGTGAAAAGGAAAATCTCTCCCCCAGAATGTAGCTTTACGTCCTTTTCGTACTGTGTATGTGATGTTCTTCTCTGGAAGTGATTCTGACACAATGTAGGTCTCTCTGTAGGGCAAAAACAAATCTGCTTAAAGAACAGCAATAATTATTTTTTTGTTTCCATCCATGGAAAATATAAAAGAAAGTGATAATGACGTGTTTCTACCAAAAACGGGAAAAAAATGAATTATGGCTAGGTCTCATTTACAAACAAAAGTGAAAGTGACAAGTGCAAAAATTGTATCCATCCAATTGGTATTCTCAGTATTATTTGTATCAGTGCACAGTCCTTTTCAATTTCCTCTTGTGACCCAATACCAGTTTCTTCTGCTTTGCTGAACAAGGTACAAAGGATCTCTGGAATTATATAGGGAAGGTGCATGTGCGCGCAGAACATACTTGCACCAAATGAATCATATCCTAATGCCTTTTCTACACTACATCCATTGGTGCACAAGATATTCTCATCCATATTGAGGGAAACAAAACACCAAAATTTACTAAAGTGAACCCAAATTAGCTCTGTAAATCTGGATAAAATGTTGCATTGTGGGTAATAAAATAATAAAGACGGTCCTTCTAAAGTAGGGATGTACCAAGGCAGCTTGGAGCCATAGGCAATCCAACTGGCCACCTCGCCCCACCCCTGCAAACTCATATATACACATTTTTATGCTGAAAGGGTGATTGCAAGAGCAAGTGGAAGGACAAGGCTCAGGACTAGAGATCAGTGATGGGAGAGGTACATACTTAGCACGTGCCCTTTCTACCTGTCTCTAGTTCTGGCCCTGTTCTACAGTATATCCATCTACTGGATATAAGGCAGTTTTTGAATGAGAGAATTCTGTCCAGTCTTGATTATGCTGCTAAACTCTGTAGAGACAGGTCAATGTCTTAACATGGGCTAGCCTTTAAATGTGTCTTTTTGATATTCTCAGCAGTTGATGTGCTCCTGAATAAGTATTTTGGCTATTTTTAATTCTTCAAAATGTAAGCCCTAGTAAGCTGCCTCTCCTGACCTTCTATTTCATCATTGTACATGTTTCAATATTTTTTATGTGTGTGTGAATATGAAAAGCATATACTACAAAGAGCAAAAGAGACATCACAACTTTGTGCATGTGCAATTCAATGCGGAAAAGAGATTAGGCTGCTTCCTAAAGTAGGATTTTGGCTAGCTGATTTCCTGTATTGCCCTAGCCTTAACATAAAGCATTTTTCAGTTTCTAGTCCTCTGTCTCTGGGTATAACTTAAGGTTAATGTGCTGAGATACATGGTATAATCGGATATAACATTGCAAATTGTTTCCTTGAATGATGAAGATGCAATCCTAGAGACTGTATAATAAAGTGAGCTTGTTAGTGCTGTTAAACTATTTAAGTGTGGGTGGTTGCATTCTCTGCAAATATTCCCACAGGATTCAGAGCAATAAGGCCATAAAATGTTATATACGCTGTACCATCACTAAAAGGCATCGAGGTTGTGACATGGTTGGAATAAAGGATTCCCTGTTATTTGGGTTGGCAGGAAATAAACTACTTCTTGGGATTTGACCTCATCCCAAATGAAGAATGTAAGTGTTAGCAGAGGGATAATGCTTCAGTTATTTGAAAAGGCAACAGGAATTGTACTAATATAGTGTGTTAGCCACTTAGGGAAGTCTGTATTAGAACAAGTCAGAAGGGCTAAACTGCTGCTTCAATAAATTATTAAGACTGCTGTATGTGGCCATATCTTATATACAACTATGCACAGTACAATAGATCCTAAAATCCCTCCTGACCTCCCAGCATTAACTGCTCATTTGTACCATAAAACCTACCACCTAAAGCTAATTGATTTGACGTGCTCATGTTATCCTAGTCATTTAAATATGGAAGAATTCCAGTGCATGAGTAGTTGCAAAACAGAACAATCATTAGCCAAGAACATTTGTTAATATTAATCCTCTCATCAATTGCAAGCATACACAAAGCAAGATAAACTATTTCAATTAGTTTATCCATTACCTGTAAGGTGTGTTGTTCTGACGTAGCTCAAGGCACATGAGCATAGGGAAAGCTGAAAATTTCATAACGGAGTCAAAGTCAACTGCAGTCTCTGCATCGACCTGAGCCTTGATATCAGCTTGGAAAAAAGAGGTATCCAATTCTGTTGTAAATTCAAAGACAAGGGAAGCCCTGGGAATATAATGCAGCAAACTTTAAATGTATTCTTTATTGGCCTTATATAATACATGCACAATACAATGTGGCTTACAAAGGGAAGGTACCATCATAAAATAAATGGGGCTGTTTATTGAACGTTGTAGTGTCACACACAAACTATGCAAACTTTTCACTAACAATAGAGCATGATAATAAATGCTCTGCAGTTCCACTTGTCCCTTTCCATGTATTGCTCTCCTATTTAATGCTGTCATTTAACCCAGCTTTTTGTTTCTATAAAGGAAGGAAAACTATAGATTTCAGATTTTAGTGGCAAATACTCCATTTGGTAGTGGCAAGTACAGGTATGGGATCCGTTATCTGGAAACCCAGTATCCAGAAAGACTCCATTATAATCAAATAATCCAAATTTTTTAAAAATGATTTCCTTTTTCTCTGTAATAATAAAACTTGAATTACTAGACTTTTGTAGCAGTTTATATCATACTTTGTGTTGATGTTTGTTTTGGATTCCTGCTCCCAGATGCTGACATCAATGTTTGCTGAGACCTCTAATCCAAGCCCACCCTGATATTCCACAATGGCCTGTATCCCAGACTGCATTGGCAAACTCTGAAAAGAAGAGAATTGAATCATTTAGTTGGGGAATTCAAACTTTTCAACAGGCTGCTATATTAGTATTTGTGCTATAAAGCTTATATA
Source organism: Xenopus borealis (assembly GCA_024363595.1). Taxonomy (NCBI): domain Eukaryota; kingdom Metazoa; phylum Chordata; class Amphibia; order Anura; family Pipidae; genus Xenopus; species Xenopus borealis. The sequence goes on along the minus strand of CM044444.1, from coordinate 33,875,152 downwards.
TTGACCCAAGGTTAATACAATAGTGTTGGAAGCAGAATTAAGTATCTAGACATACTTACTGCCTTTATTCCTCAAAATCACTTCAATTTAATATGATTTTGCACTTAACCAACCAGTAGTTAAGACCTCATGTTCACAAAATATTTATGCTCTCAACACAGATTGTCTTTTATATTTTCTGAACATATTTGTGCTTTGTGATACAGAAGAAGTCTATTACTCAGAATGCCTGGAACTTGTGATTTTCCAGATATGGATTTTTTCCATAACGTGGAGGACCATACTTTAATGCAGTGGTGTCCCAAAGGGTTAGCCCCACAGAGTGGGACCTGGAACACTTGTAAGGGGCTCATACTAGACACAACTGTAATCCCAGCCTGATGGCCAATTAGAGTAATATGTTGGGTAAAAAATTATTTGGTATCTTAATATTCTTACAACCATGGCTACATAACTGAAAAACCAATGTTTTCATATATTTGTAACCTTGTTATAAGCTAGAGGATACCCTCAAGAAGGGCATCCCTTATCTGAAAGGGGGTTTAAGCTGGAAAAGTCTGTCATCCACTGCCTTGAGGCTTCTAAAACTATACTTAGGATGGTTTTGTGGTTAACATAGATGTGTTCTCATTTAGATAGTTTTAAGTAGAATATACTGTATTATTTTAGAGAGAGAAAAAACAAATTGATTAGTTTGCTTAAGTAAATTGAATTTTCTATGGGACCTGTTAACCAGAATGCTTGGGACCTTGAGTTTTCCAGCTAAGGGATCTTTCCATAATATGGTTCTCCAACCCTTAAGTCTTCTAAAAATCATTTAACCATTAAATTAGCCCAATAATATTGTTTTGCCTCCAAGAAGGATTTATTTTATCTTAGTTGTAGTAAAGTACAAGGCACTGTTTTATTACAGAGAAAATGGAAATCATGTTTAAAAATCTGAATAATTTGTTTAAAATGGAGTCTATGGGAGATGGCTGCCATGAAATTCAGTGCTTTTTAGATAACAGGTTTCCAGATAAGGGATGCTATGCCTTTACTGGGCTTCTCAAATATTGATCCCATATCAGTACTTGATCATTATTTCAGACCTATGTCACATTAGGGGGTAAATTTACTAACAAAGGATGCTAAACTGCACTGGTCCAGTTGCCTATAGCAATCCAATGACATTTGATTTCTGTTTGCAACTTAAAAGTAGTTTTATTGCTGGGACAAGTTGCTTTAACAAATGTCACATATTTGAGAAAGGGAAAGAAGCATGATAAAACATATTCTAGTTTGATGTGCCAGTGTTGTTAATAAAGTCAATTTTAATTTAACCCAGGTAATTCCAGTGTTGTTCCATACTGTGGATCGGACTGAAGGGAAACAGGTTGTTGCAGTGTAATTAGGTGGTTGCTTTAAACTGAAGTTATTTCAACATGGACAACATGCATATTTGCACTGAAATAAGTAAAAAAAGAAAAGTATTTCATACCACATTTGTAAAACAAAAGCACTGCATTATTTGGTTCCATCCTCAAGACTTTTCTCCAATATAATAATATAAAAAAGTGCAATTTTGCAGGCCCCTTTAACCTTAATCTACATTTAAGGAGTGTTATTTCACGAGTACTGGTGGGGAGTTGGCAAGAGTGAGGCTTAGATTAAGAAGTGTATTATACAGTATATAGTGAATTTAAAAAATGTAGCATTTGCAGTGCTGGAATTGGGGAGGGACAGGGATGCCATCCCTTCACTTTATTTTTATGAAGAAGAGTGTTGCATCCCGGAACTGTCTTTTGCTCCTCTCCACTTTTGCATGCAATTAAAATGCAGATATAAATAAAATATAATTATAATTAAATAATAGAAGATAAAAGGAGAGAAAAGATTGCTGGGAGAGAAACAGAGAAGAGATAGAAAATTGTTAAACAGATAAAGAAGTTGGAGGCATCAGAGAGGGTTATAGAGAAAAAGAAAAAGGAAGCAAAAACAGAAAATTAATGTATTAAAAAGAAGCAGGTTACAGAATTGTTAGGTTTGGTAGCCGAGGATGAGGAGAGTATAACAGTGCTTTATTAACAAGCCAATACAGGCCTTACACACAACAGTAACTTCTTACTTTCACTTTCAAGCTTACAGAAAGTCCTGTGTATGCACAGTATAAGTCCTGCGCACAGTGACACCCACAGGCCATTTGTATAAGCACCACATGTTCCCTCTATAGTAGGAAAGCATTTGGGCAAATGTAATAAACAACAACAATGCATCTTAAAGCAATAATATACATTATTTACATCACATAGTCCTGGGTCCATGCAGGTGATTTTCTTTTCAGGTTCATTTTCTTCAGGCCTATTGCAGTTGGCATCAGGAGTAGGAAAATGTCCTTCATCAAATGGAGCTTCTCCAAAGTTATATCCAGCTGGAGAAAGACGACTTGTATTCCATATGCGTCCATCAAACAGTTCATGTGTATTTAGGTGTAGGAAATTTAGATTGTGCTTGTTTCAGTATTTCTGGCTAATAAATTTTGACTAAAGATCCAGGCTGAAAGTGCACTTCCCTTGCACCATGTTTTCTATAAGTATAAACCTTGCATTTGGCTTGGTGACATTTAACAATGTCAGCAGTAGATGATTTTTGTAGGCACAGTGTTTGGTGGAAGTTTGATGACTGCCATGTAATAATTCAGCTGGAGAGGATTGGGTTGTTGCATGGCATGTTGCTCTGTAGTTATGTAAAAACTCTGTTGTAAATACTTTCCAAGATTTCCCAGTAAGATTTGCTGTCTGTAGTGCTTCTTTCAGACTACTGTTGAATCACTTGATTTCTCCATTTGCTTGTGGGTAATACACTGAAGATTTCCTATGCACAATTTTCCTCGCTCTCTGAAATTATTCAAACTCATATAAGACAAACTGTGGTCCATTGTCAGATATTAACTCCTTTGGATTTCCTTCTCTGCTGAAGACTGTAGACAGAAATGTTATTACTGCAGCTGATGTTACATGAGAAACAAATGCAACTTCAGGCCATTTACTGTAATAGTCTATCAAGGTTATAGCAAATATACAGTCTATAGGAGCATCTGCAAAAGGACCGACAATATCAATAGCAAGTTTTTCCCATGCTGAATCAGGGAATGGTACTGGCTGAAATGGTGGTGTATGTGTGATAGCTGTTTTGTCATGATTCTGACAAGTAACACAAGAGTGAATGGCAGTTACCACCTCAGCATCCATTGCTGGCCACCGGTATAGTTCTCATAGTCTTTGTTTTGTATGTACAATTCCTTGATGACCCTCATGTGTAAGTTGTATTTGCTTTTCTCGGAAGGTCTCTGGTACCAATAAACGGTGAGCTCCACAGAAAACATAGCCATCTACTAAGGACAGTTTGTGTCTAATCCTGTAGTAAGGTTGAAGATCAGGACTGAGTTTCTTCTCAGCATTTGGCCATTTGTTTTGTAAGATGTCCTGTAATTTTATTTGAATTGGACATGTGAGGCCAGCTTGCTTAAAATCAGCAGCTGTAACTGTAGATGATAATCAGTCAATGCTACAACTTCTATGTCCTCATCCAGTGTATAAGAAGCTGCAGGTAAATGTAAACGTGACAAGCAATCAGCAGTAACATTTTTCAAACCTGGTTTGTATTGCATTTTGTAGTTGAAATTCAGTAGCCTTGCTGAGACAGTCTTCCTTATAGAGTAGGGCAATCGCCTCAATTTCTGGTGTACTGGTTTTACATCTGGTCTCAACTTAACTTTGTGTACAAAGTTCCTTGCACAACCCAGTGACGTGTTGCTTTGTGGTGAAATTTTAGACACTGGCTGTGTGGCAGGCAGCGGTGTTGTAATAATGAGACCATCAATTGATTGTAGGTTTAATGCAGCAAAGAGATCCCTTCCAAGTATAGCAGTACCCTTAGTCACAATGTCAAATTTGATTCAAATTGTACAGTCACTGGCAAGCAACCAAACACAGGGATTGGATCCTTTAAGTAACTGACCAGTTTCAGGGCAGGTGCAACAAGCGGATCTTTTGCAAAGTATTTCAAGAAAATATCCTTTGGTAGTATAGAAACAGCTGAACCTGTATCGGGCATTGGGTTAATTGAGTGCCTCTTGTTAGCAGAAGCAGTACGGACACTGACAATGCATATAAACTTGTCTAGAATAAATGTACCAGCTTTAACCACACTTAATACTGTAACATGTGTAATAGTGACTTCATGAACACCTTTAGCAGAAATACGGCAGACCTTTGCAAAATCTCCTACTTTTGTGCAGTTGCAGCACTGTAAAGCTTTTGCAGTACATGTAACATGCAGTGTGTTGTGTTGAACTGCAGCAAAAACAGTATTTTTTATTTGTATTTGCTGGACAGTTTTGCATTGTAGGTGAATCTCTTTCCTTAGCACTGTATTTTGCCTGTGACTGTAAATTATTAGGCCACAGTGCTGAATTCACAATCTCTACATTTCCAGCAGTTCCTTGACCGAGAATTTTAGCCTCTGCCACTGCTGTTTCAATTTGATTAGCAACTTTAATAGCCCTTGCAAGGGTTAAATCCTGCTCTAGGAGCAGTCTCTCTCTAATGCGAGGTGAGTTTGTTTTTTCCACTATTTGGTCTTCCATCTGTTAAATTCCCAACGTCACAGGTAACAACCAGCTCTCTCAAAGCTGCTACAAAGTGTTCTGTGGATTCGCCATTACATTTTCCACGTTGGTGGAATTTATATCTTTCAGCAACCACATATACTCTTGGCATGAAAAAGTTCTTTATAGCAGTAAGAGCAGTTTCAAAAGTCTCATCAGGTAATAGTAATGTATAGAATATACTCTGTCCCGCTGCTCCCAGGCAGTGAATAAGTAAAGCACGCTTTCTAGCTGCAGAAATCTCCCCCTGGTCAGCAGCAATAATGTATTTATCAAACATACGGATCCAAGCAGTAAAAGGTAGGGTAGGCTCACCAGGATTTAGAAGAAAAGCTGCAGGCTGCTGCAGAAGTAGAAAAGACATCCTTGTCGCCATTTGTTATGTTTGGTAGCCGAGGATGAGTAAAGTATAACAGTTCTTTATTAACAGGCTCATACAGGCCTTACACACAACAGTAACTTCTTACTTTCACTTTCAAGATGTACAGAAAGTCCTGTGTATGCACAGTACAAGTCCAGTGCACAGTGACACCCACAGGCCATTTGTATAATGACTACAAGAATAGTGAGAGAATGATCTATATGAAATAATCTTAGGTAATATATAATATGATGGGGTGTGCTATGTTATGAAACAATACACAGCCAGAAGCTGGATTGACAGCTAAGAAAAATCACATGCACAATTTTAGTTTTGGGGTCCCTACATGTCACATACTTAGGAAAATCTATGTACAGTATCATAAAACTGTGCATTAGAAGGAAATACCAAAATGGAAATAGCAAAATGGTTTTGCTTTAAAGTGGGTGAGATCAGAAAGTATTGGCATGTGAGGTTTAATATAATAATGGCTTATGGTTGTGGGAGGGGCTTGTTTTTGCATGCTGCGCTACACTCAACACACAGAATATCCCTTGATTTTTTTCACTCCAAATTAAAGCACTTTCGCTAACTGACCTATACAGTCAGTATTTACATACAAGAATAATTTCATACATAAGTAGAGATAACATCTGGATGAAAAAGTATTTTTGCTGAACAGGATTAATGAACTGAAACCTTACTTTTACAGCACAGAAAAGGTGGCGATGGCCTTACCTGGATATAGTCAATAAGCAGAACATTTCCTTTGACCACACTCATTGGCTCTCCGCTGCTTGAAAATACTTTGGACACCAAATCCATATAACCTTGGAAAAAAACTACTGGTCGTAGTTGAACATCAAACAACACAGCTGACATCCCAACCGTTGCATCCTTGTCTGCATCATCATCTTCAGCTCCATCCCCAAATAGAGACTCCAGGCCTTCAGCTTCAATTGAAACCTTTAAATAGGGTGCATATAAGTAAACATGATAATAATGCTTTTCATTTACAAGAGTATGTGAACATAAGTGGTTAAAATGCAGGATGCAAGGATTCATGTGTTTTTTTCAAGCCCCTAGTTCAGATACTGGCACTCATGTATAGAAAGGCAATCAAAGTCTGGGCGGAGTCCACCAAGTGTAGTAGTTAAATGGTCTGCACTAAAGAGTTTTTTATGGATTAATCATACATTTATTTGTGGAGGCTGACACAGCAGCCTTTCTCAAAGCAATAACACATATGTGAATACACATCATATAAGCAAGTGGTGGCGTCTTAAGATTTCCCACTACCACTTGCTTATATGGTGTGTATTCTAAGTAAGTTATTGCTTTGAAAAAGACTGTGGTTTCAGCTGAAACGTCAGTGTCTACAAATAAACCTGCAAATACTGTAATTCTTCATAATTCATCCAAAATTTGAATCTCTATAAGTTAAGCCAATTAAGTACAAGGTACTGTTTTATTATTAGAGAGAAAAAGAAAATAATTTTTAAATTAGTTAAATAATTTTTTTTTAAATGAGTCTATGGGAGATGGCCTTCCTGTAATTCTGGATTTCTGAATAACGGTTTTCCAGATAACAGATCTCATACCTGTATATGTAACTAATTTGCAAAAATTATGGTAGCATCTTATTTCAACAAAAATCAAGTATAATACTTGTTAATGAAACAAATCCAGCATTATAATACAGGTATGGGACCTGTTATTCAGAATGCTTGAGACCTGGGATTTGCCGGATAACAGATCTTTATGTAATTTGGATTACATAAATCTTAAAGGGGTGGTTCACCTTCAAGTAAACTTTTAGTATATTGTAGAAGGGCCAATTCTAAGAAAGTTTTCAATTGGTCTTCATTATTTATTTTTCATAGTTTTTTAAGGATTTGCAATTTTCTTCTGTTTCTTTGCAGCTTTCAAATGGGGGTCACTGACACCATCTAAAAACAAATGCTCTGTAAGGCTACAAATGTATTGTTATTGCCACTTTTTATTACTTAGCATTCTATTCAGTCCCTCTCCTATTCATATTCTAGGGTCTTATTCAAATCAATGCAGGGTTGCTAGGGTAATTTGTACCCTAGAAACCAAATTGCTGACACTGCAAATTATAGAGTTGCTGAATAATAATCTAAATAACTCAAAAACCACAAACAATAAAAAATGAAAACCAATTGCAAATTGTCTCAGAATATCACTCTCTACATCATACTAAAAGTTATCTCAAAGGTGAACAACCCCTTTAAATCTACTATAAAATCATGTATAAATTAAATAACCTCCATAGGCTGGTTTTACTTCTAATGAGGATTAATTATATCTTAATTTGGATCAGTTACAAGATATTGTTTTATTACTACAGAGATAAAGGAAATCAATTTAAAAAAATTGGATCATTTACATAAAATGGAGTCTATGGGAGATGGCCTTGTCTATGGGAGATATGGGAGTCTTTCCGTAATTCAGAGCTTTCTGTATAAATGGTTTCTGGATAATGGTTCCATACCTGTAGTGGGTAATCACAACAGCTTATAAGATGCCTTAAATTCAATAATATAGCACTTTGTTATTTATTTCCATTTAGCAGAATTAGAAACATACCTGCATTGCCTTGAGATGGTTGTTGTGGCCAAATAATGTAATATCTGATATGCTCTGCTTCAGTAACCCGGATTCAGTGAACAAAAGATCTAGTCCATAGGTGCATGATACATCTTTTGTAGCTAAAATAACAATGAAACTGTTTTAGAAATTTAAATAAGTAAAATATAAGAATATTAGAAGTCTCACATAGGAGTTCCATATATATGTATTTATATATAACATTCAGGAAAATGTCAGTCAGCTCACACAGGCAGCTTTCCTGTGTCCATTTCTCAGACTGGAGCTCCACACTCTGGTTTGAGCTGCCTTTTTAATTTTCCACCTGAGTATATATAATCCAGCACCCCGGGCTGGATTATATATATATATATATATATATATATATATATAAATAAAATACTCACCATCACTTTATTAACCAATAGAAACTCTACAGCCACAGTGGTTACCCTCACCACATGTCTTACTTTTTCTCCCTCTTAGAATGTAAGCTCTTGTGAGCAGGACCCCCCACCCCCACTGTCTCCTGATAATATATAATTTCAGCTGTGAGTCACTTTTGGAAAATGTTTGTCTGAATACAATATGTTAACTGTTTGGTCTTGTATTTATATCCTTTTACTCTGTAAAGAGCTGCATGAAATGATGGTGCTACTTTATATAAAAAATAATTATAGGGCAACTCCCATTGACTTCTACATAAGTCTATGTTTTAGAAGCCAACGCTTTCCAAGTTTGTTTATATTTTGTGCTTAATAAATAAGAACATATGCATTTTGGACACCCTTATTTGAATTTATTTAATATGAATGATAATTTAGCCCCTTAGTGTTCAGGTGTGCGCATATTTGGAGACTGGTGTGAATGATATACACTCTATGCCAGGGGCACCCAACCTTTTATACCTGTAAGTCACATTCTGATGTAAAAAAAGTTAGGGAGCAATACAAGCATCCAAAATGTTCCTGGGGGTACCAAATAAAGGTAGTGATTGGCTATTTGGTAGCCCCTACATGGACTGACAGTCTACAAGAGGTTCTATTTGGCAGTACAACTGGGTTTATGCAAAAACAATGTGCCTCCAAACGAAAAATTTAAAAATAAGCACCTAGATCAGCAGGAACAACACCCAATGGGTTAGGGAGCAACATGTTGTTCAGAAGCCACTGGTTTGGGATCACTGCTCTATGCAAGCCACTGAAAATACCAGTGTTAAAGAAATAATGATTACAATGAGGTATGTAGCACAAATACCTAAATTTGAATTTCAGTGGAGCTAGAAACACAGACAGAGCATCATATTACTTAAATATTTCATTCAAAAGACATGATACTTGAATCTGAACCTAGATAACCAGCTACTGGCCCAGCATTACAAAATAATGAGTCCTAGTGCAAGTTCAAAACTGCTTGCAATTTAATACAATTCACACACACACAAATAAACTGTGCATCGATGCAGTCTTGAGCAATAAAATTATGGTCTATTTCACAACCAAATTGAGTGAGAGCAAGTTTTGTACCTGTGAGTGCCATCTCCCATCACTCACCTTTTTCTGAAGTTCTCCTGGTAGCAATTTCCCTGTAATTTTTAATCACCTTACTGCATTCAACATGAAGGTTCTCTAACAAATGCCACTATGTTCTAACAGCTATGGAATAGCTTGAAGAGAGGCATAACAATAAAAAAGCAGAACTTATTCCAGACTCCAGACAGAGAGGAAGAAGGAGAGTGGAATGGGGATCCGATGGTGAAATAGCAGGGCAAGTTTAGAGTTGTCTCACATTTTTGCTGTCATTTAATCAGTATGAATTTATATAACACTGAAAACCAGCAGAAGTTTCTCCCTTACTAACTTATTATTTCTCTGTTATTAGCCTGTGTATATATATCCTAGTTTTAGAAACTAGACATGCTACAAAACAAAACACCCTAAAGTACTTTTCCATTGAATAGTAAAACCAATCCCCATTTGCCATTACCTGTTAATGGTCCAGAATAAAACGTGGATCTCCCTGATTGTGCTAATTTGTCGTAATTATAGAGATATTTGTCTTTCAGAAGTATATTCTCTGTAACGCTATAAAAGAAATTAAAGAAAATTGTTGATGGTGCAAATTATTATTAGGAATACAAAAAGGGATCTAAACTTGCTCAAGAATGTTCCACTGCACACTTTTGCAATTTACATAACTTTTTTTTATTTTTAAGTGCCTCTGAAAAATAAGCAGTTTAAGTATACCATTAGCAGGCTCGGCTTAAAGGCCAATAATGTTAAAAACCTTAACTGTTTATGCACTTTCTATGCACTTCCTGTACTCAGGAATATTCAGGTTGAATCCCCCATAAATGAACCGATAAACTGCCGATAAACTCTGTCCACCAAGTGGCCATACATGGACAGATTTAGCTCCTGATAAAGTCTCCTGATTCAACGTATCTGCCTTTGTATCAGGCACTGCAATAGGCCTACCCAACAGATATCTGGATGAAAATTGATCTTCCAAGCAATATTCATCTTCTGCTTTCACATCTTTTTGAATAATGGATAGTTTTTAATTGCTGGAGAAGGAGCTGCTTCATCCAGTCCAGAAAAGGCCTCAGGTTCTGTTACCACTCTCATGTAGATCCCCCATCAGAAAAAGTGATTTTTCTAAAGCAAATTATCAAGAACATTTGGTCTATTCTTAATATTGGTGACAGAGCTCAGAGGCTTCACAAACACAGTAAAAATACGGAACCTTTTACTAGCATACACATGAAAATTACCGTAATTTATTTTTTATTAGTTGTCCACTCTGTATTTTGGAAAGCAGTAACTTTGAAGCCTCAGTATTCATATCTTCTAGACCCAATATCATATTGATGAGCTCCATCTGCGAATGGTCTGTTACCAACAATATTTCTGCTGCCATCAGTCGACTTGCCTTATCATACTCTTGGTAAGTTTGATGAAAAATCCTTCTTAGAGTGCTCTTCACCTCCTACAATACCAATTAAAATTCTTTCAATATTGGGAGGAGAAACATATTTTTGTTAAAATACATTTTATTTTTGACGGGTAGAGGACAATTTCAAGAATATATACATCTTCTGTGGTCACTGAAGTAGTGCCCCCATTTATATTAAGCCATTTTTCTGAATGCCCACTATTCCCCACTGAAATAGATAAACTCCAGCAGTACAACAGCACTTTTTAAACTTTCCCTCTAGAAACAAGCATACGTTAGATTGCAAAGTGGACACATGGTAAAATATGCCTTTTATATTATACTTCTTATATAGGTATCGGATCTGTTATCCAGAAACCCATTATACAGAAAGTTCCCAATTACGGAAAGACTCAATTCGATCCAAATTTTAAAAAGTGATTTTCTTTTTCTCTGTAATAATAAAACAGTACTTTGTACTTAAACCAAACTAATATACAATCAATCCTTATTTGAAGCAAAACCAGCCTATTTTATTACATTTTTACATGATTTCTAGTAGACTTAAAGGAGAAGGAAAGGCTGGAGACACTTGGGAGTGCCAAATGTTAGGCACCCCCAAGTGATTGTAGTGACTTAAAAAAAAACCTAGGGCCGGTGCTCCAATCGGGAGAAATCTGCACCAGTCCTGGGTTATAGGAGTGAGCACCACGGAGAGATCTACTTCTGTCTTGGCGCAGCTGAACATGCAGTCTGCTTTTACATTCAAATGCTCATGCGTCAGTCCGGGGAAAATGAAGACTGTAAGAAAACGGATGTAGATCTCTCCGCGGTGCTCACTCCTATAACCCGGAGCACCGTTCCAGAGAATCCAGCTTTTTTCCCAAGTTCCACTGCACATAAGGAAGGCACATGGGTGGTCAGAGCATTTATTATTGAGCTCTATTGTATACAATATTGAAAAGTTTGCACTACCTGCCGAGGTCATTTTGAAGTCAATGGCATATATCCCGTTTACGATTGGAAGATGTCATGATCTGCCCTGGGTTTCAAGTAATAATCAATTTCCCATCACCCATAAAAATTCAATATGTGTGGTTTCTTTCTATATGTCCCTAATAGTAAGATAACCTTACAAAACATATTTTTTTGGAAACTACATGTACATATAAATGCATGTATTATTACTATAAAGTACGAAACCGTGAATCCTTGCTAAACTTAGGATTTTTGGAAAACTTCTAAAGCTCAGCTTTATAGGACTTAGGATTTTCATCTCCGATGTGTTTTTGGTACAAAGAAAAAACAAATATAAATTCCATTATGACTTTTAAGGTTGTCATTTTGACCTATGTAAACCAGTCCAAGTTTTATGGTTACCTCACAGAAAGTTAATCCAGAAATGATTGATATTATTTATATGGAAAGATACTTAATTCTCTGTAAACACACACTGGCTTAATATCTATGTGTTGCAAAAGTATGTTCAAGGAGTGATGCATTTGTGAATACATTGAATGTGTCCTCAACTGGTAGCTGATGAGGGGGACAGATGTCAGGCATGATTTAAATGCAGTACTGCACCTGTGTCTAAGCCATTTGAATGTTACATTCAAATGTATTTAGCACATGTGATGTATTCTTTCTGTGAACAATATAAAGTACTGGATCTAGGTAAGCAAAACAGTCAAGGCATGCTTAAATGCCACCAACTGATTCATTCAGAATAAGAATCAATTCTGTTTTGTCCTGTAGGTTTGAGATTGTTACATGTTCACAGAACAGCCTGTAGAAGTTGCAGATACAACACCATCCTCAATATATTTTACCTGTGTAGATATTATTTCTGTTGGGAAGCTTTGTAAAGCAGCTAATGCTTTCCTGGATACAGCTCCACCATTTTCTTCTGCAAATTGAAGTAGAAGTGGTATGGTTTCAGGAAGCTGGGCATTTTTCAAAGCCACAAGATACATTTTTATCTCTGATTCCTCCTCTGCCTTATGCAAACCTTCTATAAGAGTGGCTTTTGCAATTTCAACATCCTGGAAAGAATGGACACAACATTTATGAAAGACTATTACAAGAGCATCAATAATTTTGAATTAATTTATACATACACATGGGGGCAGATTTACTAAAGGGCAATGTGACTAACGCTAGCGAAAATCTGCCAGCGTAACGTCATTTAGTTTCTACGCCAATTTACTAAATGCAGGTGCCCCTTCATTAGGGAAGGAGAGATACGCTAGTGTTGCTTCACACTCCAACACCAGGCAAATGTTCGTTCTGGCAAATGAACATAACTCCGCTAATTCACTAAGATGCGAATTTTACTGAACGTTACCTCTTGCACCAGACTTACCTTCGCCACCTCAGACCAGGCGAAGTGCAAACGCTAGAGCCTTTTCATTTTTACAGGGTGATAGGCTGCAAAAGATTGTACATTTTTTATGGGGTACCCGGCTTCCTCCTTACATTTCCTAACACATGGAACATAAACTATACAGTGGGCACATGTGTAGGGCAATATAACAACTCTGTTTCCTTTTGTTAAGGTTTCCCAGGCTTGTGTAATGTAATGTATTTGCTGCAATATATACGTTCATTGAACTTTAACTTACTGCCGTATGCAAATTTGGCAACGCTAGCGCAACTTCACCTTTGCTTGAAGAAGTAATTCTAGTGCAACTTCGGTAACATTCGGCTCCATGGATGCCGCTTCGCATTTTAGTGAATTAGCGTTGTCCTGACGAATCTGCACCTGGCAAAGTGTTGCTATGTGAGAGAAGCGGACGCTGGCGAAGTTGCACTCTTTAGAGGACTTTCACCACTACATGTGCTTTAAGTAGCATATTTGCCATTATTTACTAGAATAAGGCAGATAACACTATTTTCACTCTGCTGTTTTGGCCCTAATTAACCCAAACTGTTAAGCTATAGAAAATGCCCATTTTTAAAAGGTAAATGACACAATTAAGGGGACGTGTTTGCCTTTCATCCAACAGAATAACTCTGCTAAATACTGAAATAAAAAAGGAGTACTCCAGGGATATAACAGAAAAATTCAAATATAGGTGTCTCACCCGACATGTTCAAATTACATCACAAACTAGTTGTAAGGACCAGAGGCCTAAAGACGTGATTTAAGGAAATTTTCAACAGGGAACTGACAAGACAGGCAAGACTTTTATGGCAAAATAAGATTCTCACTTTATTACGGTACAAATATAAAAGGCAAGATGGGAAACAGGCAAAATAATGCAGGCCAAACAGGCAATGCTGTCATAATTGGAAGGTAATTTTGGGACCAGGCAAACAAAACAAGTCTAAGGCAAGATAACAAGGTAATAACCTGATGTCATTCCTGTGCAGCTCCAAGTAACTGCCAGTTACAACCTCACATTATAAATTGAAAACCAATTTTGAATATCTACTCACTTTCAGGTACTAATTAAAACATGGAGCCATGGAACAGGCATTGATGTTTTTTTTGCAATCTCATATAGTTATAGTATTAATGCTTCAGGCAATAAGACTGAACCAAAGCAGAAATGACTGGCTTACAGAACTTGGTAAAATACCACATCTTAAAATGAACTATTTATAATGATTTGATGCAATATCATTTTTATGAAGGTAGTGTTTCCCAAACAAGAGATCATAAACCTGTGTTCTTTACGTTTATAAGCAACAAAGAAAACAAGTCATATTGATATCTGCACAGAAACACACAGTATTTCGGGGACAGAAAATGAAGATGCACCTGAACTGCACCAAATGGCGAAAACTAATTAAACATTTTATATATTTATGTATACTAATAAAGCAAACCTTTAATTCACAAAGCTTCATCTTGCACATTTTTCCAACGATAGCTCCGATGATTACAATTCCAGTTTCCATAATCACTGGGTCAGAAACCTTACCCTTTAGTTTCTCCTAGAAACATAGAAAAAAACGTAAAAGAAAACAGACTTTATCTTATTTTTTGTAGGTTTTTTTGTAGTAAATAGTCCATTGAATAACTTATTAAAAAAATTAAAATTAAACTTTAGCTAGAGCTACAGATTTTTGGTTGCTTGGGTCAGTGACCACAACAACCATATAGCATTTTAAATTTGGAAACTGTAAAGATACAAAACTGGAAGGCAAATAAGGTGTGCTAGAATTCTGGGGAAACATGCTGCATTGTTAGTAGAAAACTTGGCACATTGTGCCAACATTTTTCCATTTTTCTAAGTCAGCATATAAACTGGTACAAGGAAATAAAGCAAACAACCCCTTTGTGTATGATGGCCGAGACATTATATGCATATAAATATATTTTAAAATAATGAAAAAACCATAAAACAAAAACGATTGATACATTGAAACCATCAAGGCTCATTTAACCTCTTAAGGACTGCAGTACATGCCATTTATGCTGATTTCTGCTGCATTTATTAACATTGTTGCATTTAAAAAAATAATAAAAACACCCGATCAATCCTTGGTACATAATAGTATTCTTGTACTCACTAAAACAAGGTTGAGCAGTTCTTTTGATGGATGAGGTACAAATGCTGCTGAATACAGAAATTTCTCGTTCAAGCTGACCTGCTTCTTTTTACTGAAATCCAAGAACTCAGAGAGGGCTGCTAAAGAAGCGTATGATTGTGCTCCCACAGCAGCATCAATGTAAAAAGGGCTAAAAAAAATATATATATATAAACGAGATTAAAAACATTTTTGCATTGCATAGATGGAAGTAAAGTGCAAAGGTATTCTGTCTGCAAAGCTGACAGTGATGAATCAAAAGTTCCAGCAGTTTAGTGTTTTTCACAACTTATTAACACTATCCACACAGTGGCGCTAGCATTTAAATAAAACACAAGACTCTGTTTTACCTTTTTGTTGGTGGAGGTAGGCCACAGCTTTTAATAAAACCATATTTGGCAAAAAACGATAACCCTGCCCTTGCCATGTTATACAAAGCGAAGGTTACCACAAATGCCAGCCACCTCAGCCGTGTTGGGCATGTCAAGGGGAAAACCTACTGGCCATAACCAAATGGCAAGGACCAAAAACAAATAACAGCCAACAGCTGTGACAATAATAATTTTTGTTATGTAACACTTTCTTAACAATATGGAAACCAGTCCACTGAAACTTTATTAGGAAATAATTGTAACAATTTAAGTACAATTTAAGTGGGGGGGGGGGCGAAAAGCAATTCTGGCGACATTTGAAATTTTTCTGTTACAAAAGAATCCAGAGAGCTGAAGAGGCATTGCAGTTATTAGAATTTATCTATGAACAAAACGGAAGCATCAACTTACAGAACAGAACAGAAGAGTTAACTTACACCAATTCACCAGAAACCTTTTGTAAGAGTTGGAGAACGTCCCTTTTTTTTGCATGACGGAACATCTTCACCATAGCATTAAAGTGTCTGGTTGTGGATATTCTAGAAATGTCCAGTTTAGACTGCTTTTTTTGAGAGGCTTTTAAATAGTTTTTAAGCTATAATGAAAAAAAAAAAAAGATAATAAACAAGGCAGAACGGCACTGAGACATTAGCATAGGACAGTTACTAGGATATTTGAGCAAATGTAGAGCTTTCTGATCTATGGATGTTAACTTTTTTGTTTTTTTATATAGTGGAATACTATATCATAAACTACTTTAGTGGCTGGATTATTTTAAAATGATATTCAATATAATATATTATAATATATTATATTGCTGCTTTTTATTACTCCTATTTCTGTAACAGCTCTCTTGTATTTATATTCAATTCTCTTATTCAAATCAGTGCATGGTTTCTAGGGTAATTTAGTTTGAAACTTCAGCAGCCTGGTTGCTGAAATGCTGCCGTAAAAAGACGAATATAAATAGGAGAGGCCTGATTAGAAAGATAAGTAATAAAAAGTAGTAATAACAATATGATTGTAGCCTTACAAGGCTTCTGTTCTTAGATGGGGTCAGTGACAAGCAATAAATAATGAAGACCAATTGAAACAATGCTTAGAACTGGCCATTCTATAACATATTAAAAGTTAACTTTTAAAGGTGAACCACACCTTAAACACTTTAAGGACTGCACGAGAAACTCAAATAATGTCTAGCCTTTAATTACCAAGAATATTGTATTGTATTTTACAGAAAAGCCACACCTAGGAGTGACAACAGTTGGGCAGCTAAAAAGTCTGATCATCCCTGCAAATTAGGGACTGCTGGCAACTGCTGCACATATACAGTCCTTACTATTAATATTGTAACAAAGCAAATTAATTCCACATGATACCTTCATTGTTTCATATTACTCTATATACTGTAGTTTGTGGCTAGATTATATTCTAGTGCACAACCTCTGTACTAATATTGTACAACCAGTTTGCATTCTTTAAGAATGGTTAATGGTCCATCAATTATCCTTATTGATATACAATAATAATGCCATATATCTTTCTGCTATATAATGTTTGTCCAGAAAAGTTTAAGTGCTACCTGTACAGACAGCTTCTTCTTCAATGGAGCAAGCTACATGATGTACAGCAACTGTTTGACCCTATCCTCAAAATTGCATTAATTTTATGATACTAAACCTATATGACAGAATTTGTACCTGTAAAATGTACAAAATCATTAAAGGAAAAGTAAATGTTTTTCTTTTTCTTTCTGTAAATTTGCTCTAAACAGCCCCCCAGATTAATGTACCTTAGTCCCTGCTGCAAGTCTGCTCTGGTTTCTGTGTTATCAGCAGCTTGTTTCACCTTCTTCCTGGTGCAGAGTGAAGCCCAGCCCCTTAGTTTACTGAGCAGTCCATTTGCTGCTGTTCCACAATAGAGAGGAAGAGGGAGCCAGTGTGTGCATTAGTAAGCTAGTTTCCCCAAGCAAAAGCTGCTACACACACTGCTCTCTGCTATGTCATAGTATGCAAATGATCTTCTGGACTAGTCCAAGATATAAGGTCAGCTCAGAAAGCTATGGGGCGGGGCTTCACTCTGCACCAGGAAGAAGAGGAAACAAGCTGCTGATAACACAGAAACCAGAGCAGACTTGCAGCAGGGACTAAGGTACATTAATTTGAGGGGCTGTTTAGAGCAAATTTAGAGATAGAAAAAAAAAACGTTTACTTGTTCTTTAAGAGGACGGTGGTTAGCAACAGATAGGACTTGAAGAAAATAAAAATGGTGAATATACAATTTTGGGAATATGAAGGTGAAAAGATAGTACAAACCAAATGACTTCCTTCATTTCGTCTCTGAGGATAGCTAGCAATCTCCATTTTCTGATATTTTTCAGGCAGTAACTCTAGTATCTTTTGAACGCTATCCTCTGGGATCTCAGCTGGTCCAGGATTGGAAGACCTTAGTTCCAAGTGCTGTCTGTTGGAATCAGAAATAAATGACTGCCCAACATAAGGACTATTATAATCCGTTTAACATAGGGATAGTATTTTCTTAAAGGGGTTGTTCACCTTTAAATTTACTTTCAGTACAAAGTAGAGAGTGATTTTCAGATACAATTTGCAATTGGTCTAAAATGTTTTCCTGGCCACTTCATGTCAGCAATACTAAGAGTATTTGCCCTGCTCCCATACCCCAGTTAGCTCTGCCCCCCCCCCAAAGAAAACTATAAAGGACTCAGCCCCATCTCTCTTATTTGTCTTTTTTGCTTAGTGTTCATTCTGGTTCGCATGGGACCTCTTGGCGGCTGATTATTATCAAATCCAACTCTTAAGAAGGTTGGCAATTTCTGAGGGCTATTCATTCAGTGAAACTGTCTCATGAAGCCCCCTCAGCAGGAATCCAATTCCTTGTTAGAGGCTGCTCCAGGTTAGTGATTTTAAAAAGTCACTACTGGTGTGTAGGTTCTCCATGTGGTTGTATTTCCAAACATGCTTCCCAGGGGCACGATTCTGGGTGTGCATTTCACATGCGTGTGTTTTCTCACGCGTACACTTTGGAGGGCGCATGCTTTATGGCGTGTGCACTTTTTGGTGCGCGTACATTTTGACGCATTGGCATTTTTCAGCGTGTTGAAAGAGCGAGTCGCCATTTTGGTATGCTTTGAAAGTGCACACGATCCTGGGATTTGGCCTTAATTCCTCCTTTGATTAAAGCAGTTAAATTTATCCTGGGGGCAGAGGAGACTGTGGATTCCCAGAAGTCTAAGGTGCTCCCTTCTTCTTCAAAACTGAAAATATTTTTATCTCTTTTTCCAGAAGAGAGAGAATTAATTGATTAATTAATTAATTAATTCTGCAGAATGGGGAAGAGCAGCTAAGAAAGTATATTTTTCTTCTTGGGATACGAGATTTTCAATATTATATCAATTTAAGGAACAAGATACCAAAAACTGGGATTCAGCCCCTGCGGTGGATTCCCCTGTAATTCATTTGGTAAAGAAAACAACATTAACAATTGACCTCAGTACTGAGAGATCCCATGGATAAAAAGAGTAGATACAGAGCTTCGTACGACATATAAAGTGGCTGGAGACTCATGTAAACATGCAGAAGCTCTAGTTTCAGTGGCTCAGTGGATCAACAGTTTAGACAAAGCTATCGCTTAAGGTACAGATACAGCCGACATTAGTGCTGGATTATCTGAATTAAAAATGGCAGTAGCAGCAGTAGATTTAACACAGTTGGCTTCCAGATCGATGGCCCTAAATTAGAAGTGATCATAGTAAAGGCGACAGGGGGGAAAAAGTACTTTCCTGCTACAAGAAAAGAAGAAATCAAAAACCCAACCCTTTAATGTTTTTTTTTTGGAGGCTCAGGTAGAGGTAGAGGTTATGCCAGTATCTACAGTTACTTTGGCTGAAACAGTCCAAGACAATCATCTTGGAGAGGAGTTCATTCCACAGTTATCAGGGGGAGCAAGATTAAACTGTCCCCAACTTCTAAAAAAAACTTCATGGAGTAAAGGATTCTCGAGTCAGGGCAAGACTTTTGAGATTTTACGATGTCTGGAAGCGGTCAATTTCAGACCAGTCCTCATCACCTTGGTTGCAGAGCTGAGGAAACAGGGCCTGACAGTCTGGCATTACTTGGATGTTATCCTTCTGTCTGCAGGGTCTCCAGAACACAGAGATTGCAATTTTTTTATTCAATCACAGGGGTGGCTAGTGAACTGGGAGAAAAGTCAGTTGCAGGTTTACCTGCGGGCTCTATTCAACACACCAGACAATGTAGTCAAATTGCCACAACAGAAGGTGGAGCGCATGGTGAAATAGATGAAAGATTTTTGTTGCCACGGTGCACCGCGAGGTTTATATCTCTCCTAGGCTTGATGGAGGCCTCTATCCCAAAGACCAAATGGGCCAGATTCCATATAAGGAGGCGAAAAATTATTTCCTGACTCATTGGAATCGATGGGAAATCAATTGGAATCAATTAATTCCTCTTTCTCAGTAACTATAGGGCAACCTTCAGTAGTGGATGATCCCTTCGAAGTTGACCATTGGATTTTTCCCCTTACTCCAATAAACTGGAAGATTATAACAATGGATGCCTTCTCCCAGGGTTAGGGAGCTATCCTGGAGGGCAGTGTGGCTCAAGGAGTCTGGAAGTCTCAGTTGAAACTGCAGGCAAATGCATTAGAGCTAAAAGCAGTCTCAAGCACTGAAAACCTTTGCTCCAGACATCAAAGGAAGGAATGGTGGTAAAAGTCAAAGTGGACAATTCCTTAGCAGTGTCCTATATAAGGAAACAAGGAGTTGGCCTCTATGGAAAGTGATGCTCCCAATCCTGAGCTGGGCAGAGAAGAATCTATGCAGCAAGGGTCAGCCTTCTGCATGCAAATTAGATTCAGTATTGATAAACGTAAAGTAATGCACCTGGGTGTAAAAACATTCAAGCCACTTATACCATTAATGGAACTGCACTAGGCAAATCCATTATGGAAAAGGACCTTGGGGTCCTTGTAGATGATAAAATTGACTGTAGCAAGCAATGCCAATCAGCAGCATCAAGGGCCAATAAGGTCTTGAGCTATATTAAAAGGGGCATAGAGTCACGGGAGGAGGGGGTCATTCTTCCACTTTATAGAGCACTTGTTCCCCATCAATCAAACAGGACATTATTGTATTAGAGAGGGTACAGAGAAGGGCAACTAAGCTGGTAAAAAGTTTGGAAAATCTTAGCTATGAGGAAAGACTGGCCAAATTGGGGATGTTCACACTGTAAAAGAGGCACTTAAGGGGTGATATGATAACTATGTATAAATATAAGGGGATCATATAATAATCTCTCTAATGCTTTATTCACCAGTAGGTCCTTCCAGCTGACATGAGGTCACCCATTCAGATTAGAAGAAAAGCAGTTCCACCTAAATATTCGGAAGGGGTTTCTTTACAGTGAGAGCAGTGAAAATGTGGAATTCTCTCCTTGAATCAGTGGTACAGGCTGATACATTAGATAGCTTTAAGAAGGGGTTGGATGGTTTTTTAGCAAGTGAGGGAATACAGGGTTATGGAAGATAGCTCATAGTACAAGTTGATCCAGGGACTAGTCCGATTGCCATTTTGGAGTCAGGAAGGCATTTTTTCCCTCTCTGAGGCAAATGAGGTCTTTTTGCCTTCCTCTGGATCAACTAGCAGTTAGCTAAAAAAAAAAAGTAAAAAAAAAAAAAATAGTTAAAAGGTTGAACTTGATGGACGTGTGTCTTTTTTCAGCCTAACTTACTATGTAACTACGTACTATGTAACTATGAAGCTCCAAACACTAGACTATGTCTTTGAGTAAGTCTGAATGTCTGTTTGTTATACCGGCAGGCCCTCAGAAAGGGGAGCCACCAGCAAAGTCCACTATTGCTAGTCGAATTGTGACTTGGATACAAAAAACTTACAATCTTCAATGCAAGCAATCACCAGCAGGGCTAAAAGCTCATTCAACGAGGGCTGTAGCTTCTTCCTAGGCAGCAGAGGTGGAGGTTTCAGAATCAACAATTTGTGAGACGGTAGTATGATCGTCAGCTTGAACCTTTTTAAGTTCTATCGTTTGAATGTTAAGGAACCTTCTCAACATAATTTTGCTTCCGCAGTTCTGCAGTCTTTTTCGGTTGATTAAAAACTATTTATGCCCTCTGGGTGCTTTATGGTTTTCTTTGGGGGAGGGACAGAGCTAACCGGGGTATGGGAGCAGGGCAATTACCCATAGTATTGCCGACATGATAAGTGGCCAGGAAAGGAATTTTCCTGTAAGTATGATAGGAATTTTTCCTTTTTATTATTCATGATTTTTCAGTTATTTACCTTTTTATTCAGCAGCTCTGTAGTTTGTAATTTTAGCAATCTGGTCGCTAGGGTCCAAATTACCCTAGCAACCATGCATTGATTTGAAGAAGAGACTGACATTTGAATAGGAGAGGGTATTAAAAGAGAAATAAGCAATACAAAGTTGCAATAAACATTTGTAGCCTTATGGAGCATTTGTTTTCATATGAGGTCATTGACCCCCATTTGAAATTAGGAAAGAGTCCAAAGAAGAAGGCAAATAAATAAAAAGTATAAACAAATGATTGCCACTTGAAAAGTTGCTTAGAATTAGCCATTCTATAACATAACTAATAAAATATTACTTCAAGTTACCTTAAAAGGAACCACCCCTTTATGGAGCACGGAGTCCAGTACTATTTAGGGAATTCAAATTTTCAGTGTAAGAGAAAAAAATGTGCCTGAGCATAATTAAAAAAAAAAAACATTTATTTTATAAGCAAAATATGCTGCATGCTTCATTTACTTTTTCCTTGGACAGTTTGTAAGTATACCTTTCTTGATAGCTCTATAAAGCGCTGCAGAGAATGTACCAGCTATTTACTATAAATGCCAGAAAATAAATACATCTGTATCACAATAAATACAAAGGTAAATGGTTTGTATATAAAAACTGTGACATCACAAGTGTTACATTTACCTTGAAGCAACCTCAGAACCAAGTAAAGATGTCACACTCAGATAGACAATATGATTTTCTTCTGAAACTGCCATCTGGATTGTACCTCCAATATGCGACAACTCACTTTTGCTGGTGGAATTTAAAACAACTCCAAAAACCTTAAAAAATGAAAGAAAAAAAAAATCTTTTAAAAACAGGCTGATTGGTTAAAAAAGTTGGAATTAATTTAAAATCTCATCATGTGATGGGGACATCTCTGACCCGAAAAAACTACATTTTAGACCAGTCAAAAAATATAGTGGCTATATTTAAAAGTCTAAACCAAAAAACATTTAACTACTTAAGAGTATTTACTGTATATACAAAACTGTGTTATTTCCCTAAGGTGAACTGCATTGAGCTTTATTTTCACTTTTGAAATAATTATGCTTGTTCATACTTTTGTTCCTTCAATATTATTGTATTACTCAGGAAGAGCTATTAAGATTTAAAGAAAACTGCATACACACACACACACACACACACAAAGGCATTGATATGTCTGTAAAGATTTGAGGAATGAACAGTACACAGTTTAGTAAACAAAGTAAAGAGCACATTTTAAAATTGCAAACAAAGAGAAAAAATGCAGGTTAAAACAGACAATTATTGTGTTACTTGTTAGCTGCTTTTTATTTTTGTTTTGTTTTCAAGCAGGATACACATTGACATTTTTCGGAATCCTATTTAGGCCAATGGCCCTTAAAGGAAAACTATACCCCTGAACAATGTTGGTGTCTATAAAAAATATATTGCATAATGAACTCATATGAAAAATAAATAGAAATATACTTTTTTAGTAGCATGTGCCATTGGGTAATCCTAAATAGAAAATTTATATTTTAAGAAATAAGGGCTGCCAGTGCCAAACCATAAAGGTTAGGTCCCACAAGCCAATTAAAGGACAAAATTATTTTGCTTCCACACTTTATCCTGTTACTGTTAGAGCTGCATTATTTCTGGTCAGGTGATATCTGAGGCAGCAAAGGGAACATGATGAAATGGGGAAAATATATAAAAGGGCAATATTTATTTAAATATGTATTCCAGTTAATAAGATTCTTTAATAGGCCACTTAATATGATATAAACTCATGAATACTAAGTATTCATTTTGGGGGTATCGTTTTCCTTTAAAAGTGGATTTCCAAGTAATTATATCTGTAACTGTCAATTTGGCTTCTCATTTGGCAATGAAGATGAAACGAGCATGTTCCTATAAAGAGCAGGAATAAAAATAAGAAAACACACAGAACAAGTGCCAAACTGGAGACGTTTGGATCCTGGCCTATACAATTCCCAAATAGTCTAACTTTATATACTGCAGTGGTGGGGGGGGAATTAGTTACATATACATATATTAGTTATATATACATATAGTCTCAATCTCCACCCAATCTGGAAGCCAGATAATATAAGTAGAATACAACTATGAAGTATAATTACCAAAATGAAGGATCATGTTGACTGGCTTGCTGCCCAAACAAAAATATGTTCTTGGTCATGATAACAAATAGAACAGTAGGTAGCAACAGATGTTCTCTTTCTCTCAATTTATTATGCAAAGATGCATAGCTGGCTATATGACAGAGGCAATAGCAGTGAGACTGAATATTGTTTTGTGTTTCAAGTTAACGGTAACCAATTTTGTTATTGTATAAAATCAAATACCTGTATAATGAATTTAAATAATAATTATAACATTTCAATTTTACTTTCATACATTCCAATAACCATAGACATTCCTATAACCATGGGAGAAAAAAAAATCCTTTGTCTGCAAAATACTATGTATAAAAATATAAGGACACATTCAATTTTAAGAGCAATAGCCATGTTTTTTTCCCACAATGCAGCATTTCTTTCCCACTAAATGCAAAGCAGTTGCGCAGAAATTCAATCATTTGCGTTGTTCTGGGTGCAACTGATGTCTGCACCTGATTCTTTATGCGCATTTGCACTGCAGTGATTGAATATCAAATCTAATCAAGATGCCCCCTTACATGGTGGCTATATGAAAAACAGTCATCCTATTTAGCTGTTTTACTTCATGTCCCATGCGGATATCATGCTCCTAGTGCACATGATACTTGACAGTGCACCCCAGGACTGGAAGTGAAATAACCAAATATTGTAACAACCAACTTGGAGTTGAACCGGGGACCTGTGTTGTCTGCCTTTCCACTGTGCTAAGTGAGTAGACAGCTAAGGCCAGGCCTGGTTTACGGTTATTGTTTTCCGTTTAATTACAAGTAGGTTTGGCTTGTTTCACCTGTTAGTCTGTCACAGGTGATCTGTGTAAGCCATTAGTCTGGCTATAAAACCCCCTACACTGCACTGAATTATTACCTAATGTAGATCTATTTCCTGATAATTCTATTCCTGACATATGCCTGTTGTTGAGCGTGCTTTGCCTGTTACACCACTTCACTCTCTGTTGCCCAACCTTCCTGTATATGTTACCAGTTCCTTGTCTGCCTAGAACCTCCCCTTGGCCCTCACACTTTAAAGGAAAACTATATCCCCGGAACAATGTAGGTCTCTATAAAAAGATATTGCATAAAACAACTCATATGTAAAACCTTGCTTCATGTAAATAAACCATTTTTATAATAATATACTTTTTAGTAACATGTGCCATTGGGTAATCATAAATAGAAAATAGCCATTTTAAAAAATAAGAACAGCCTCCTGGGATCGTATGATTCAACGGTGCACACAAATATACCAAACAAACTATAAAGTCACATGAGCCAATTATTAGACAGAGATGTCTTTTGCTTCCCATCCTACTTTACACCCTATATAACACTGTGATTGCACTTGTATACCAGGCTTGATAAAGGACTCAGTGGAGTATGCATATGGGCTAAATAAATTAAATTTACTTTTTATGTCACTTTTATCAGTGTGCTACTGGTTTTTGTTGTTGCAAATGGTGGTTCAAGGCAAGAGATGTAAAAGGACAATATTTACTTAAATATATATTCCAGTTTGGTAAGATTCTTTTTTCTGTTGTTAAACTATTCCTTTTGGGGGTATAGTTTTCCTTTAAGAACTGCCGCATCTGAGTAGCACAGGGCTCCTCCCAAAGCGAAAGACGGTTGTTAGAGGCAGAAGCGTGAGCTGAAACTGGGACCTTAGGGTTTGTTCTGGGTTTTGGGATACCGTGCCTGTTTGCAACAAGCAATAAAACATGCCACCACCAAGAAAAACTAATGTCATGAACGTAGGGTCAATAATCCAGATTATGTTAGATAATGTTATTGAAACTGGGTTGATGAATAACATTCCAACCATATTTTTCTGCCCATTTGAAGTAGTGGGGTCACAGCCTCATTGCACCCCTGCAAAGGTTTGAAAATGAGTAGCGTTGAGCACAACTTTCTTTTGTTTGTTATAGTTTATATAGGAGCAGTGGCTATATATATATATATATATATATATATATATATATATATATACATAAAGAGAGGGGAGAGAGAGAAAACTCCACTACTCTGCTACTCTGACACTGTATATGTCATATCCTTCTGTATATTTTTAAATCAAAATAAATATTAACATTAGAGTAGATATACCGCACTTCTTTCTGTATACTGAACAAGTTATAAACACTTATACTTACACTGCTATCAGTCTGAAAGCCAAAGGGTGTTGCTGTGCAGCTGCTCAGATCTTTTGTCTTCTTGATGGAGCCTTCAGATATCTGGTAAGTAACTGAACATATCCCTGACACATCCTCCTAAAAATGTAGTTGAAAGCAGCCAGTTAGTTTAATTATTATTATTATTTACTTACATGGCATTCAGGGACATTTCCAATGTATTGTCACACCAGTGTTTTATGGCTCAGAGGGAGAAGAACATAACACTACAAATCTGCCTTGTGTTATCTAGCAACAGAAACTTGTCACTCAAAAACACGTTTTCGAATTCGTGCAATGTGAATCTTTGAGGAAGACATGGTGTGATCAGGAATATGACATTTCAAGCATTTTGTCCTCCTCCCTTGGAGTGATAAAATCAATGGGGTGATAAAATCCATCCCTATTCTTCATTAATCTAAAGGTACTTTGGGCGCTGCATAAGACAAATAGGCATGTTACACTTACTTGTCTACTACATTTACAATAACAAAAACAAATGTTTATCAGCAGAATGCATGCAAGCCGATAACAAATTTGGGCTATGCAGTTTATTAAAGGGGTATTTCAACTTTAGGGTAACATTAGTATATTATACAATTTCCTATTCTTAGCACCTGTTCAGTTGGTCTTCATTTATAATTTTTAAATGGATTTTAAATTACCAGCTTGTTAAAATATTATCGGCAGCCATTGACGACAAAATACCTTTAGCACTTTAAGGTACAACTGTATTGTTACTTTTTATTACTTTTGGTCCTCCACTATTCATTTTCCTGTCTGTCAATGAAACCCCCTGTAGGCAAAAATTACCAAATAAATAAACTGAAGAGCTGCTTGACAAAAAAAGAAAATAAGTAAACAACTCCCCCTCAAAAAAATGAAGACCACCAGCTAATTGCCTCAGAATCTCAAATTAAAGTTAATATAAAGAACTGCTACTTTAACAACAAGGCAGTAAAGCTACAAATTAAATCTATATTTTTGCATGGACTTTACACCAAGGACAAAAGTCAGCCCAATCATTATCACAATGTAGGCAAGAGGTAAGATGTAAGCCCATTGCAAGCTATGTTAATGAACGGTCTACCTCTGTATGTATTCCCGAAAGATTCTGAAACTGGAAAAGACTGACGAGCCCTCTTTTCAAGTCCAGAACTCGAGAGTTGTCTTCTCTAGTGCCATACAAACCCAGGAGCTGAAAAACATGGTCAGTGTATCAGTTTTATTTTCACACAACTGCAAAATCACCAGTAGGTTAAAAATGTATTTCACTTTTTTCTTGTTTTAAATATCCTCCTGGCACTCACACTATGTTGTTTTAATGGATCTTGGTTACAGTTCTACTTGAAAAGTACCTTCAAAAGGAAGGTTATTTAGTAAAATCCAAAAAGGTCTCACTATTTTCTTAAAACTACTTCTACTAAACCCATGTGCACTTTTTTACCGTATTTATCCAAATTGTATCATTTTTTTGGATATGACTCCCAAAAAATCTGAATTTTTTTCAGATTATAGTACGAAACCCAGCACTGATCACGATATCTTCTGATTGCAAACAGAACATCTGCCATTGATTTCTACATGATCTTGGCAGGTTTGAGATGGAGTACTTTTTTATTCTGACTCTTAACAGCATGGGGCTTTAATAAATCAAAAAAATTCAAGTTTTTTTTCCTATGAACAAATTGTGTTTTTCCTCTTTAAAACTCTGACTAGAAAAGAGTTTAGTAAATAACTCCCTAAGTGACATGTTTGTTTAGTGTAGATTCCCTTATGTGCACTAGATACACCACAAGATGTGCTGGTACCTGCAGTACACGCCATACATAATTACCCTAGGCTGTGAAAAAATAGATATTCTACGAAAGTTATCTCCAACAAATAGCAGTCACCCACTAATATCATCAGATACAATACATGCAGAGAAATCTTCTAACCTGCACGGAAATACATTTCTCAAAAGAGCAAGCAGATTTTTTTTTTGTATTTAATTTTGAAATCTGACATGGGGCTAGACATATTGTCAATTTCCCAGCTGCCACAAGTCATGTGACTTGTGATAAATTCAGTCACTCTTTACCACTATACCCCCCCCACCCCAGAAATCAGCTCCATAACTCAAGATAACAACTGCCTGATAGATATAAGAACATCATTCAATAGTAAAAACTTATGTGCCACTGCCTTCCATTCAGTTACATTGAGAAGGAAAAATAACAGCAGTTCCATCCTAAAGTGCTGGCACATGACCAGGGGCATTGGTTAAAACTGACAGTCTGACAAACACAGTTTTTTTTTTGTGTTGATAAACAATTAAGAATAACATTTTATTTATAAAGCTGGCCATTTACTGTGGCCATTTATTTCACTTTGTACATTGCTTCCTACAATGTAAATGACCCCTTCTGTCCAGCCTGGGTGATCAATCCAGTTTATCTGCCACTGGGCTGGAAAATCAAACCCTAGAAAAAGTACTGTAAAGCCACCATATGTTTATAACATGGACCACTGCCCTGATCAGAATTGTCCTAAATAATTTAGCTTTCAACATTTCTTTATCTATTTGTTTTAAATACGCATTTTTTAAAGATTTTATATTGTAATGATTTGTCACCTAATGTACAACTGCCATCTAGTGGTGATTTTAATTTTCACATAAAGCCTAAGATTTAATACTCTGCCCTGAACGTTCATGTTTTAGTAGCTCAAAAATTCCATACATTTAAGCATACTATATACTATGGGGCAGATTTATCAAATTCACATGAAGGATTCGAAGTTTGATGGAATTTTCAAAAAGATTCTAATTCGAATTTGGGAATGTTTTCGAAGACCACATGACCAGTGAATTTTGAAAATTCGATCAAATCGAATGATTCAAATAAAAGTCTATTTGAATATTCGATAGTCGAATAACTTCCCCTTTAAATTTTTATTCGACTGCCTAGTTCGCCAGATTCAACATACCGAAGTGGTTTTACTGAATTTATATTGAATAAAAAAAAATTCAATCGAATGGTTAAAATCGATCGTTCGACCAATCGAATAGCGGTAAAAACCTTTGAATTCGAATTTGAAGGATTTTAATTCCCATGCTATTCCCATGGTCAAATTTGAGGGGCTTTTTTTACCCTCGAATTCGACCCTTAGTAAATCTGCCCGTATGTGAAGTGACACAGTATATAGTATGCTCAGTCTTAAAGGGTCATAGCGTTAATAAAAAGTACTTGAACGTTCAGGTTGGCACTGAATTCCTACCAGCACTGCTATTTCATAGGGAGAATTTTGAACATGTGTCATGTGCAGAGAGTATTCTATTACCATATAACCAGTTTTTATGGTACTGTACATGAAACCTGCAAAGAAACTCCATCGTGTAGGATGTCTTTAAAGGAAAAGTTCAATGTAAAAATAAAAACTGGATAAATAAATAGTCTGTGCAAAATAAAAAATGTTTCCAATATAGTTAGGGAAAAATGCAAATTATAAAGGCTGGAGTGACTGGATGTCTAACATAACAGACAGAATCCAACTTCCTGGTTTTCAGCTCTTTAACTTTGAGTTAGTCAGTGACTTGAAGGGGGGGCTACATGGGACATAACTTTTCAGTGAGTTTGCAATTGATCCTCAGCATTCAGCTCAGATTCAACAGCAACAGTTATGGCTCGTGTGGCCTCCCTTAAGTCACTGATTGGTTACTGCCTGGTCACCAAGGTAACCAGTCAGTGAAAAACAAGAGAACAGCAAAGCAGGAAGTTGGATTCTGGCTATTATGTTAGACATCCAGTCACTCCAGCATTTATACATTTATACATCTATTTACCCAGTTTTTATTTTTATACTGAACAATGTAAGGTAAATGCCTTTAATAAGCATGTGGATTGTTAATTGTTAATATTGCTGATCTGGGTATTAACATGTAAGCATAAATATGTTCCCTAAAGTCTTTGTACAATAACAGCAGTGTTACTCATACCTTCCAGGGGGGTTAGAATTTCAAAGGTATGTGTTTTTCTTAATGCTAATTATTTATGAAAAAACTTGAATGTCTAAAATGAGTTCCAATTGAAAGAACCTGAAAATGTGTATCGTATTCGAGTTTTACTTTAAAAAAAGTGTCAGGAGGGCTATTTTTTACTTACCCCTCCTACAGATTCTTGCCACGGGAGTTCACGGCAGCCAGGTTCTTTCTTTGGACTTCTTGTAAGTGGACCAGCGTTTTTGGTGCATGCACAGTTGGAGGAGATTTCCGGACCCGAACCACTGCGCATGCGCCAAAAGTCACAAGGATTTCTGCAGTGGTTCGGGTCCAGAAACCTCCTCCAACTGCGCATGTGTCATAACTTACGAAGAGGACAGAAGAAAGAAGATGACTGCATTGAATTCCCATGGCAAGAATCTGCAGGAGGGGCAAGTTAAATATTAGGGGCATTTGCCCGGGGGGAGGTAGACTGGGGGGAGGAGGGAGGGGGTCTACACAGGAAAGGGGGTAGGGTTTTTTTCCCCCTTACAGGCTGAATTCTCCTTTAACATCTTCAAATGGTTCAACTGACCTCTGCCGTTGACTTCTACATGAACTTGGCAGGTTTTAGGTGGAGAATAATCAAATCGAGGTGTGATAAATCTCACATTCAAATTCGAGTTGGTGGTTTTGTTTTAAAATTCGAAATTGTTTTGACCAAAAAATAATTTGAAAATTCAAACCTTATGTCAGTCTTGTACATCTAGGGTCAAATTTACAAAATTCACGTGAAGAGATCGAAGTTCGATCGAATATGATCGAATTACAATTGTACGATTTTTTTGGATATTCGAATATGCAAAATTTGGCCTCTTCAATCATTGAATACCAAATTATTGAATTATCGAATAGATCGAATGATCAAATATTCGATAATTTGATCATTCGATGATCAAAGGATTTAAAATCCTTCGAATGCCCACTTCGCCAGGTTGAACCTACTGAATACCAATAGAAGCCTATGGGAACCCCCCATAGGCTTCTTTTGCTAAGTCCTGCTCGAATACCATTTGTATGATCGAAAGCTTCGATAGTTCGAATCGTAGGAATTTTTCAGAGGCTCAAAGGAAAAAGTACAATTTTTTCGTGAAATTGAATGATCGGGAGCCGATCGTACGATTTCATCGGGAAATCGAATATCGAGCAAAATAATAGCCTAAAACTATTCGATAAGCATTCGATAGTCAAATGCTTATCGAATTTCGAATAGATTCGTAGGATTTTTGGGGAATTTTAATAAATTTGCCCCCTAGTCTTATGTATATATTATCATGATAATCAGCTTTACAGAAAGAATTAAAATTGTTGTATCTATCATTTTAGGTAGCCAATAAATCACCTTTATGCCACTTTTGTTATGCTTCAGATCAAAAGTTTTAACGATGACTGCAATTCCTAATGATTGACCTTTTAAGTCTTACTACATTTGTCCACCCATTATTGCTTGCTTAAGCATTTTTCTAATTTTCAATTTCCATTTAATTCTTGCTGTGGGCACTCTTTGATTAATAACGGTCTTCAGGTAATCAAATATTTACCTTCCCAGATATCCAATGAAACAGAACAGGGCGGCCAAAGTTGCCAGTCTCTGTCAAATGTGTGATAACAGAATTATCTTCTTTATTATTATTATTAGGTTTGTGAATGGTAAAATCTTGTATCTAAAAAATGAAAAGAAAGTATATAATCCATAATATGCAGTTCCATTTATCAACACAACAATAACTTTTTCACTAATGAAAGAGAATGTAATTCTAACAAGTTTTATTGTTAATTATTGATTAAATCTTTTAATTGGTTCTAAAGTTGTATCTGCGCCTGAAACATTATGCATCTCTTTTAGAACTCCTGGTTCTCAACTTTCAGTGTTGCAGATATTATAGCCTTAATTTAATACAGGCTTTTTCACAGTATCAGCTGGCTTCTGTTACATTGTTTTAAAAGCCAGAACAGTACAGGGACAGACAGGTACAGGTATTGGATCTGTTATGCGGAAACCCGTTATCTAGAAAGTTCAGAATTACAGAAAGGCTATCTCCCATAGACTCCATTATAATCAAATAATCCAAAATTGTATAAATGATTTCCTTTTTCTCTTTAATAATAAAAAAGTAGCTTGTACTTGGTCCCAACTAAGATATAATTAATCCTTATTGGAAGCAAAACCAGCCTATTGGGTTTATTTAATGCTTACATGATTTTCTAGTAGATTTAAGTTGTGAAGATCCAAATTACGGAAAGCCTGTTATCCGGAAAGCCCCAGGTCCTGATGATTCTGGATAATAGGTTCCATACCTGTACTGCTTTCAGTAGAAAGTTCCTTACAATTACATTTTCTTTCATTAGGCTTAATGCAATGTTTACATTTTAAATGAAAATGTTTACTTTTCCCTCTTTAAATAGGAAAACAAACATATAAAAATATGTTCCAAAATATTTGACAATATTGTTTTTATCTGACATCATTGATAACATCTGATACAAGAACGAACCTGTACATGCACCAGCTGCTCTTCTGGCTGACTCTTCTTTCTCCACAGTAGGTAAATCTGAACATTGGCATTAATCTTCAAATTTGTTTCTGGCATAGATGGCTGGGAGATATGTTTTACCTTTAAATCAAGCATATAGTGGTACTGGTAGGAAATTCCTGGCTGGAATGATATGGCTTCAGAAAAACCTAAATCATCAAAAAGGATGAAAAATTTTAGTTCTAATTAATGGGTGGTATGATTTTTGCATACTTAATACAAAGTGCTATCATTCAACATTTCCTATTCTATTTTACAAATAGCACGGAGCCAAAAAATTCACATGGACTTTAGTTAATGATTGTGTCATGTTAATGAGTGTCATCCATAAAGGATCATCAGACTTACTATCTACAGTGGTAAGATAACCTGGCAAGGTAAATAGCACACAAAGCAAAGTACAAGGCATTCTGCCACACCAAGGCTATCATGACCATTTACTTTTCTCACAGTTCTGTATAATGTGTATCTATCGATTACATAATTCGCTGTAAGGCTCAGGCCAGAGGGGAAGATTCGGAGAGATTCGTCGCCTGGTGACTAGTCTCCCGGAACCGCTTCCCCCTGCCTTCCAGCATCTTTAATGAATAATCGCCTGCGCCTATTCACACGCGGTGCTGCGCTTTCCCGAAATCGCTCGAAATTGCCTATTTACACTCTTACACTATGATTATATGTATTTACTCTTTCAGTAAAATACAACTATATAGTGAGCTTATAGCCCCAGCCTAAAGCTTCAAAATCTCTATCATAGTAATAATCCAGGCCTTGTCACTGGGATTAACCATCCTAGATTTTGTCAGGAGTGTCAGCGACACGCACATGCTCAGTTTGCTCTGAGCAGGTGTTGTTCACCTTCAAACCCTTTTTTTCAGTTCAGTTGGATTCAGATAGATCACCAGACTCTTTCCAATGATTTTCTTTAGTGTGTGACCAGGGCTACTGTATGTCTGCTTGCATTGTGCCACTGATCCACAGGTACCTCAGCAACTCCCTGCAACTCTTGACACCTTGGATGCTCCTCTTGGCAAATGGAATTCAGTCACAGGGATTTCTTTGCAGCAATAAGTTATTAAATAACAGTATAACAGTCCAATAAATGAAATGAGCTGTCCCTATTTCAGTGTACAAAGACTGACACATCTCTCCCAGAGATGAAGCATGCAATAAGTATTAATTAACACTCTTGAAGCACTTCCTCCCTGAGGGAAGAATATTGTGCATAGGGATCCTCGGCCTGGGGTCTTGTATCCCCCTACCTGGTCCTCAACTCACCCACTGATATCCCTGTACTAGTGGTTTACACACCACCAGGGTCCTAACCTCACTATTTCTCCACGTTGAAGTGGAAGCTGCTCACTGACTTCCCTGAACCTTCCTCTTGTTACAGAACTGACTATTACTAACTAATACTATCTAAACTTTTACCAAACTGTAGCCCTGTGCATGTAAGTCCCAGGAAACTTGCTGAGCATGTGCACCTATACCCCTTTATACTTTTAATAGCTGCCATCTACTGGGCAACATGAGCCTAGCTCAAATTACAGCGACCCAGGAAAGGGAGACAGATGCCTGGGTAAACTTAAAGGGCCACTTTAGGTGTCCAAAACTACAAGGAAAACTGCCTGAGCTAACTATACCAGGTTCCCTACATAAGGGTCATCCCAAATCATCATGAAATTTACATGTCATATAAGCTGATGCAACAAGACTTCAATTATTCAATTCAGGTGCTTATTGTACTGGTTTCTGAGCTGCCACAAAATTAATAATAATTAATTACTGATCAGCCTGTATTGATATTCTATATTTATACACTATTATTATATTTAAAAAGAACAAACAGCAGCCCAGAGCATGTGATCAGCCATGAAAAAAAAATACAGCTACTGTGGCATCTACATAGGCACAAATATCCAGACATGGAATTGTGGCAAGGCCACAATGGTCCCCGGCCTTGGGCAGCAAGATGGGGTGGCATGCTGCCCAGCCACATTCTAAGGAGCACTGAGGGTTTACACTCCTGTTTGTGTAATCCCCAGAGCTCTGGTGCACACGTGCACTCAAGCAGGTGCTAGGACCCTACGGCCATGGGGTGCCCATGGCCGAAATCTGGCCCTGACAATCTTCTTAGCTGAATGTCTGTGGTTGCCTTGGACTGGTACCAAGACACTTGGGGCAGATTTACTAACGTGTGACTAACGGTGGCGACAATTCACCAGCATTACCACTTTCAGTCACTTTGCAAATTTAATAACGGGCGCAGGTGTCACTTCACTAGCGAAGGAGATAGACCAGTGGTCCTCAAACTTGGCCCTCCAGCTGTTAAGGAACTACAAGTCCCACAATGCATTTGCCTGACTGTGGCTGTCAGACTCCATCATTGCATTGTGGGACTTGTAGTTCCTTAACAGCTGGAGGGCCAAGTTTGAGGACCAGTGAGATAGACGCTATCAGTGATTCACAATCTAACGCCAGGCAAAATTTCGATCTGGCAAATGGACGTTCCTCCGCAAATTCACTAACATGCAGATTTTACTGAACGTTACCTCTATCGCCAGACTTGCATTCGTCAGCTCAGACCAGGTGAGCTGCAATGGCGTGTATAAAACATCCTCAATCTTCAATTACTTACATCATATTTTTTGAGTGAAAATTCTTATGTCCAAAAAACGCTGATGTATTTTCCTTTTTTCAAAGTGATATGCTGCAAAAGACTTAAACATTTTTTTTTGTGCAACCGGTTTCCCCCAAAATTTTTTCAATAACGGACAGCACCGACTTCTTTCTTTAAAAAGCCTTTAATGTAACATGGCTATGACCAGTAACATAGTAACGTTTCGAGCCACAACCTGGCTCTTTGTCGAACTAACTGATACATTCAACAAACTTCCTTTTAAAGGTTTCAGAATAGCACCCTATGGTGTACAGACATAAACATAGTTACATTCATTTAAAAACATGACACACCATAATGTTAAACAATGTTGCCATTTCAATTAAAGAAAGAAGGTAACATAGTACCGTTATCTTTTAATCCACTCATGTAGATCCAATACATCCCTGGATCGTGTGTACACACAACTAATCTGTAAGATATAAATATTTAAAAACAAGAATAAAAGCACTGATTAATTTAAAAGATCGTTTGCAGATCGTATTCTTTGTTTAGACCATTTGGGGTTAAAGTTTCCAGGCGGCGGATCCAATAGGCTTCCCTTTTTAAAAGTATTTTAATTCGGTTACCCCCTCGTTTGGGGTAGGGTATACTTTCCACCACCTGGAAACGCAGCTGGTGTACCCCATGGCCCATTTCTACAAAGTGCCCCGCTACGGCCTGTTCCACTTTTTTGGTTTTAATAGCTGATTTGTGCTCACGTATTCTTTCCCTCACCTGGCGGCTAGTCTGTCCCACATAAAGGAGACCACATGGGCATTTAATAACATACACCGCATGCCTGGAAACTTTAACCCCAAATGGTCTAAACAAAGAATACGATCTGCAAACGATCTTTTAAATTAATCAGTGCTTTTATTCTTGTTTTTAAATATTTATATCTTACAGATTAGTTGTGTGTACACACGATCCAGGGATGTATTGGATCTACATGAGTGGATTAAAAGATAACGGTACTATGTTACCTTCTTTCTTTAATTGAAATGGCAACATTGTTTAACATTATGGTGTGTCATGTTTTTAAATGAATGTAACTATGTTTATGTCTGTACACCAGAGGGTGCTATTCTGAAACCTTTAAAAGGAAGTTTGTTGAATGTATCAGTTAGTTCGACAAAGAGCCAGGTTGTGGCTCGAAACGTTACTATGTTACTGGTCATAGCCATGTTACATTAAAGGCTTTTTAAAGAAAGAAGTCGGTGCTGTCAGTTATTGAAAAAATTTTGTGAACCTGGTGGATGGTGGCCTCCATTGGAATTTGCACCGAGAAAACGTGAGGAGAGTGTGTGCTGACTTCATATTGCTTCTACAAAACAACCGGTTTCCCCCATACATGTTATAACATATTGGAACATTATTTTACACTGAGCTTATGTGTAGGGCATTAAAACAATTCTATTGACTTTATTAAACCCAAATCACGTTTTGCCTAATAAAACAAAACACAATTATAAGCAATTTTCCAATATTAATGTTTTAAAAATTGTTGGTGCTTTTGTAAATGTAATTGCTATTGAAAGCAGCATTTGCATAATTCCTGGTTGTTACATTTTAAACAATGTTGCAAAAGTGAGTCTTCATCAGCAAGATAGGTATGTTAATTGGCTTCAAACGCCAGAGCCACCAGTACAGAGAATAGAAAGGGACAAACACTGCTTTCAATAGCAATACATGTAAAAATAATTTAAAAACCATAGAAAATTTGTAATGAATGTATATTGCAAAGCTGCTTAGAATCATGTTTTCTTTTATTAGGCTAAAATTATTCTTAGGGTTGACATGTCCTTTAAGGTTCTCTTGGCATGTCTAGTTATCAGTGTAAATATAATGTATTAGATGCACCATGTAGCATAAAGAGGAACTTTAAATTTCCCACCATAAGCAAATTAGCCTGAGTCCAAGAACTCTAAAAAAAAAGTTGCACTAGGCAGAATTGAACGCTAGTAATGCTAGTGAAAATCCTCCAGCATTCGTTGCTCGGGACAAAAGTTTGCAACTTAGTAAATTTGCGTTGTCTGATCAAATTTTAGCCTGACAAAGTGTTGTGATGGTTTAGTAAGCTTGCCCCATAATGTGCAGCATTTATACCTGTGCTAACATTATGCAATTTTTAATACATTCAATAAAATACTCTGTGCACAGTTAGGTTCTGAATCATGTGATATTTGCTTTATAAGTTCACATGATCTGCATTCTCTAAGCGTTACCTTATTTAGGAATCTTATTGCAATCATTAAAATATTTTCTATGTAAAGTGAGGGCAGGAGAGCAAGGGATAGTTTCTAAACACATCTGTAATGTCTGACCTGAATCAGTTTTTTACTCCACTGCCAACTACCTGAATAAGCAGATAGCAGCTTTAGGCTCATTTAAAACGCACATAAAAGTTGGCAACAATTATCCTGACTGGTGTGTTCGTGGATTTTTGTGTCCACACCCCCTAATTACCATGTACATTATGAAAGTACACTTCTGAGGTTTTAAGTGTTATTGCATTCTTGCTAATGAAGGTCAATTGCCCTTTAAGCTGCAAGTCAGTTGCTCCAAGAAACCTGCTTATCTTAAAAAAATTGTTACAATTACTTAATTGCTATCTTAAATTAAGTTACAAAAGTATCTAAATGCACCTGGTGGTTATTCTGGGCTCTCCGCCAAATGCCAATTAAGTTAGAAACTTTGTATCTTTTTCTGGCTGTTCAGTGCAATAGATCAAAGAAAAAGTTGGAACATTTCAGCAAGAGGACTTCTGGTTGAGCTGTCAAAATCGGGACTGTCCCCCGACAGCTGGGAAGTATGATGTACCTACTGAGGCAGAGGAGTCTGTATTTAAATGGGTGGTACGTCTTTAAGGCAATTGTTAGTATGTTATAGAATGGCTAATTCTAAGCAACTTTTCAACAGGTCTTCATTTATTCTTTTTTATCGTTTTGAACATTTGCTTCTTCTTCTGATTCATTCCAGTTTTTCAATGGAAAAATTTTGCTACTTTTAATTCTAGGGTAATTAGGACCATAGCAACAGAGTGCTGAAATTGAACACTGGAGAGCTGCTGAATAAAAACGAAATAACTCAAAAACACCAAATATTAAAAACCAAATAAGAATTGTCTCCGAATATCAGAAGATCACGTCACATTAGAAGTTAATTCAAAAGTGAACAACCCCTTTAGCGGAGTAGAATCTAACTTGAATAAGTGCAACAACTCACAGCAAACAAACAGCAATTAGCTTTCATCCACTTAGACAACAAGTGGAGTAATAAGGGTTACTGCATGGACACAATGCAAGTCTTTGCAACTGGACTGACACATCATTAATAAAATGTAATTCTAAGCAACTTTCCAATATATACAGTATTTCTTAATAATGTTCATTAGTGTTAAAGTTAAAAAGTAATTAGTATCGGTCTGTCTGTAGTTTTACATCTGACTCCTGAGACAATGTACTAAATACCATCTGATTAACATGCCTGAAGATAAACTGACTTCTGCTGCCCAGGTCAGAACCAGATATCATGAAACGATAAACAAGTGCTGTTTTCAATTGCAATTACATTTACAAACAAATTTGAAATTTTAGCTTTGTTTAGAACGACATTTCAAGTGCTGCATCATGCAGTGTACATCATTATGTTATGCACCCCCTAGTGAATACTATAATCAAGTTTTTTTTTCTGGGTTCTTTTTAGGAAAAAAAAGGGAAAAAGTAACAAAGCACAGTGCTAGCAAACATCATTTTCCCAGGTATCCCTGTAATTTGTGTGCAGTAAAGTAAAATTCTAAACTTGTACGCTACTGCAAATGTATGAGTTTGCTGAGGGACACCTTAGTTAGAAAGGCAAGAAGCATTATAGAATAGTACTCTGTTACAATTTTCCCTGCCCAGTGTAATTTTTTCCTAAAAGGGGCAATGGATCAGGGAAAAAAATCATTGCTTTTAAATTTAGTGGGGGTGCCTAATATATTGGAGTGCCCAGTTATACATTTCTTGTCTTTTAATGTGAGCATTCCTTTAAATTGAATACATTTAAATAAAAAATAGAAAACAAAAACAGCAAAAAAATGGGAATGTAACCCCCCAAAAAATAAAATGCTTCCATTAAAATGCAATTCTAAACCATTTTACAAAATACATTAATTTAAATACTATTTGTAAATATAATTGCAGTTCCTTGCACACATACACACACACACACACCTGGCTTCTGCTTCAAAAGTCAGGCCCACCTAGGCTGAGAATAATAAAGCAAAGACAGATATGAGTTAATAGCTGCACTATGGGAAAGAATAGCACAAAGGCTTATTTTGT
Organism: Xenopus borealis; assembly: GCA_024363595.1. Taxonomy (NCBI): domain Eukaryota; kingdom Metazoa; phylum Chordata; class Amphibia; order Anura; family Pipidae; genus Xenopus; species Xenopus borealis. Next base: position 33,835,489 of record CM044444.1, on the reverse strand, counting down.
TCCTGTGTTTTTAAACGTGCCCCACTGTTACTTACCCTGTGCAGAGCAGCAGAAGAGGAGAAGCGCTATTTGTGTATAGGTAATGCCGAGATGTGATTGGATAGCCATGTTTAGTCAAAAGGGCTATGAATGTGAAACCAAAGTCTAAGGGTTCCTGTTCCTGTATGAGGGCCACAGTATAACCTCTCCTTTAGCACATATGGAGTTACTTAACCCTTACAGCCATCCCAGGGACGTGGGAGAGGTGCTGTCTGTGTGACTAGTCAGGGTGCAGCAGGAATGTGAGGACACATGTAGACAGGAGTGGCAAGGCTGCAGAAAAGGCTCCAAACTGCAACCATCTCTGCTTTTCTGACTTCTCTCAGGACCCGGTTTAATCATTGATCCCACCATGCACACACAGGGAAGTACTAAGTCAGACAACTAAATCCTGCCCATAGCTTTCCGTCTTCTGATTGGTGCCATTGGGATTGCTGTTCTCCTCCCACGTCCTGAGTAGAATATGGGACTACAACAAACTGGGAACAGGAACAGAGGGAAGGGGTGGGCAGTTATATGTATGTATTCAACAGAGTAGATGCCCAGCTAGAATGAAGGCAAACCAACAGTATCACATTTCAAAAAACCCCAGTGTGAGAACTGTCTGCGCTAGGAACAGGCACTTTTCTCCCATTTAGAATGTGACTTGCTGAAGCAGTGCAGGAAGGAGGGAGTAGGAGGAGGGTGGCTGGGCGGGAACATACACAGAGACTGTTTGGGAACCGGTTGGTGGGGCGGGTTAGAGAAGTTCTGAACTTGTTTCTGGTTGCCTTCATGTGCATATCTGAACTGAGACAGAATGGGGTGAGTCTGTGTGGGTTCCTATGATTGCTTGACAGCTACACTCTAGAGGATATTTTGTAGGATGGTGTCAGATCAACATTCCACAAGTCGAATCAGGTCAGGACTGAGTATTAAAATAGGCCCTGGCATTTTAGGTACACAGAGGCCCAAACAGCCTCCACCAGCCCACTAAACACTGACTTTCTATGGGACCTTATAGCAGCCCCTCATTTGCCAGAACCCACAGATTGAGTTTAATCAAATTCGATTTGAGTTTTTTCTCCGAAAAAAACTCACGTCAGGATTCAACAACTTCAAATTATTCCCAAAATGTCCACCATAGGCTAAAACACCAATGTAGCAGTCAAATTCGAATTTTCAAAGGGCCAAAACAACTTTGAGTTGAATTTTCACTATTCCCTAGTCGAATTTCACTTGAAAAACTTGAAAATTTAAAAATTCTAATTTCACTTCGAACCTTGATAAACCTTCCCCTAAATGTAATAAAAAGCCAATGTATGGGACCATAACAACCATTTTTCTACTTGTTATCTGTATCAGAGCACAATATAAGCCTTTTGGATTTCTGTTTATAACTACTTTTCCTAGCACCTCCGAACGATACTAGGCTGTTGGTACAAAGACCAAAGATCTGTTAGTGTGGTGACTTTTTAAAAAAATTAATTGTTCCTGGGGTTCAGTGTAACACTAAACGGCATATTTATTATGGTGTTGCAAAAAAACTGTGGGAAAATACACCAAATATCTCCAGGGTTCGGTGTGTAAAAAACAACATTTTTTACATGTTTTCTTTTAGAGTGACTTCTGCCAGATGCAATGTAAAATAACAGTGTAAAATCTGGTGTTTTCATGGCATAAAATTACACACACACACACCTTCGCCATTTATTTTACACAGCTTTTTACACAGTTTTTTTGTCAAATTTAATTTGACAAATTCCAGATTTTGACAGCTCAGCTAGCAGTCCCTGAACTGAGCAGCCATAAAAAGATACATTTCTAAAACTTAATTGGCTTTTGGCAGAGAGCCCAGAACATGTGGCAGGCACAATTTAAGATAAGCAAATCTCTTGGGGAAACTTTGACTTGCAGCTTAAAGGGCAATTCACCTTCATTATCAAAACTGTAACGCATAGAAACCACAGAAATGTGTTCCAACTTTCATAACCTGCCAAATTTTGTAAAATGAACATGGTAATTAGGGGTTGTGGCCACAAAAATGGGCATGGTCAAAGAGGTTTCACCTCGTGGAGCACAGTAAATCATTTTGTCCCTCTTTCTATTTACAAAATGTTGGGAGGTATGCATAAGGAGAACATACAAACTCCTTGCAGATATTGCTCAGGTTGGAAACAACTGGAAAAAGTGGTCTTATGCACTCACATGAGACATCTCATATAATGTTTTGCCATGCCACCAGCACCAAACTATATATGAGTTTCTGAAGCAAAGCAGGTGCCAGTGAACAATGTAGCATATTCAAATTCATTGAAAGCTCTTTTTTTGTTGGTCAAGGACAAGGAAAGGCTGGATGCACTTGGGGGTGGCAAACAAGTGATTAAAGCAATGTACCTCAAACCCAGGGCTGGTGCTCCAATCAGAGTAAATCTGCACTGGCCCTGGGTTATAGGAGCAAGAACCACGCAGAGATCTTACTTCAGTTCTGGCACCCCCAAGTGTATCCAGCCTTTCCTTCTCCTTTAATGCAGAACAGTTTCTTCCTTACACTTCCCTGGCTGTCAGTTCCATACTGATATGAGCAGTTTTAAGTATGTGTTAATTTAACTACTATCTTTATGGCTTTACTCTGATAAATGAGACTTTTGTATCTTTTGTTTTTGTATGAAATATTGGTCTAATAACAACATCATATATTAGTATAAAGATAAGAGCAATACAAGAAAAATCTGTGAAGCTTGTGTTAAATATTTTATTCAACGTCCAAAATGCAAAGTGTACGAGTTATCTCTTCTTACAATTACTTGTCATTTAATGTATTGTAGAGATACTGCTGTGTGAAAATAAAGCATCAGGGACGCAGGAGAGTTGCCAGAGGCATAAAGGTATCACAAGATAGCACAAAAAAACTTTCAAACAGGGTAGTCTGGTTGGTTTGGTAGGGCATAGTTTATCCTGGTGCAATATGAAATGCAAATTATTCAGCTGAGTAAGTCTGTTTTTTATTGCCTGATGGGTGTATCTGGAGCACCTCTGCAGCACCCATATACTCTGAAGAAAAAGAGAAAAACAGGTGTCTACATGAGAGGACATTGCATTTAACCAAAACATTTACTGGTGGGATATGATTTTTTTAAAGACTCTGTAGATGCCACTTAATACACATGTAATGTTTGTAGTTGAGACAAACTGCAATTGTGAAATATATGTTGTGCATACTACAGGTATGGAACCTGCTATCCAAAAATTCTTGGGACCTGGGGGTTTCCAGATAAGGGGTCTTTCCATAATTTGGATCGCCATACCTTTAGTCTACTAAAAAAAAATAATTTAAACATTAATCAAATCCCAATAGGATTGTTTTGCCTCTAATAAGGATTAATTAAACAAAAACATTTTTAGAAATATAAAATAATTATTGATTATTTAAAGTAATTATTTGATTATGGGATGGAGGTGGTCTTCCCATAATCTGGAGCATTCTGGATAACTGGATTCCGGATAATGGATTCTATACCTATATATTATAATATTTATATTCTTTTTTGCCCTGTTTGTTTTTCAGTTTGGTGTATTTCATGTGGAAAGGAAACCTGATCTACCCAGAAGTTATCCATACGAGTCACAGAGTATATACCCCCCTCCCCTTTTATTCATGCACATTCAGTTGGACAGGTGCCTTAACACTATCTGAACTTCAAAAATAAAATGGACATTACTCTGCTTTACATAGTGGGATGTGGGAACATAGTCTCTGGAATGCAGAGTATCATCAAGTCCCAGAATCCCTCACAATGGAAGAAAGTGATGGAGGAGATACATTATATGCAAACTTACAGACAACATAGCTTTATCATGACTGGTACATGTATGTCTGTTTATGCACTTTTTTCACATAAGCCCAGCTGAATGAGCTCACGTCATCAGGGGCATATTTTTTTCCTTTTGATTCCAGAATTTCTATCTTGGTATCACTTGATGTTTATGGTCTACAGGTTCTAATTGTTAAATCTATTCAGACATGAATTAATATCTGCTTCATTACATTTTCTATCCTGTACATTAGTTTATCTGATACATTGACCAATGGTTCTGTGAGGATGCAACATGTGTATAGAAATAAAATATTTGTCACAAATATTTATTACCTGGTTTATCTTCTTCTGGGATAGGTTCTTGTTTCTCTTTGTTGCTGGAGCTATCATGCACAAATGGTATATTTGTTAATAACACAATATGTTAAATATTAAAATAACCAAGTCATTCACATCTAGATTTGCAAGTAAATAATGCAAATACTTGCTAACACACTCTCAAAAATGTGTGTGTATTGTAATAATCTTACACATATTGTACATTGTGCCAAGTTTAAGCCTAGGTCAACCCCAAGCATGCAGAGATTAAAGGGGTGGTCCACCTTTGAGGTAACTTTTTATTGTTATAGAATCGCTAACTCTCAATTGCCCTTCCTTTTTTTCTTTTTTTTTAATATACTGTTTGCCTTCTTGTCAATTTATGAACCCTGAAAGTAGTGGATCTAATTAAAATTCATATAGCCACACCTTCAGAGTTAAATATGAGCTCACAATTTTTGTAGACCTTAGCACTAAATTATTGTACATTATATAGTTTGTGCCAGTGCTTAGGGGCAGATTTACTAAGGGTTGAAATTTTTTTCGATCGAAAATGGACCTATTTCGATCAAATAGGTCCATTTTCGATAGAATTATGAATAGTTTGAATCCAATTCGATCAAACGATTCTTCCGCTAAATCCTTAGAATTCTTGGGCTAAAATGGCAATTCCGCAGCTTTAAGTTGGCGAATAGTCGAAGTCGAATGGTTTTAAAAGGGCAAGTACTTCGAAGATTTTAATTTTCTCTATTCAAATAAAAACGTGGGCTATTCAATAGTCGAAGTAGCCCAAAATGACTGCTAAATTCGAATTTTTTTACTTCGAATTTTATTCGAATATTCAATTCGACCTTTAGTAAATGTGGCCCTATGTGTATAGAATAAAATTATCATGTAACAAAGCACACTGCCTTCAAGTGGGCTTTCACAAAGTGCAATTAAAGTGGTGGTTCAAATAAGTTAAAGGGATTCTATCATGATTTTTATGATGTAGTTTTTATTTCTAAATTGCATTGTCTACACTGCAAATAATTCACTCTACCATGTAAAATTTAATTCCTGAGCCAGCAAGTGTTTTTTTTTAGTTGTAATATTGGTGTATAGGCAGCCACCTCAGGTCATTTTGCCTGGTCATGTGCTTTCAGAAAGAGCCAGCACTTAAAGGGCACCTATGGGGCTAAACAAATTCCCCAAACCGGTAGGTGTGGGCTGATAGAGCCCGCATTCCGGTTTGGGGTTCTAGTAGTTTAAATAAAAAATTCCCCTGCCTGCGCTGGCTTACTCACACCGGGTGCGAGCCGCCATGTCAGCCCATAATATGGGGCAAATTTACTAAATTCACATCTATTCACATGAATGATTCGAAATTCGATCGAATTTTCAAAACGGTTGGAACTTCGAATATGCAAATTAGGAACATTCAACCAGTGAATTCAGTAAATTCGATCGAATCGAATGATTCAAATAATTCAAATACAAATCTATTTGAATATTCGAATACTTGACTATTGAATTACTTCCCATTTAAATTTTTAATCAACTGACTAGTTCGCCAGTTTAAATCTGCCGAAGTGGCTTTGGCGATTTTAAATCGAATTATAAAAATTCAATCGAATGGTTAAAATCGTTCTAATCGTTTGATTCGATTATTATTTTTATAATTCAATCATTCGACCAATCGAATTGTGGTAAAATCATTCGAATTCGAAGGATTTTAATTCCCTAACTATTCCGATGGTCGAATTTAGAATTTAGAATTTTTAAATTCGGAATTCGACCAATAGTTAATCTGCCCCCAAGTCTAGCCCCATGTCAGATTTCAACATGTGGGGGCAAATTTACTATTACTCACCCAAAATCCTAGGAATTTATTCGAAATTCGATAAGCATTCAATATTCGAATAGTTTTAGGCTATTATTTTGCTCGAAATTTGATTTCTCGATGAATTCGTACGATCGGATACCGATCGTTTGATTTCACAAAAAAGACATGAAATTTCCTTCGAGCCTCCAAAAAATTCATATGATTCGAACGATTGAACGCTTCGATC
>CM044444.1:33765093-33829274 GCA_024363595.1 Xenopus borealis | reverse complement strand
TTCAATGATCGAAGAGGCCAAATTTGTATATTCGAATATCCAATTAAATTGTACGATCGCAATTCTATCATATTCGATCGAACTACGATCCATTCACGTGAATTTTGTAAATTTGCCCCTAAATAAAAAAAATCTGTTTGCTCTTTTGAGAAATGGATTTCAGTGCAAAATTCTACTGGAGCAGCACTATTAATTGATGCGTTTTGAAAATAAAAAACTAATTTTGCCATGACAGTATCCCCTTAAAGGAAAACTATACCCCCCAAACAATTTAGGTTTCTATAAAAAGATATTGTATGTAAAACCCTGCTTCATGTAAATAAACAATTTTCATAATAATATACTTTTTTAGTTGCATGTGCCATTGGGCCATCCTAAATAGAAAATAGCCATTTTAACAAATAAGGACAGCCACCTGGGATCATAGGATTCAACGATGCACACAAACATACCAAACAAACTATAAAGTTAGGTCACATGAGTCATCATGAAATGGTGGTTCAAGGCAAGAAATGAAAAAGGGCAATATTTACTTAAATATATATATCAGTTTGGTAAAATTCTTTAATCTGTTGCTCAAGTATTCATTTTGGGGAATAGTTTTCCTTTAATGTTTAGTATGTTGGCCAATTCTAAGCAGCTTTGCAATTCCCCCTTATTTCCCAGCTTTCAAATGGTTGCTAGAGTGACTGAATATTTTGCTATGGAGTCTAAGATGTGGGAGGGAGAAACACTGAAAGTATTACATGCATTAAATAGTTAGATAATTTATACTTCAGAAAAGTATACATATTTAAGGGACGCTCTCATAAGACGCATTTTATTTGTGTTTGAAAGTAACATGTGATGTTTAGTAAAATAAAGTGGTTTACTGAGCGAGTCATTTATTTACATTTTGATCAAACCTTTTATTGGTTGGTATGAATTACTGAACTTGGGCAAACATGTTTTATTGTCTCTCTCTCTCTCTCTCTCACACTCTCTTTTTTAAAGGGCCGGCTTTATGGCAAATAATTTCTATAATTATTGAACAGTATTAAGACTAAACTACAAAGAGATAATTTCTGAAAACATATTCTTTACGTTACTACTGTACAGTGAAGGTCTGGACTAGGGGATTTTTAAGAACCAAAGATTGTCTGATAACTCCATGGAATTCTTTCTGTGACACCACATTTTAATAGATTCAATCTCTACTGGTATAGTGTATGTTTGGTCCAGTGTATTAAACAATAACTAATTATCTGACACCTAGATAGATGTGCTATTCACAAGGTCAGACTGGGGACTCAGGGCCCACCGGGACTCCTGTCCAGAGCCACCCTCCTGAACCCTTACTGAGGCCAGATGCTTGTGCAAAGAAGAGACGCATGTACGTGCGAAAATAGCAGCGAAAATAGTAGCACGTATGCAGGAAAAGAGCCATGCAGCGCATGCACAAGAAGAGCTGTGCCACGGGCATGCACAAACAGAGCTGCGCAGTGCTGCAAATTGTTATTTTTTTTTTTCCGGGTCGAGAGAGGGGGTCTGGCCCACCAGGTTACACCAGATAGTTCAGAAAACTGTTCAGCACTTGTAAGTATCAGTGACATAGAAATATCTAAAATGAAGGGATGGGATGATAGTACCCCTTATAATGATTTACTTCTGATTAGAAATAAAGTATAAGCAGTCTCCTCACAAAATCCACATAAAAAGTAAAAGTCATGGCATGAACCTGTTCATATTTTTCATCTGGTGGTATTCATCTCTTGATAGTAATCCAAGGCCTGCCTGAGAATTAAGCCGGTCCCCCATAGATTTGCCAAATGTCTGCATACTGGCGGTTGCTGTTTGAATCATGCCCATTACTAGATCTTTCTCTGTGAAACAGGATCACAACACATTAGTTAGGTGATACAGAATACAAGGGTCATATGTTAAAAACAAATTCAGTATTTTCACAAACATAGATTCAATTTGCAATGGTGTTGTTCATTAGATGGTTATTATACTCAAATTTTAAAGGTGTTGTCCACCTTTGAGTTATTTTTTGTATGATATAGAGAGTGATATTCTGAGATAAATTGTAATTGGTTTATATTTTTTAATATTTGTGGTTTTTAGCTTCTTATTCAGTAACTCTACAGTCTGCAGTTTCAGCATTGTGGTTGCTAGGTTCCAAATTACCCTAGCAACTATACACTTATTTGAAATACAGACTGCAATTTGAATAGGAAAGGGGCCTGAATAGAAAGAGTACTACAAAATAGAAATATAATAGATGTGTAGCCTTAGAGAGCGTTTTTTTTTAGATGGAGTTGGTGACCCCCATTTGACCAACTGAAAAATTGCTTTGAAATTGCACACAAAGCTTTCTGAAAACCTGCTTGAAGGCAGTGTGCCTTGTTACACAATAATTGTATTATATACAGTGAGCACTGCCACAAACAAACTATACAATGTGCAAGGGGTTAGTTATTAATATTTAGGAGTGCTTACTGTAGGTCCTCCAAAACTGTGAGTTAACATTTGATTTTGAAGGTGTGGCTATATGAATTTTACTAAGCTCCACTACTTTCAGGGTTCATAAATTGATAGTTTGGTATAACAGTAAATTACAGGACCCTGTCCATTTTATAATCAAATTGTTTAAACTGCACAAAGTGGGTTAATTAGTAAGGTGGTTTTCATTCTGGAATATGCAGTTATGAAAAAATATATAAGTTCTGTAAGTATGAGCGTGCATTCACCTTTCTGTCCAGCAGCCAGGAGCCATTGTTGGATTGCAGTGAGAGAATCTGTTTGCAAAATTTGGCTTAGCAGCTCTAAGATCTGTTGGCAGAACAAGATAAAGCTAGGTCAGTGTGACCAATTTGTCATTAGCAACATCAGTTTTTGGTAAATATATGATCATGACATAGAACATGCTGACTAAGGACATAAAAATGAATCATTAGCTAAACTAATCTGAAATGCTTAGTTTCAGAATTTCAAAAATACCACGTTGCAAATGTACCCCACTGCAAAAACTTCCTTAACTCTTTGGTACCCTAAATATTTTCTGCAGCATGACATGATATTTTAGTCACCCCCAAGTTCTAGACAGTTTAAGCCTTGTTATGCACAGCGAGAATAGACTATAGAAACCATTTGTTTTTAGAACTTGATACTAGTCTTAAGTAGGTAGGAAATGCAGTCTGGAGCTCCAATGCAGGTATTGGAGGGCTCAGGACTTATGGGAAAGTGGACTGTATTTAAGTGGATCATTGTAACAGAGCTTGTCTGGAGAGGACCAGGGGTCCAGGTAACCAATTGGTTACAGTGCTATGAAATATGTTGGCACTATATAAATACATGTTAATAATAATAATAATAATTGGTTAATAACCAGGGGTAAGGCCCTAATAACTTAGTACTTTGCAGCTCTGGTTTTTTTCTGTATCGTGGCACTGCTTATGCAACAACCACCAAGCCAATGTTTCCTCTAAGCTGTGTGCACACAAATTTTGAAGCCAGTGCACCAAATTGTGGTGTACACTAAGAATTTTGTGTGAAAACACAAAAGGCAATAGTTGTTCTGACCTGAGCACACTGCTTTTTAAAATGCACACACACAGACATTTAAAATGTGTGCACAAAACATTTAGCCAAGAAGGAATTAGAGGGAACATTGTCCCAAGCTCATATACTGTACAAAGTACGTTAGGCAATAGAAAAGTTTCATGGGCCAGACAACAAGCACAGTTGACAGTAAGATCACTGCATAAATGGTCATGAGAATGCCATTAACCTCAGACTTGCCAGTACAATCACTAAGTGGGCCCAGTTAGCTCCCACACATGCAGTGTCACACAGACAGTTATGTCCCTTACAATTATTGGCTGGTTGTCCTTACTCCCTCCCAGACCAAGTCAGACAGTCCCAGACCCGTAGAAATATTTTGCAACCAGATGAGTTAACTAGAGAGAAATACCAGGGGGAGTTAGCTGGTTTGATTCAATTCACCTGTGCCCCTTGGTCCACTGATTCAGCCTGCCCTCCCAGTCCCACTTCTAGACCTAGTTTGGACCCTTATAATTATTTTATACATTGTATAGCAGCCTGCCCTGGCATATGAGAAGTTATGTAGGCAGCCTTTGGAGGATTATGGCTTGGTCAGGTCACTCAGATGGTAGTGCTTGGGCAGGCTGACTTGAGCAGATCGACAGTTGCTCGAACCTCCCTCCCTCCAGCCTTGATTGTGTGCATGCCTTTTATTGCAGAGCTGGTTAGGCAGCATGCTGTCCCCTTAAATCCTGCCACCCTAGGCCCAGGCCTAGGTAGCCTGTTTGTGTTCACCATTGAATCATTAGATCCCAGGAGGCTGTCCTTATTTTTTTAAATGGCTATTTTCTATTTATACAGTGCGGTCAAACACATATATAACTTTTCAATTTATGATTACCCAATGGCACATGCTACTAAAAAAGTGTATTACTAGGAAAATGGTTTATTTACATGAAGCAGGGTTTTACATATGAGTTGTTTTATGCAATATCACAAATGTACCAAAAAATTGGCTACACTAGGGAAGGTCGAAGGGAGAGTCCTACACATTTGCTGGGTACTCAGGTGGGTTACCCGCAGATTACCTGCATGGTCAGGGAATAAGGAAATTTCTATCAAGGATGCTTCAGGTCCAGGTACTCTATGGTGCTTGATCTTTTATGAAAAAATATTCCCCACTATCCTATATAATAAAGTTCAAGTGTCTCTGCGTCCAGTCCCTGTGTCCGTGGGATTGCGCTACTGCGCATGTGCCCCACGGACAACCAGTGCGAAGCGTCTAACACTAGCGCAAATTTGCCATCGTAATCACAAATTCACGAACACCGACTCTGGCAAATTTACAGGGATGCTGAGCTGACAAAGTCAGGCGGCTCTTTTTCTAAAAGTAACATTGAGGCAGAGTCGCCTCTGAAATTCTGTAGGACAAACATTTTTTTGTGGAAAAAAAAAACACTGGTGTGATCTATACCATAAACAAAAATTGCCCAAACTCTTTAGGAAGCAGTAGTATTTTTAAAACTACTGAGAAGCACTCTAGGTGTCCAACATGGTTGTCCACTTTTTTTTGGACTGGAACAAGTCTGTTTTTATAAATGTTTGACTACATATGTTCTAGCACCCGTTAATTTAACGGGCTTAATGTCTAGTCTATCTATAATGTACTTGTAAAAAGTAATCAAGTTCCTTGCATGTGCTTTTTCTCCAAAACCTAAATCCAACACTGACTGTCTTTTCTCATAGTTTAATTGCACCATTTGTTTTTACCAATTTAGTCACACATATCTGCAACTCAATTTCACTATCCAAGTACAAATATTAAATTCAAGCCCAATATTTTTACCAGCAGTTCCTGGTCTTGAAATAATGTGGCTGCGTTTTTAGATTTGTTGATGCTGTTTCGGTTTGCTTTGCGTGATCCTTGGCGATACATTGCACGTGATGATGGTGGAATTATACGCCCTGTTTCAGCTGAGTATTGGGTGGAGCGTCGTGGCTCTTCTACCTAGATGCACAAAGATTAAAACAGAATTAGAGAATACAATCTAATTTTATAGATCTAGTGGTATATGATCACATTACATTATTTTTAGCATTATGGTACTGAGGTTTTAAAATTCAATAGTTAAGCAATCTTTTTGTGGAATTAATTTTACTTTTTAGAGTAAAAACCTTGATTGTCAAAAGTTACTTTTGCATAAAGTTGTAAAAAAAAATTAATCACAAAATAAATTTGGATAATTCAACGTATTTTAAGCGACGCTGTTTCAACTGTCTTAAATATCTCTGAAAAACCTGGGACCTAGGTTTGCCTGAATAATGAAGATGCAGTAGACTTCCCATCTTGTTTTTTTGTTTTGTTTTTGATTATGATAAACCTGCTATTTAAAAAGTTTTTGCTGCGCATTTCTTCAATCACTGAAAAATTTCAAGATCATGGGGGGAAAAAACAAAAACTTTTCAGAAGAATTGTAGCAAAATTGTTACTACAACTTTAAATACATATACACCCAATGTGAAAAATAGAGACACGTTAATATAGACATCATAAATCTGGATACTGGCCAACGCTAAATAAAATATTTAGGCAAATTTAGGCAAATTTACAGCTTCTTCTGGGACAATTAATGCTAACTTTACTATTGACAAATACCTCTTTCTTCACTGGTAGTTTATCAGAAGTGCAGACTTTAGCAGCTAGCTCTCTCAGCTCTTCGCGCCATGCTTCAGAGACACAACCTGCGGCTGAGAGAATACAGTACAACCAATACAATTATAAAGACAATGTAGAGGTGGCCAAATGACTTATTCCCTATACTTGCCCATTGCCTAGGATACTCTCATATAGACAAATTTGCATCCACTGCAAGTGCTTGCACTTGTGATTGTATTCATAAATTAGCATAGGGTTGAATGGGGAGGATATGGGGCAGAGCAGGTGTGCCCAAGATGCACCCAGATAATCTCATCCCTTTAATCTCATCATTCTCCACTTTCATTTTCTTTTCTACATATATTTTTCTCTTCCTTTTTCTCTGCTATCATCACCTTCTGTGCTTTGTCATTCATGTTCACCCTGCCTATTTGTTCATGTTCGTCTTTTATCTACTAACCTCCAATCCTTGCAACAGTTAGGGATAATTACACGCGGCGATTCATTTTCCGATGTCGCCCGAAGTTGCCTCGCAAGGAGCGAGGAAACTTCGGAAAATGAATCGCCGCGTGTAATTAGCGCTGGTGATTTTTCACTTTAAGCCAGCACAGAGTGAGGGAAGGTTTTTGTGGAGATTGGTCGCCGCAAAATCGAGGCGATTAGTCACCAGGCGACTCAATCTCCCCAAATAGCCTAGTGCAGTGGTCCTCAAACTTGGCCCTCCAGCTGTTAAGGAACTACAAGTCCCCAATGCATTTGCCTGACTGTGGCTGTCAGACTCCATCATTGCATTGTGGGACTTGTAGTTCCTTAACAGCTGGAGGGCCAAGTTTGAGGACCACTGGCCTAGTGTGTCACAGCCCTTAGGATTAGTATTCATGGTTTTTATAAATACAGTATAGAGTGTCAGCATACTAGCAAACAATGAAGGCAGGGCATGAAAACTACTGTACAATTCAATCAGGGCTGTGATTAGCTATCTCACATCTACTGTGCATCTGGCAGGGACCGTTAGGACGTGTTCACCCCCATTTCACGCATAAAGAGAGACCATAGCAGATGGGGAGCTCTGATAAATGGGCCATTTTTAAAGATAAGGATCCTTTTTTAGCCCAAAGTAAAACGTATGTTATTTATCAATACCTAAAAAATTAGGAGGTGTTTCAATTATCTTATATGTCTTCTTTAACTGTGTTTGTGGGTTTGCTGCAAAGGGAACAAAATAAAAAACCTTTCTTTCTCATAAATATGTATGTGCATAAACAAAGGTACTGGGTCTGCTGTAAACGTGTTTGCTCTCTCTAAGATGTATGTGCCTTGTATCAATCCACTGAATTGCAGTATTTGCACATGATAAACCTTGTGTTACATGTTCTAACAAAGCTGTCAGCTTAACAGTTTATATCTACTGTAGATACAATTCTAAACTGAGCACCCAGAACCAGAGCTTTCCAGAAAATAGGTGATATTTGAGGACGGATTAGGGGTCTGACTAGTGCTTTTTCAGATGAGGCCTATGATGATGTCCTATATTTTAAAATCAGCAACAATTTGAGGTATGCAGTCTGCACTGTAAATACCTACCAGCTCCAAGGAATGGATCCTTGTTCCCATGTGGATCTCCAATAGGCATGCTACAGGGCACTCCAAACATATTGTTGGGTAACTGACTTTTAATCATGGGATGAGGAAAGAGTGGAGATGTGACAGTCCATTCATCATTGACGATGCACACAAGGTTTCCATTAAGGCCTATCAATAGAAAATAGTTCATGCAAACAGACACATTATTGAAATAGATACTATTATTTCATATCTATAATGAAACCAGTTACAAAATGTGCAAAACACTTTAACATGCAATGGCTTTGCATGTCATATCTATACAGGTATAGGATCTGTTATTTGGAAACCTGTTATCCAGAAAGTTCTAAATTACTGGAAGACTGTTTTCAATAGAATTCATTTCAATGAAATAATTAAAACTTTTAAACATCATTTTCTTTATAGCAATAAAACAGTACACTGTACTTGATCATAACGGATCAAGACTTAAGGTATAGAAATTCAAATTACGGAAAGACACCTTATCCAGACAACCCAAGGCCTTGTGCATTCTGTATAACAGGTCCCATATCTGCTCTTCCAACTTATATACTTTCAAACAGCTTATCCCAAAATATTGTTATCTATTGAATTTCACTAAACAGATAAATAGTTTGTGGTATATGTGCTAAATGGCAGCATTGAAACTGCTTCAAAGATATCTGAATTTTACAAAATGTAATGCATAAGAGGGGTTATAAGATAAAGTCTGTTATGCAATATATTGTAATTAATTGTGTCTTGGTACATGTCTATTTAATTATTGTCCAAAGGAGGATAACAACATCTGTTAACATTCCACAGTGTACATAATATGTAATACCACTAGAGGGAGTTAAAGCTCAAGAAGTGAAGCAAACGCTACACTATCATAGCTATGTGCAATACAATACTAGTAAAAATGAAAAACATTTCCTGAAGTGTGGCAGCAATTTTGCAAACAGAAAGAGATTATTCTGCTAATAGTGTTTGATATCAAAATGTAATCAGAAGCACAGACATACAGGTAGAACTGAGATGGTGCTTTATCTGAGTAGGCAAATTGCTGGCACTGATACATTTCTATGATAAGTGGAGTGGCCTCAGGTCTGCTGTTACAGATGGCAGAACATAACCACCCCATTTTACCACCCCTGAAGCATGGACCTAAGTAGTCTTATAATCTAATAAATGAACCAAACAAAGGCATCACCTACACCAGGGGTCCCCAACCTTTTTTACCCGTGAGCCACATTCAAAAATAAAAAGAGTTGGGGAGCAACACAGGTATGCAAAAACTTTATGGGGTGCCAAATAAGGGCAGTAATTGGCTATTTGATGACCCCTATGTGGATTGGCAGCCTACAGAAGACCTTATTTGACAGTATACCTGGTTTTATACAACCAAAACTTGCCTCCAAGCCTGAGGCAAAAATAAGCACCTGCTTTGAGGCCACTGGGAGCAACATCCAAGGGTTTGGGGAGCAACATGTTGCTCGAGAGCTACTGGTTGGGGATCACTGACCTACACTATATTTTTTGATTTTGCTCTAAGGTTAACAGGGTACAGAGTCACCCCTGCAGACATAGCACTGTTTAGGTGTTTGGAGCAAGAAAAAATAAGTTCTTCTACCGCCAGATAAAAATAGAAGAAGTATACTAGGAGGCCTTAGCCTCACTGGAGAAAAATCTAACATTAGGTAGGGCTTCTGGCATCTTTGATAGTACAGGAGTACAGCTCCCAGAATGCTTTAACTATTGATGAAAGTGTTCTGGGAATTTAAGTCCAGTAACATTTAGGGGGTGCAAATCATTTGGACAGTTCTTCTGTAGTATACTTAAATACATAAAAATAAACAATGGTGAAATGCCCATTGGAGTGACAAGACCATCTACTCATTTGTATGCACAACAATGGTGATCTGTGGAAGTGATGCCCTTAAATTTCAAATAGCAAACTTACTAATATTCAAATACTATTTTAATAAGATTAGAGAGAATACAGCCATGGGGCTTACAATATGTACCCATTAATGGCTTATTTTAGATTGTTGTAGGTTGTTGATGTTTTAAGACAAACCTTGAATGTGGGTTACACGATGTGGGTGGGGGTTATGCCTAGAAAAGAAGTGATGGCTGAAGTTTCCAAATCGAGAGTTGCTTTTGGTTGGAGGTCTCATTGCTTCAGAGCTAAAGCGTAGAGGGGTATTCTGGGCAAGGTTTTCCAGTTTGGTAGCCAGAGTTGCCACATCATTGTATTTAATGCTGGAGGAAGTCGGATTCTTCATATGCTCCATTTTGTCTTTTGAAGATATCTGACTGGCCCTGCAAAATAAACAAAATAACAAGTTTAACATAAAGTCAATAATTGGAATAGCCACACAGACAGACAAGATAACAGACATAAATTTTGTCTAAAAACAACAACTGTCCAATCACTTACATAACTGCAACACACAGGTTTCTGCTTCTGTGGTTTAGAATTTCTCCTCTTAATAAGATTATGAAGAAGATCAGGAATTTATCTTTCTAGATATAGTACTTACTTTGCTTCAAGGGAAGGTTGATTGTTGATTGTCTCATTTGCCATTTTAGATTTCTGTAAAAGAGAAAATATGAATGCCCCAAATAATTGTTGTTTTATTGCATCAAGGTGATAATTACACAAGCAAGTGGACATAACCTGATCATATGGCTTCCCTTGACCACACTGTCCAGAGCAATTCCAAGTAGGTATTGTATCTGTTTTGGGCTCATTGTGATATTGATTGAGCTAGTGTCAAGTTGATAGTGTTACATTGTAAATACACACCTATTGTACACATAACTTTTTGGACACTGTGATGACAAAGCCGAGATTTGTTTTGTGCTGCTGCTAGAAATAGATTCCATAGGATGGACTGAGAGACACAGCTATGTCAAAACACGGCTAATGATTGGATGTCACTAGTGATGGGCGAATAAATTCGCCCTAGGCGAATTCCCGGTGAATTTCCGACATTCACCAATGGCGAAAGTTTCGGCGAAACGCTCACAAAAATTTGCCGCGTGTTTTGTTTTGCCGCACGTCAAGTTTCGCCGCGCGTCGAGTTCGCCGCTTATAAATTAATATATATTAAAATATTAATTTTTCACTATTTTAAATAATAATCACAGATGTTTTTAAGAAGCTGGCAAAATGGGAGACCTTTTTTTCTTTTGCAAAGATAAGAATCCACTAACAATGCAGGGCATGTGTGTATACTAAGTGAAACACGCGTGTAAATTTCTCTTCTCATTGACTCCAATGCTATTCAGCACATTCACACACAAAGCAAAAGATGCCATTTTTTTACAATTTTTTTTCACATTTCCATACCTCCCAACATTTTGGAAGTAAAAAGAGGGACAGAATTTTTTTTCTCCATACGTAGCACTACAACATTTTGACCACACCCATTTTTGTGGTCACACCCAATAATTAACATGTTCGTTTTACCAAATTTGGCAGGTTATGAAAGTTTGAAAATATTTCTCCTTATCTAAACTGTTACAAATACAATCAATTACTTATTTTATTATATAAAAATTTGCACCTGTTAGCTGTTCTTCTAGGCTCTCTGCCAAAAGCCAATTAAGTTAGAAACTTTGTTTCTTTTTCTGGCTATTCCGTGCGGAGAAAAGAGGGACTTTCCAATACAAATGAAGTGAGGGACTGCAGGTTGCACTGTCAAAAGAGGGAATGTCCCTCCAAAAAAAGGGACCGTTGGGGGTATGCATTTCACATGGCAGTTTTATCACATTGCACTGTGCGTCAAAACTATTCTGACACACGTCAAAATAAGCGTGTGTCAACTTGGCGCGCGACAAAACATCAGCGTGACTCGTTTCGCAAATTTTTTCTCCGTTTCGCAAATTTTCTGCGAATCGCCACAGATTCGCCCATCACTAGATGTCACAGAATCTGTCTCATGGAAGAAGAATACATTGTTAAATTGTAACATGTTGTATTAGACAATGTCCACATAATCATCACAGGTTTTCAAGATGCATGAGCTATTACAATTCTATTTTGTAAGGTATACCAGTCTGGTTAATATCCTGAGTAGATCTGAATAGTTCTAGTCAGGCCCAGGGTAAACATTGGAGCCAGACTGGATTTAGAAAAGTTGTTCAAATCCAAAAATGACTTAATGATTGTGAGTGACAATCATATATCTCTAGTGGAGGATCATATGAGAGAGGAATAGATGAGCCCAACACTTATTACAGCATTTGCATTTCACTGGAGCTGCTGACCTTCAAGAGGTGGGGAATTTTTTTATTTTGAAGTATTGCTTTTAAAATGCAACCCCATTTTTCTGGGCTACAGTTTCTTTTTTTCACAGACCTATATTTCACATTTTTCCTGGGCAAGAAACACATAAAGGACTCACTTGCTGTAAAACTACCAACACTTTGGACTACTGTATGTACATATTGAGTCAAGCCTCACTTTGGATAACGCACTTCATTCTGGAACTGTGTGGAACTCTGGGAGAAAGAGGGGTAGGATTTTGTATGTTGTATTTGCACTATTGTTTGTATACTGATGAAGGGCCTGCAAAAATATGGTGTGTGGGGCTCCTTTAAAGTTTTTTTTACATTACTACTAGGCTACAAATGCCAGCATGCTATACTCACTTTACCAATTTCTTGCTGGACTACAGATACCAGAGTACTTTGCATGTTTGGGATCAATTACTATGACACAGCACAAAAGTGCTAGAGCACATCAACAGCACTGGCCAAACCAAAACTGTGCAGTATTCCTCATATGTTATATGATTATAATACATTGTGTATAGATAAGTAACATAATTGATGAAGTACTGTTAAGTAGAATTTGGCATGGGGCTAGACATGATGTCCATTTCCCAGGTGCCTTAAAATCATGTGACTTGTGCTCTGATAAACCTCAATCACTCTTTACTGCTGCACTGCAAGTTGGAGTGTTATCACCTCCCTTGCCCCTCCCATAAGCCCATCAGAAGCCTAACAATATAACAATTGCCACTAACCAGATAGCAGCTCCCTGACACCTCTGCTGAAGAATTTGTTTGCATTGCCTCCACACCAATATTAAAGCTGAAAAATTACATTTGTTTGCTCAAGAATAACATTTTAAATTTTACAGTGAATTATTTGCCATGTAAAGAGTGTAATTTAGAAATAAAAAGTAAACCATAAAAATCATGACAGAATCCCTTTAATACTTTATATAATCTATTGTTATTATTATTATGATTATTATTAATAATAATAATAACCTATTGTAAGAAAAAGGACCATGAAAACTAAAGAAAACCTCGCAATGTATTTGTACAATCCATTCATATTTGAGAGACACTCACCTCCCAACATATTAAGCGACAGCAAAATAATTTATGCAAAAATTACAATACAAAAGCATGAATATAGAACAACTAACAAAAGTGTCAACATGGGGAGGCCAATTTCCGAATTTTTTAAATCTGGGTAGTTTTCTTGATGTTGAAAACAATCTTGGATTGGATATGTTACATCAAATTTCTTTCACAATGATTTTTTTTCTCTCAAATTCAAACAAATGTATGATATAATTGATTGGGAAAAACACAATTGCATTTATTTTCAAAACAAAGAAATGGTTGTGAAATCAGAAAATCTCATTTTAGTGCCTTGAGGATGCCCTTCAGAGCATAGATTGGGGCATTATGTTAATAATAATAAAAACACAGAAATGGTTGTCATTTAAATGTATGTTAAAGTGTTACTCTTCTCAATTTATTATAAGGAGCAAATGTAGAAGCACCCAATGTGACTAAATATAGAAATAAAGAAGTTAATAGGAAAGAAGAGAAAGTCATTTTAAAAACACAGAAATGGTTGTCATTTAAATGTATGTTAAAGTGTTACTCTTCTCAATTTATTGTAAGGAGCAAATGTAGAAGCACCCAATGTGACTAAATATAGAAATAAAGAAATTAATAGGAAAGAAGAGAAAGTCATTTTTAAAATAACAAGTCTGTGGGGACAGAAGCTGTGTTTAACAAATATAAACACTATAATAAATAAAACCGCAATCCGGAAGGAAAAGGAATTGAGGAGTGCATTGCGGCAGAGGATAAGACTAACCCCAAACATTTTTAAAGTATATTTATAGTAAAAATATGCATGGTACCAGTATGGTTGTAAGAGATACAGAAAAGGCAAATGTGCTAATAAAAAAGTAATGTAAAAAAGGCACCAGGGCCAAATGGCATACACCCCCAGATTCTAAGAGAGCTTAGTTCAGTTTTAGACCAGCCCCTATTTCTGATTTTCTCAGATTCGCTTTCATGTGGTATCATACCTATGGATTGAAGGAAAGCTGATGTCATTCCACTATTTAAAAAGGGATTACAATCTCAGCCTGGCAAATAAAGGCCAGTAAATGTGACATCTGTGGTGAGCAAATTTTTTGAAGGCTTGTTAAGGGATCACATACAAAATTGTGTCCTAGTGAATGGCATGATGAGCAGCAATCAGCATGGCTTTATGAAGTATACATCATGTCAGACAAATGTTATGCTTTTTATGATAAGGTAAGATTCTGGACAGTGGGGGAGCAGTAGATATTATCTTTTTGGATTTTTTTTTTTTTTTTTTTGGATTTTTCCAAAGCATTTGATACCATGCTGGACAGCTCGCCCCACATCCCTGTCTTCCGCACATGTGCGTTGGCAACGCTGGAGTGCGCATGCGCATTAGTGGTGTTTGCATGCACATGCGCATTAGGGGTTCTTGTGTGTGCTTCAGCGTCGTTTGCACGTATGCACATCTTTAGAATCCATGATCGCATATGGGCGGAAGTCTAGTACCAGCTATGGTCTAGGGGTAGGCAGTAGAGGTAGCTGCCCATTGCCCCCCAATCTTTGCGCCCTAGGCAACTGCCTCTTTCGCCTACCCCTAGTTCCGGCCCTGGGCATAGATTGGCAGGAGTAGGGGAGTCATTCTTCCACTGTACAGAACACTGGTAAGGCCCAATCTAGATTATGCCTTACAGTTTTGGTCTCCAGCAGTGAAACAGGACATTATTGAATTAGAAATGGTACAAAGAATGAAAAATCTCGCTATGAGGAAAGACTGGCCAAGACAGGGGTTGTTCATGCCTGAGAAGAGACATGCATTATTTACCAGTAGGTATTTCCAACTGACACAAGGTCACAAATTCCAGTGAAAAGAAAGGGGGTCTGTGAAGATGTGGAATCACACCCTGAATCAGTTGTACAGGCTGATGCATTAGATTTAAGAAGGGGTTGGATGGATTGCGCTCTTGGGTTAAAAGTAACGCAGTTGTCCAAGGAAATTACCATAACAAAGGGTTTCCTGTGACTACTAAATCTAATGTCTGCTGTGGGGACCATAAACCAACTTACTGTATGCAAGAAAACTTGCTCAATGGGTTGTAGGCAAGTTGGGAGTTTCTGTGGGGGCAGGTGAAAATTCAGGATAAAAGAACCTTAGAAAAGAGAAGGGGGAGACTGAGGGCCTGAGCTGGGAGCTGGGAGGAAGAAGGCGGCAGCTGGAGAAGCCAGAGGAGCCTGGGACAAGACAGCATGTGAGGACTACAGCTCAGAGGGAAGCCATGTTCAAGCTGACCTCTATTCCCATGCCTTTTTGGTAACAACTAGGTAGAAATGTATGTAAATTAATATACGCTTATTGGTGTGGTTTATTTGTCTGCTTGCTCAGAAGTACCAGAACCCTAATAGAGGGTTGATATTATATTATTATTAATATAATTTTACACAGAGACTAGTCAGGAAGGAATTCTTTCCCCCCTGAGGCAAACTGGAGAGACTTCAAATGAGTTTGTTGCCTTCCTCTGGATCAACTAGCAGTTATTCACGCTAAATATAGAGTTAAAAGGTTGTACTTGATGGTTGAGTGTATTTTTTCAGCCAAACTTATTAATCTTGAAAATCCACTTTTGAAAAACTCACATTTAAATAAATGCAAATATAATTAAAATTAATTCCAAGTTTAATAAATTTGTCCTTGCAGTGTTTAGGCATGTATTTTACCACATACTGTGTGTAAATATTGGCAACAGGAGGGTCAATAAAAGGCAAAAGGTTGTTAGTATCCTTGGAGCATTGCTTAGTTTATACTTGCAAGGGGGGTACTAATTGTAATATAATGTGGTGAACACTAGGTGTCGCTATAACAGGATAATGCTTTCTACAGAAAGAAATGTAACTTGATGGGGGGGAAGTTCTGCAGCCATCTTGAGGTGTGTTTGACTGTTAGAAATACAGAAGCCTTACAACAAGAGTATCTCCTGTGTCTTCCTGAATAGTTTGAACCTTACAGTCTGAAACATTACATGGTGTCAGAAGCTGGTGATTTTACAGACCACAGCACTGAACACACAGCAGAGAGAAGACTGCAATAAGGAAAAGCATGGAGTTTACAGGTATGCAGCCACCCAGCATTGACTGGGACAGCATTAATCTCTCAGAGGAATGGAAAAGATTTAAACAGCATGCAGAACTAATATTTAAGGGTCCTCTCAAGGCAAAAGAAGAGGAAGACAAATGCTGTTATTTATTGTTGTGGGTTGGAGAGAAAGGAAGGGACATATACAACTCATGGGGAGACATGTCTGCAGAGGAGAGTAAGCAGCTCAGTGCATATTATAAAAGATACAGTGACAAAAGCAAACCCAATCTTTGCAAGATACAAATTCTATAAAAGGGTGCAAGATGCAAATGAACCTGTGGGACAATTTGTCACAGATCTGAAATTGCTAGCCAGGGACTGTGCATTCACTGATGCTGATGAAATGATTCGTGACAGGATTGTATTTGGTACAAACTCCCCAAAAGTACAAGAGAAATTAATAAATCAAGGTGCTGATCTTAATCTAAGCAAAGCAATTGACATTGCAAGATCTTATGAAGCAGCTCAGGGACAACTAAAAGTAATGGCACCCTCGGATAAAGTACATAATGTGAGCAAAACTACCAATCCCTACAAACAGTACCAATACACAAATAAAAGTGCAGAAAAAAGTCCACAAAATAAATGCAGCAGATGCGAGAGATCACACACAGTGCAAAACTGTCCTGCAAAAGGCCAGACATGCCACAAATGTAAAAAGAACAATCACTTTGCCAGAATGTGTAAAACACAGGATGTTCAGGACATTGATGTAGTTTTAAATGAGGATTCATGTGACTTCTGCATAGAAATGCTAACTACAACTAGTCGAACTGCATTTATAAATGAAATTGCAAAAGATCATCCTGACCAGGTTTTCACTGAAATAGGAGTAGAAAGCATTATCTCTTCCTGAATAGTTTGAACCTTACAGTCTGAAACATTACACTAATTATCAGTCAGACCTTTTCTCAGAAGCACATGATCACTCAGTACAACTGGTATGTGTACAACACACAGATAAACTCCCTCACCACTGAAACATTTGCACAGAATGTGATTTAAACTTTTCAGGTACAGAATAGAGGCCCCTCACTTGTGTGCATAAAGTTTACTGCACATGCCAGTCAGAATGATATTTCCTTCCTCTATACAAAGGCTTCAAGATGCGGTAAGGCTTTATCAACAGATCTGTATGTTAACCCTTCAGACCTAAATACTTTACTGCATTTCATCTCCTTCCACCCAATGCAGGTTAAAAAATCATTACTAAAATCACAATTTCATAGAGTCAAACGTATTGTAAGCGATAAATAAGTGCTGGGTGACAGATTGGACGAAATGCAGGAAAAGTTTATGGGAGGAGGCAGAAAAATTAGAAAGTACAAATGTAGAAAGACGTGGGTGTGGCAAGAGGCTATGTGGATTAGGAGATTAGAAACCCTCACTCCCCAGGTATTAAATAAGGAATACGACTTGCAAGCTATTTTCTGGGTTTAACTGTTTTAATTGTTTTTAAATATTTCAGATACCTTAGAACAGGGGTCCCCAACCTTTTTTTCTTGTGAGCCACATTTAAATTTAAAAAAGAGTTGGAGAGCAACACAAGCATGAAAAAGTCCATGTGGATGTCAAATAAGAGCTCTGATTGGCTTTTTGGTAACCCCTATATGAACTGGCAGCCTACAGGAGAGAATGTTTGGCAGTACACTTGGTTTTTATGCAACAAAAACTTGCCTCTAAGCCAGTAATTAAAAAATCAGCACCTGCTTTGAGGCCACTGGGAGCAATATCCAAGGGGTTGGAGAGCAACATGTTGCTTGCGAGCTACTGGTTGGGGATCACTGCCTTAGAATTTTGGCTAGCTTTTGGTTGTTCAGCCTTCTAAGAGTTAATGGGGTATAACCGTGTGACATTGTAACAAACCTGTTGAAAATTGTAACAAATGTGTAGCGACTTTGCCAGTAGATGGCTCAATAAGTTTCTGCTGTATGCTGTATTGTTTAGCGTTTGGTAAGCTTGAAAAAAGGTGTAGCCTGAAACGTCGCTTATCCATGTTTTCTGCCAATCTTCTAAATAAAGGCATTTTATTTAAAGAAAATTTAAGGTGCTGTATTTTCAAGGAATCTTTGATAAGAAAATTGTAAAGTGGCCATTCAAGGTATGTGCACCAGGACTCTCAGGTGTAGAGAATTGGGAGCTGATTCAACTAACCATGTATCCAAATGACCTGTGTGCCATAGTCCAAGTTATTAAGATAGGTTATCTACGATTTCTTAGTGCATCTTTGGTTCCCACAGCCCCCTCAGCATTATCAGGGTCTGCCTCCTTTACAGTTATGCCCCCCTGCTTACCATTCTATATTCTAAGCCATCCAATTTCCTCCAGATACAGGTTATCTACTGGTTATACTTGAGCTTTCCACAAATGTTAGATTAGTGTCTCAGGGCAATTTTTTATAACATTAACCTGCTTCCTTATTGTACACACAGAATTGTAACGAAAGCATAGCTTACAAACATGCTTCCACATTTTCAAACATTTTGAGATCCTTTCAAAGAAGAAGAGACACTTCTCTTAAATCCAGGCTTTTTACCATCGAATTATAATGTATATGTGTATCTGATCTGCAGAATACTAAGCTACAGAAAGTATTCTTTATATTCCAACACCCATACTATGCTTTCAAAGGTTTTGAATCATTCATTGTGACTTTTATTTTCATAGCTGCTCTATAGTTGTATATTGTTACTTTGGCAACACATACAAGTAGTATTACCATGTTCATAACCCAGCAGGAGAGAGGGGGAAATAATATGAAAAGAAAGAGATATATGCAAAGAAAAACATGTAAAATGTATAAAAAGTATAGAAGTAATTTCAATTTATTATTGAAGATAGAAAGGCTAATTAAGTCTGATACAGAATACTTTCTTTAATTATCCTGAATTTGTTAGTTATTTGAATAGTGACAACTTGTATAGTGACCAGCAGGAAGTAGCAAGAAAGCTGTGACAGAGAGATAGATAGACAGACAGAAGCTCAGACATATAGGTAGGCATACTAGCTGCAAGGAATCTAAAGGGAAGGTATATGAAGAATAAAAGACTGTGCTCACTAAAGCTGGAAAGCAGGGCTGGAAATAGTGGTAGAGAACCTCTTCTGCACACTACGGGGCATTTATTATGCTGTTTAGGATAATACACCACATATTACCAGGCTTTGCCATGTAAAAAATGGCATACATGATGTGTTTTACGCCTGAAGCAATGTAAAATAATAGCGTGTACAGACAGCTTGATAAATCCACCAATTTGACAGATTTTTACACCATTTTTTTGGCGAATTTTGGTTTATGCCCCTAAGTGCATGTGTGCTCTCTAGCTACCCCCCTCCTGATGTCAGCTTGTGAGGGAGCATCAGCACATGCACACGTGAAGTCAATTAGCATGAGGCAGGAATTGCCGACCACGTTGCCTAGGACTTCCTGCTGACCTGGCCCGCTCTGCTGGAAAGCCAGTAACTGGTGATGGTATTGATAAGTCATCACATGTGGCAAAGGGGAAGGGGGATGAGGGAGCTCTCTTTCCAGGAAGTAGAACCAGAAAGTGGGGGATGAGCTTAAAATACAGAAAAACTATGCAAGTAAAATCTTTCCTCCCTTCTATCCTTTGGAACAGGTGTCACTACATTTTTTTAAAGGCATGTCAATGTCTTATCACTCAGTATTGAGTGTAATAAAAAAAAAAAATAACACAACCAGGGCACTATATAATATAATTACTTTTAATGCACCTTTAAATGTCTGCTGTCTGTTATAAGAAGACCCATAATATTGATGGAACTAATATCAATCCATAACCACTAGAGATATGCCCCACACCAGACCCTAACCCAAAGAGCAAAGCATTGCTATTTATAGACCCAGACTTGCCTTGCCCCTCAAGAAAGGGGAGGCACACACAAGCACTAATCTATAAATTGCAACGTCAGGAGGCAAAAGTGGTGCACAGTAAGGTCACAGGCGGGGGGGCATATGGTAAAGCTCAGCACAAACACATCTGCAAAAGTTGTGTGGATGTGGCCCCGAACATGCTTGACCCACGGGTTTTAGGGCGGCTTGCACGTCACTAATAAACACAGTTAATAGACCACCCACAATTAAGATTGGCAGGTAGGCTTTGGGAATAATAATATGAGAATGAGAAACAAAAGGTGGCTGCAAATATAAGGACTTTTATGTAGACTTTTAAAAGAAATAACAAGGAGACTGTAAATGAAAATTAATGAAAAAACAATTATGAATTCATTTTATTAATAAAAATCTTACATGACCCTTGGAGTGGGCATCATGTCACCTTTAAATGCTTGTTCTTTTATTTAATTGACAAAGAGCAAAATATGTTTTGTGAATAAAGCATCATATAAGTAGCTGAAACCATGTTTTTAAATAAAACCTAATGAGTGTTCTGCCTTTTGGTCTCATTAATCTACTGGCTTTGCACTTTTGCAGAGGAGGGATTGTAAGAAGAAGCGTGTGTGATTCATCTATCATTATTTAGAGAGTCGGCAAGCTGACTTGAGCTGTACCTGGGAAACGAGAGGTAAAAGTGTCAACTCACACTGTTTTGATGGTAGATAGATAAGTAGATAGATAGCATTAGGAGTAGGCTAGGGGTAGGTAGAAGATGCATGTGCCTAGGGTGTAACACTTGCTTTGTCCACTGCACACGTATTTGCACAGAGGGCAGGAAGCAGTGTATTTGAGGGTGAGTTGCCCTGGCCAATCTTTTTAATTTGGGTCAGCCATGATAAATAGATAGATGATATTGAGACAAATAGGGGCAAATTCATTATAGAGCTAATTCACCAGCGTGATGTCAATTCGTAACTTTGGAAATTCACTAACACCGTCTCTGGTGAATTTAGGCTAGCGAAGTAGATAGGCTTGCGCAACTTCGCACCCTTAAGCCAGGCGTAGTTGCGCACTGACGAAGGATCGTAAATTTGCAAATTAATGGAACATTTTCCTGAACGTTAGCACTTACGCTAGACTTACTTCGTCTGGTCAGACCAGGCGAAGTTCAATACAATAGATAGGAGGTTGGGAAAAAAAATGTAAAACTTTTTCTAAGTCCCAAAAAAACGCTGGCGTGTTTTAGCATATCTGAAAAAGATCGATATTTTTGGGGGGTTACCCTCCTTCTCCCTACATTTCCTAACATATGGCAACACAACTATACAGGGTGCACATGTAGGCAATAGGACAACTTTATTTAATTTATTAAAGGTTTCCTGGGCTTGTGTAGTGGAATGTAGTGGCTGTAACATATACTTCTATTATAACTTAAAGTTCCCGCCATATGCAAATTAGGCTTCGCTAGCGTAACAGCGCTCTGCCTAGCGAAGTAACAATGGCGCAACTACGCTACCGTTGCGTAACGCTGGTGAAAATTCGCCTGGCAAAGTGCAGCGAACGCTAGCGAAGCTAACGCTAGAGAATTTTCGGATTTTGCCCCATAGAGAGATACTATAGATACACTGCAGAAGCCATGGCTCCTGGTATGGATCCAGTCCAGGAAATACAGTAGGAGAAGTGTAATAAGAGCCATAAACAGAAGTACATTAAGCAATACATCTTCAGCAAAATATTTCTAATCCTTTTGTGAGCAGACCAACCCATATGGTAAGTGAGATCCTGGAAGCAGAGCTGCTTATTAATCAATGCCATACTAACTCAGTATGTATTTAATGTTTTATTTGCTTTCCTTAAGCACAATGATGAAGTTGTGTTAAGATTTAATGCTGTGGTAAGACTTTACTGTAAAACAAATAAATACAAAGTGGAAATTAGTCTGCTCTGTTGTTTATCCATTCAGTGAAACATATACTACCATTTACTGTGTTAAATACATTTGATAATTAAACAATTTTAGAGCAACCATCCCATATGTTTACCAATGTCTCAGTCTTGTTGTTTCATGTGT
This sequence comes from Xenopus borealis, assembly GCA_024363595.1. Lineage (NCBI taxonomy): Eukaryota > Metazoa > Chordata > Amphibia > Anura > Pipidae > Xenopus > Xenopus borealis. The sequence continues at coordinate 33,807,098 of CM044444.1, read as the reverse complement.
AATAAATAAAAACAGTTGGGCTCTTAAAGAGCCTCTGATACAAGTTAATTGAAGAGAAGGAATGTGTCTGCATATTTTTAGGGTATTTTCATTAATATTTCATTCTAAAAGATGCATACGTTTATAACGGCCACATGGCATTTGTGTCTGAGAGGACAAAACTGACACAGTTGCACTTGCATATTTTAAAATGTTAGTTATGTCAAGAGAAAAAAATGTTAATTTAGTGGTTGTTAGTAAAGTACAAATTAACCCTATATATTTAATTACCATTTGCATTTACTAGGGATGCACCGAATGCGTTTCGTGATTCGTTTCAGCAGGATTCAGATTCGGCCGAATCCTTCTGCCTGGCCGAACCGGATCCTAATTTGCCAGGGAGGGAAATCACGTGACTTTTTGGCACAAAAGAAGGAAGTAAAAAATGTTCAACCTTTCCCACCCATAATTTGCATATGCAAATTAGGGTTGGGATTCGGTTCTGTATTCAGCTGAATCTTTCAGGAAGGATTCAGGGGTTCGGCCAAATCCAAAATAGTGGATTCGGTGCATCCCTAGTATATACCAAAAAAAACCTCAGTTTATGAGATATTCTTCAGAACTAGCCATCTGGTATAAACACCTTAATGGCACAGTGTCTCATACATAACAGTGGCACCTAACCATAGCTTATCTGTTACCTGCAGGCTTGTATATCACAGTTTTATCATTCATTAAAGCATTCAAAAATCCATTTCCATCTTGGATATTTTGTTATTATACCTCATAAAACTTTCGGATCGTGCATAAACTGATTAACATCTCTGGAGATGTGCTCAGAAGGTACATCAGATCATTTATAAGCATTGGCCACTTCTACAGACAGTGTATCTGAATATTCTGTTCTGAATATGTGATATACATGATTAAGTGTCCACGTGGCTTCGCGTATATAGGTGAGACCATACAACCCATTCGAGACAGGATCAGTCAGCATAAATCCACAGTGAGAAAGGAGGTCCTTAAGCTACCAGTCCCCACATATCATATTTCCTTGTGATTAATCTGTTGCCCCCCACGTTGGGTGGGGGGGGGGTCAACAGCCTCTTACAACACCAAAAGAGAGAGAAATTCTGGATACATACTTTACAACGGGAATTCAATCCCCCCCCTGGAGCTAACCGCCTCCCCCCACCCCCATCGGCTCCTTGGGGTGATAGCCCAGGGGGAGAGGTAGGCAAGGGGAAGGAGGGAGTGGGGCCTATGGGGGGGTGGGGGGAGGGGGTTAGCGCCGGGGAGTTGAATTCCCTTTTAAGGGGCTCAATAGAGAATATGATCTTTATTCCTTAATTTAGGGGATTGATATGATAAAACAATATGGAAGTTAAGGTTGAGATTTTTCTGATTTAGACACCTTGTAATTATACTAATTGGATGTATGTATGACCTAAATGTCTTGTAATATATGCTTGAGTATATATGGATAAGATAGAGGCTATGGACCATCTAACCTGGATGTTATATAAGTATGATCATGCTATATTGTTGCATATGATAGGTGTGTCTATTACCTTTATAAGTAACTGATGTCATTGATGTTAATGATGCTTGAGAAAGGGGCGGGAGCCCCGAAAATGTTGAACGTTTGTTTGCTTCAATCTGAAGACTGTTGAAAAAAAATTTATTTCACATTTTTTTTTCACTTTTTTAGTGATATATATATTATTTGTCAACAAAACTAAGTCTCAGATGGGTCTAGTGCTCCACTCCACTTTGTATGAATATATATATATATATATATATATATATATATATATATATATATATATATATATATATATATATATATATATATATATATATATATTTAAAACTATCATAGAATATCTGAAGAAACACCCCAGTTCCACATAACATTACATTATATTTTATTTGTTTCAAGGGGCAGGTGCCTCAAGATGCTGTTAAACAAAACATCTTTGTTTAAATGTACATTTGTTTAAATGTAAATTAGCAAAACAAGGCCTGTTTCCATAGAATCACCTTGTTTACTGTAGCAGCCTTTGGGACAGTACTCTGTGCAGGCCTGGGCATTGCTGAGTTCTAGTGAAAGCAGCAGGGATTTACTATGCCTTTAGAACAATGCAAAACGTATTCAACAACAAAAGGTCCTGTCCAATTTGTAAGCATTCTCATTTTTTTTTTTATCAGATACGGTATATTCTTATATATACAGTACCTTGTCAGACTGAATACCAGTAGATACTGTATGGTACTGTTAAATAACATGCTCAAGTCTGAAGCACTTAGTGATACATGCAATAGGAGCATTATGTAAATAATGACTGCAATTATCCATGTAATTTACAGTCCTCTTGCAAGCATAGTGAAAAAGTTACAAAATATTATAATGGCTGTAAACCAGTAGCAGAGCAGGCAAGTATTGATAAAGACTTCTGCATGTTGGTATTTTTTGTCTATATGTGTGTGTGTGTATGTACACATGTAACTATTAATAAATGAAATATATAGGGCTGGCTAGCCTTTTAGAACCCCATACATTTTAAATATATTTTGAGTTTAACATGTTCCTAGATTGGCAGCATTCTAATTACACTGGCTCAGTCGTCAGTTTTAGACCTTCACCTTTTTGGCAAGAGATGGTGTCCAAAATTGATTTGGTGTACTGTACATATGTTGCTCTACTATATTTTGATATTTGAGATAGATTACAGAGATTGATTGGGAAATTGACAGATACATTGAGAGATAGAGAGATATGATATATATATATATATATATATATATATATATATATATATATTTATTTATATCACACCTGGTGTCCCAGCTGAAATGTCAGTGTCCATTTTCTAATAAAAATCTTTATTGATCATAAGACCTGTGAGTGTGGCTACTTTAATCAAGACTTATAGATAGATATATATATATATATATATATATATATATAGATATAGATATATATAGATAGATATAGATAGATATAGATAGATATAGATATAGAACATTCTCAGTATGTAAATAATCTAAATATCATTATAGCCTATGGCCAAAATTGTGGATACACCTCATACTTTATGCTACACCTTACTAAAGAGTCTTTGCATGGGTTCTGATTATAGATTAAAAGAAAAAAACTTTTACAGCATGATCTAAACTAATGCAAGTCAACTGCAGAGGACCAGTGACCCACCTGAATATGTTAATAGCCTTCCTGACATTCCAGGTTTTTTCGAAGAAAAAACTCAAATAGAATTTAGTCAAATTAGATTTTTCGTGTAAATAATATGTTTAAAAATGGCAAAACATTTATTCAGAAATATCTTACCGAAACACCACTTGTGCTCCTCTTTAGAAAAGGTGATCCATCGTGAGTTGCTCGGTTTCTCCTCCCTGCCTTCCTTATAGTAGATAACCAGGGAGGAGAAATCAAGTGCCACACAATGGATCGTTGACCCTGCTGCCTTTTCTGAAGCTGAGCAGAAGCAGAGTTTTGGTAAGTTATTTCTTAATAAAGGCTTTGCGATTTTAAAGTTTAGTTTGTCTTTGTGTTTTTTTTCAAAGTATACTAAAAAAAAATATGTTACTGGTCCTTTAACACCTCATTAATTTGCTCTTTAAATTTAAAGCATTGCATGTTTATTTCAGGGATTTGTGGTTTTTGTTAGAGCTGAATGCTTCCACTGAACTTTAAAACCTTATACAGCAGAATCATGTCTCAGAATGTGAATTTTACGGACTGTCAGAAAGATATTCACGATAGAAAAGTATTTAGTAAACATGATAAAATTCAAATATCATTGGGGGGTGTCAAATATTATGCATCGCTTATTGAATAAGCAATTATAATCTTTGGAAACCCCCCCGTGATTTAACCCTTTTCTTCTCCTTTAAATCAAAATAACACCGTGATGTGTTTACTTCACAATGTGTTCAGATCTAATAAAACCCCATTAAATCCTAGTGAAGAATAGATGTTGCTGATAACTTTGTTGAGGTAATTTCCTATGATGTCCTGTTTAAATGAACAAGCCTCACTGAATGATTTGCTTTGTTACTGTAGTCATTAAATGCAAAGTAGAATAGAATAATATACTGATGGTAAAAAAAAAAACATTAGTAGCCTTAAGACCTGGTGCACCAAATTACAGATTTGGATAGATCCCATATTTGCAATAATTTGAACCTATGTAATCTAATAATAGTGGGATTATATTTTTGGTTTACTAAGGATAAAGTGGTAACACTTTAGACCAGTGTTTCTTATCCATTTTTCTCAAGGGACCCAAATTAATTTAATGAATCAGTTTAATGAAAACATTTTGAACCAGTTTGTTTTAATTTTTCTTTTCAGCTGTAGGAAGAAACATCACAATATTAAAAGTGATGAGGTCCCTAGCCATATGTTCCAAATCCCTGTTTTAGATCATTTTAAATCTGTTCACTCAGTAAAGTGTTAGGAATGAAGGTAATGTTTCATTGTGGGAAAATGCAAAGTTTTAAAATCTTTAATCCTCACTTGAAATTTGTATGCAGATCAAATATAAATACACTGACAATACTTCTAAGTGTTTGGCAAATGGTTTAGTTTACCTTGCACTCAGCTCAGACGACCATGTGGATGCTTTCCTTCGATCCCTGAGTCTGGCAGAACCTGTACAGTTAGCTTTGTGAAGCTGTGTTTGCAGTCATGCTTCGTCTTATTGGAACAATGTTGCTAGGTTACCATTTTCTTGACAACCTTAGAACAATTTCCCCCAGTGCCAAATGGGGATGTGTGCTTTGTCCTGGCAGCTTTTCTGTCCCCCTCCCCGCTATTAAATAAGTTTCCCCCGATTATTTTGAACTTCTTGCCTCTAATTTTTTCTTGGTTACAGAGCTGTGGTTATACACAGAATTTAAGACAAGCTCCAAATGTGAATTTTATCCTTCTGAATAATTGAAACTATCCTACAACCTTCAGGTATATTAGATTGTCAGGCATGTGACAGTTTCTTATATCATATCTTCAATAATTATAGAAAATTTTACATTTCATTTATATTGACACTTAGGGCAGATTTATCAAGGGTTGAATGGTAAATTAGAATTTTCTAGGTACACACACATTCAAATTTTAGTCCCCATATTGTAATGTACATTTGAATGTGAAATGAATTCGGCAGGTCTGAGTTTGAGTACTTTTTTATTTGGATTTTTAACACCATCGAGTTTAAAAAATCACAAAAAAACTCTAAAAAAAAAATTGTTGATTTTACCTTTAAAAGTCCAACAAGAAAAATCAGACTTTGATGAATAACCCCCTAATTATACTAAAAAAAAATTCAACATATTGTCTCCAATATGGATGCTATTCGATTGATCGAACGATTTTAACCATTTGATCGAATTTTTTTATTCGATCAAAAATAATGAAACCCCATTTGGTTGAAACTGGGCAAACTAGGCAGTCGAATAAAATTTTAAAGGGGAAGTTATTGGACTGTCGAATATTCCAATAGATTTTTATTCGAATCATTCGATTCGATCAGATTTTCAAAATTTGATGGTCGAACTGGTCTTCAAAAACATTTGAAAATTCGAATTCAAATCTTTTTGAAAATTTGATCGAATTTCGAATCCTTCATGTGAATTTGATAAATCTGCCCCTAGGTGTCTGTCCGTACCTCTCCAATTTGTCTTGTAAACTGCTTGTGTGTTGTTGTGGATAACCAACCAAAGTACAACCAGGCAATTTTATGAATGGCAGACATAAAGGGGGGGGGGGTTTCTAATAAAGAGTAATAAAAACAAATAGTAACAATACAACCCTATCCTCCTATTAATGTATCTTGTTTTGGTTCTTAAATGTATGTAATTAAAGGGAAAGGAAAGGCAAAGAAATAAAATCCCATTTTTACTTTATTTAATGAAAAAGAAATCTATCTCCAATATACTTTAATTAAAAAATCTGTACTGTTTTTATAAGAAACCGGACTGTATGCAGTGAAATTCTCCCTTCATTTAGTGCTGTGGATAGGAATTGTCAGACGGTCCCTAACTTCTGGCAGAGAAACAATCATACTTATGAACAGCAGGGGGAGCCACTGCCTTACTTACCAGCCATGTAGAACTCAAGCAGCTTTGTTTTTTGATCATTTATGATGATCCCTAAGAAGCCCAGACCACACTGAGCATGTGTATGTAGTCTAGTCTTGCAAAGATGTAGAACAAAGTGGGACATTCACTAAGATCCGAAAAATCGCCAGCGCAGGCTTTGCTGTCGTTAGCCGCACTTCGCCAGGTGAATTTTCGTCAGCGATTAAGTGCCAATTTACGCTCAGGTCGGCAAACGGTAGCGTAGTTGCGCTAGTGTTACTTCGCTAGACATAGCGCAATTACGCTAGCGAAGCCTAATTTGCATACGGCACGAATTTCAAAATATAATAGAAGTGTATGTTACAGCCACTACGTTGCACTACACAAGCCCAGGAAACCTTTAAAAAATTAAGTTGTCCTATCGCCCTACATCTGCCCCCTATATAGTTGTGTTGCCATATGTTAGGAAATGTAGGGATGAAGGAGGGTAACCCCCCCAAAAAAAACAATCTTTTTCAGACTATCACCCAAATGGTAAAACATTTTATAATTTATTTTTCCATATCCTATCTTTTCTATTGAACTTCGTCTGAGCAGGCGAAGTGAAGTCTAGCGTAAGTAACGTTCAGCAAAAAGTTGATCTTAGTGAATTTGCGTAATTACGATCCTTCGTCAGTGCGCACATTCGCCTGGCGTAAGGTTACGAAGTTGCGCAAGTCTTTCTACTTTGCTAGTGTAAATTCGCCAGAGCGTGAACTTGCGAAGTTACGATTTGACGTCACGCTGGCAAATTCTCGCTAGCATTAGACGATTCGCGCTTTAGTGAATTTGCCTCAAAGTTACAAAACACCTTAAACACTAAACTGTGTGTTAGTGTCACTTCATAGAACTGTTGCCCCACTGCAGCAAACACAGCAAATCTATCTTAGATTTCCAGAATCCCCTGCAAAAGCATAGGGCCTACCCTGCCAATATTATTGTGCACTGCACAGCCAGGGGCATAACCGTGCAAACAGGTCCTGTAAAATTGGTCAACTTTTGCATTTGAGGAGAGGCACTTAAAATGAATTTGCTGTGTGGCCTATTACAGTGGAATTTGTTCCTAACAAACCCACTTTAGTAATTTGTTTATGTAGCTTCAATTACACCATAGTCATTCCAAGCAAATACCATAAGTTCATTCCTCTTCACAAGCACAAGTCTGAACTCTTGTAAAAGTGCATAAAGGTTTTAGTTTTTTTATTGACTCACCTTTGTACGAATAAGTTATTGTGATCAGCTGACAATGTACTAAACAAAGCAAACTAGGAGGTACTGTACATGACTTTTCTCACCCTCTATCCAATTGGAATAGGTTACTATACACCTGAACAATATACGGTATGGGTCTATAAAAATATGTTGCATACAACAGCTCATATGTAAAACCCTTCTTCATGTAAAGAAGAATAAGATAATGTCGTTTTTAGTAGCATGTGCCATCTATAAGACTGCTAGATCAGTCTTAAAAAGACAATTTTATGGTTCAGTAGCTGCTATGGTAAAGGTGTTTCAGCCATGATGTAAACCAACAAAAAAGGAGCTAGCAGTTGCTTGCTGTGGAAGTCACATGCATGCCCACTGGGTAAACGTGTCCTTCCAAGAGCAGTATACTCCCTTGTTCAATATGAGTTCATGACTACTTTCGGACACAAAACAGTACATTTATGTAAACATATGATTTTCAGACCTACAGTAGGACAGTGTAGAGAATATCCACCAAAACCTAACATCAAAGACCCTTCTTCAAGTACATGTATAGTTTAAAAAGATGGGAGTGTTTATTCTCTTTACCCACCCCCCCTTTCAGTATATCTAACATGGTTGGGAAGGTGATATAGATCAAATGAACAATCCTACCGTCTAAACTCTAAACCCTTTGCCTCTCAATTGGTTCTGGGTAAGGAAGAAAAAAAAAGAAAAAAGATATTCTCAGATTAATTCTCCAAATTCACCCAGAATGTTTGGATTGGACCAGTAGGACATGGGGTAAAAACCTAGTAGGCCCTGCTGACACAGACCTGCTCCCTCTCTGAATCCCTAGGTGCTGCTGATTTACCCTGGCACTTTTATTGCTGCAAAAGAGAGAAACTAGGGGACTTACTGGGATGGAGGGGTTGCAGCATTGGGTGGACTTCATGGCTGGGGGGCCTCAGGGGATATGTACGTGCCCTTAAGGAGACAGCCCCAGTGGGCTGTGGACCACCCAGCCTGATGCTTTTGCCCAGTGAACACTAGTCTAGAAGGCAGGTGAACTAATGGAGTCCTTTGTACTTACTCTTAGGGGGTTATTTATTAAAGTCATTTTATTCTCATTTTTCTTGGGAAAAAAAAAAAAATAGAATGTTTTTGCAATTTATTAAACCCCAAGGGTGTTAAAAGTCAGAATAAAAAAAGGACTCCAACCCAGACCTGCCAAGCTCATGTAGAAGAAAAAGTCGGATGTCCCAACGATAAACTGATTTGCAAATTGTTTTGTGGGTGTCAAATTCGAAAAAGTTGCAGTATTTGGGTGGCAAATCAAAAAAGTTGCAGTATTCTGATTTTTTCACAAATTTAGCAAGAGTTTTCCCCAAACAAAATATTTTCCAGCCACTTGTATTTTTGTGTTAAAAGTCGTGACTCAGGGTTAATTGAAGAAACTGTGTTATCTAAAGTCATCCTAAAGTGGACCTGTCACCCAGACACAAAAATCTGTATAATAAAAGTCCTTTTAAATTAAACATGAAATCCAATTAAAATTTTTTATTAAAACATTCATAGCTGTTTTAGGCATAGAGGCGGGACATATAATTACTTTCAATTTCCATTCAGCACTTCCTAGATGCCACAGCTCCCCACACATTCCTCCATTTAATGGTGTAGCCAGGGCATGGAGATAGACATCGGGTCCCCCATTCTGGTGCACAAACAAGATTCTGAGATGATGCAAGGCTTGCCTTAATAACAGTGTCCACAAAATGGCTCCTGCCTGCTTGCTATAATTATGAATTCCCAGACTGAAGAAAACAAGATTAAAACAATTTATATAGTGTAAGTAATATTCATTTTGCTTGACTAATGTGATAAAATAGTTTTTTGAATTTTTTTTTTTGGGTGACGGGTCCACTTTAACTCACTTAATGCATTTAACCTTTTCATTAGCATACCAAAGCACCATTGTTTTTAATGATGAACTATTTAATTGGATGGGATGCTGTGACACAATATTCCGTGTTAAGCGAGTTAAATGGGATGTCTGAGTGAAGTTATTCTGTGTCAAACACACAATCCAAAGTGGCTTCATCTGTAGGGGAAAAATCCATGCAGAGCAGTTTAAAAAAAAAAAAAAAAAAAAAAAAAAAAAAAAAAAAAAAAAAAAAGAATTTTTTGGATTTTTTCTCTGCATTACTGAGACATACTGCTCTAACTGTCTCCATTTAACATGCCATGAAAAGATTTTTTTTTTATCACCAATTAGATATGCCCTTTAATGTATTCAAAAGATCTTGGGGAATGGGATATGAATAGCAGGACATATTTCAGGATTAAACTCTGTTACATATGATATAATTTCTTGGAAAGGGGAGTGAAATCATTGGCCCATGTTCTGTAACTGAGCAGCATACGTTCAAACCACTAATGTGAATAGGGAATCTTTAAAAATTAACTTTTTTAAATCAAAATGTATCTGGTGAGTGAGTTATTAAGTGGTTGCTATGTAATGTTATTGTGCTCCATTTATTTTAGGATATGGTTAAATGGAAAGAACATTCTTTGGCATGTTTCAAAAGGGTTTGTAAAAGCAACATATCTATACAGATGTTCATTTGCTGTAATGATACTATGTTTGTAAACAATAAATCACTGATGTCTAAGGATATCTGATAGCAAAGCCAGTCTTGGCTTCTGTAAGCAAAGCGAGACTGCAGCGGGGAATTTAGTCATTGTTTGTCAAATGACAGATTTTGTTTTATAGCTTTATAATTTTTTATCAACTTTTTAGTTCTTAAAGGAAAAGTAAAGTGTAAAATAGAATAAGGGTAGAAATGCTGTATTTTGTATACTAAACATAAACTTACTGCACCACAAGCCTAATCAAAAAAATGATTTATGCTTTCAAATTTGGCCACAGGGGGCTTTCATCTTGTAACTTTGTTATACATCTTTGCAAGACTAGACTACATGCACATGCTCAGTGTGATCTGGGCTTCTTAGGGATCGTCATAAATGATCAAAAAACAAAGCTGCTTGAGTTCTGCATGGCTGGTAAGTAAGGCAGGGGCTCCCCCTGCTGTTCATAAGTATGATTTTTTCCCTGCCAGAAGTTAGGGACTGTCTGACAAATCCTATCCACAGCAGTAAACGTAGGGAGAATTTCACTGCATACAGTCAGGTTTCTTGATAAAACGGTACACATTTTTAAATGAAAGTATATTGGAGATAGATTTCTTTTTCATTAAAGAAAGTAAAAATGGGATTTTATTTCTTTGCCTTTCCTTGCCCTTTAAATCTTCGCTGATCATTTATATTCTAATTAGTTCTAACAATGCAAAATTCTATATAGTTCTAGACTTCCAAGCAATTGTTTCTCTATGATTGGATACATTTTCACTAAATTATGACCCACGTCTTTAATGATCATCAAGGCTTTGGATTTTATACAATCACTATTTTATACATACAGCAAGGCAAACACATTTAAGTTTGTTGGTGGTCTTGCCATCATTTTACAATCCATGTAACACTAGAGTAGAGTATATTGTGCTATATGTGGTAGGGGCAGGCACCCTCAGATATGGATCAAATACATACTTAGGTGTTACAAAGGAAGACAATCAACAGTGTCTGCCTAGGGAGTAAATTCAGTGAATGGACAGGAATTTTGATCATCTGTGGTTCTCACTAAAAGGGACCACATGAGCAGAAAGTCTTAGGTGACTGTCGAGCACTTGGGGTGCTAGGAAACCAGTCCCAGGGATGTTACTTTTGGACTGAAGTCCAAAATACATTATGTATTTATGGTTAAGCAAAGCAGAGGTTGGCGGACTGACAACACCTCAATGGCTTACCTCCTCCCATATTGATAGGAAGCTTTTAAGGAAAAGGACATTGTCACCACATCAGTTTTCCCTGCTTCTGTGGTTATTTATATTACGAAACCCAACAACTGTCGATTAAGCACAGTATGCAGTGTTCCACTTATGGCAATTTATTTTTTTTGCCAATTTTCATGAAAAGATTTGGAGGTGCCTCATGTTTATATACTCAAGAATAAGCACAAGCTGCAAACACACACCAAGGTGTGGACCCTCACTTAATTACATAATTTGTGGATTGCTTATCTTCTTAAAAGAGCAGAGTCTTGCTAGAGATGTAAATCCTTTCCTACCAGCATAACCAAACCTTTCCAATTGCCAAAGTTCCTTAATTTTAATTTATGTTCTAGGTCTTAAGTGAAGATATGGTCTGATCTTCATATTTTACTTGAATATTTTCCAAATCATGGGTGTTATTAGGCTGGTCCACCCTTTGTTACAGAGAATCTCTACTCTACCTCACAGCAGCAACAAAGTTAAAAGCAGAACAAGACTGGGAAAGGGAGGACCTGTCTGATGGTTATGTAGTAGGGTGCTGTGAAAATGTATGGCCTGAACTTTAACTAGAATCCCAATGATGAAAAACATTTCCTGTGAATTAATAATAAGCAAAGATTGCAAGTTAACAGTACAGTATCTTGCTAACTAAAGTTTACTTGTGGAAGTAGCACTTTTCAGCCATTTATCAGTAAAGATTATTTTATGACAATGACCAAGAGCAGTTCCATCAACTTCCTAAGGCAAGGTCATACAGAGCATTTTTACATTAGGTTTTTAAAAACGCACAGTTGAGCACAAATACACACGAAATGAAGCTTTACTGAAAACAGAATAAGACACTATAGCAATTTCCACTGGGTGTTTGCGAGCAAACATCCACCACAAGATTTGTGTTTTGCAACAGAAAGGCCAATATGCCAAGTAAACTCCATATTATTTAACACTATTGGATCCACAGGTTTGGAAATATATATATCACATATTTTCAATATGATGGGCAAACTCTTGGAATGGAATGCACATATACGTGTTTGTGGCGTTGTCTGCCAGGGACATAATTACGACGTGTATTGACAATCAGTCAGCTACATTTTGTATGTAGTTTTAAATTCTTCCAATTAGAATTGTGTGGAATGAGAAAAAAAAAACAAATGCATGTTGAGAAATGAACACATGTAACCATGCGAATGTAGTTTTATTTGTGTATTTGTGCTCTAAAATGGCCTGCGTGACATGGACATACTGTACTTCTCAAAAAAAAAACAAAAAAACGCAATTACATCAATTGAATACCTCTTAGAATTCTACAAAACACATGGATGGACTCAAGCCAAAACTAACTAAATGAAAGTTGAATTTTGATATTCAAATGAGGGGTTTTATTAGTGAAATTCAACTAGGGAATAGTTTAAAAAATTTTTTTCGAAATTTATCATATACCAGCCCTTTATGAATTCGACTATTTGCCACCTTAAACCTGCCGCATTGCTGTTTTAGCTTATGGAGGACTTCCTGGGATCAATTTGGCGTTGTTTGCTGCCTTCCTGAGCTTATGAAAATTCTTGAAGGAATTCGGTCATGATTTTTATGGTGTTTTTATTTTGAAACTACACTGAACATAATTCACTCTACCATGTAAAATGTTATTCCTAACCCAACTAGTGTTATTTTGTAGTTGTAACATTGGTGTGTAGGCAGACAGGTAATTTTTCCGGTGCATGTGCTTTTCAGAAAGAGCTTCTTTCTGACAGAATATTGCTTCTCCTACTCAATGTAACTGAATGAGTCATAGTGGGGCATGGATTTTTACTGTTCTATCAGGGAACCGTTTTATGGTCATCTTCCTATTGTTTTGCTGATGGATTCCAAAAGGGGGTTGGAAGGATAGTAATTGATAACACTCCTACCACCTTGCAGTGCAGCAGTAAAGAGTCACAAGTCACACAGCTGGGATCAGAAGTCTGCTGGAGCAGCAGTGTGAACATGGTTATTAAAGCAATCATGATATGATCTTAGAATCTTGTTTGTGCACCAGAATGGTGGACCCAATGTCCATGACCATGCCCTGACTACACAATAAAACAGTGAAGAGAATGGGGGAATGTGCGGAGAGCAGTGACCTCTAGTAAGTGCTGAATGGAAAGTTAAAGCAATTGTCTGCCCCGCCTCTATGCCATTGGCAAGTCTAATTGTAAGGGGTCAACAAAGCGATTAATTGGTGTATAAAAGTTAAAATGTTGTATGAAAGTATGAGTGTAATGTGGGTAAGTGGCCACTAGGTAGCATAAGTAATTATTTCCCCAGCCACTAGAGGGAGTTTTTGATATAGGGGTATAAGGCAGCCACACCCATAGTTTAGGGTCTTTGATGGAAGGAAGCAGCCTGATGCACAGGTCTATTAAGAGGAAGACCAGCAGCAAAAAGAAGGTAGCAAATAGAAGTATAAGTTTAGCAGACACTAGGGGACAGGTTTACTAAGGGCTGAATTTTAGAAGTAAAACTTCAAAATTCGACGCTTGAAGTTTTTTTTAAAGGGCTTTTTCGATTGAAAATGGACCTATTTCACAAAAACCTTAAAGGGGCTGTTCACCTTTGAGTTAACTTTTAGTATAATGTAGAGAGTGATATACTGAGACAATTTGCAATTGGTTTTGATTTTTTACCGTTTGTGGTTTTATAGTTATTTAGCTTTTTATTCAGCAGCTCTCCGGTTTGCAGTGTCCGCAATCTGGTTGCTAGGGTACAAATTACCCTAGCAACCCTGCATTGATTTGAATAAGAGACTTGAATATGAATAGGAGATGGACTGAATAGAATGATAAGTAATAAAAAGTGGCAATAACAATACATTTGTAGCTTTACATAGCATTTGTTTTTAGATGGTGTCAGTGACCCCCATTTGAAAGCTGCAAAGAAACAGAAGAAAATGGCAAATCATTAAAAAAAAAAAAAAAAATTATGAAAAATAAATAATGAAGACCAATTGAAACGTTTCTTAGAATTGGCCCTTCTACAATATACTAAAAGTTAACTTGAAGTTGAACCACCCTTTAATAGGCTAAAACGGCAATTCGGCAGCTTTAGGGCCCTTACACACGGGCGTTTTTACCTGCGCTCCCCTGCGTTGCGTTTGGCTGCGTTCAGCCGCAGGGGAGCGCAGGTATAGACGCACTCAATTATTTTCAATGGGGCTGTACTCACACAAACGTATGTAGGCGCCAAACGCAGGAAAAATGCAGCATGTTGTGTCTGAATCTGCATTTGGCGCTTACACGCGTCTCGTGAGTACAGGCCCATTGAAAAGAATGAGGTGCGTCTATACCTGCGCTCCCCTGCGGCTGAACGCAGCCAAACGCAACGCAGGGGAGCGCAGGTCCAAAACGCCCGTGTGTAAGGGCCCTTAAGCTGGCGAATAGTCGAAGGCGAAGTATTTTTAAAGAGCAAGTAAATTCGAAGTTTCAAATTTTTTCAATTCAAATTAATTTTGTGCTATTCAGTAGTCGAAGTAGCCCAAAATTACTTAAAAATTTGAATTTTAAAAAATCTATTTTATTTGAATTTTCACTTTGACCTTTAGTAAATATGCCCCTAGGTGTCCGAGATAGGGCAGTTAGAACGGGTAGCTTGTTCCCCAACAAGGAGTTTAGAGAGAATAGTTCTCCATGGATAACCCACGGCACCCGGAAGCTAGGGTTTTAAAAAAAAAAAAGAAAAGGACTTTCAAGTCGGAAACAAAGGGGTGCTGGTCGAGGACCAGATTGTTGAGACAGAAAGGCTTGGTGGAGTGGTAAAGGGGTGCTAAGGTGCACCGGATTACAGAGCCAAACAGAGGAGGACCAGAGCTCTAACTCATTTGAGCCGATTGATTATGCCCTAGGAATTATGGTATGGGGAAAAAACTGATTTGGAAACTAAGGAATTGGTGTGGAATGTTTGTACCAAAGCTGTTTGGTGTGCCTTTTGGAAAGGCACATTACTAGAGTTTTTTATTTTTATTTAAGAAGATTGTGGCTTGAGTAATTGTGTGAGGGGCTTTTAACAGCTAATAAATACCCCTGCGCATTCCCAGAACCTGAAAAGAATACCTTCATAAGTATATTTGGTGAAGTATTGTAGGGTTAAACCATACAGCAACACACCATTAAAAACACGGACATAAATATGAAACAAATGTCTGGTTACAGTATTTACTGTACTGATAAACGTGCTTGTGCATGTAAACGAGCATGCCACACAGTGGCTGTATAATGATTTACTATATAAAGGAAATGAAGCATTCAGAAGTTACTGGGCCAGTATAAGTGGGAATTCAGTTCAGTTAGTTAACCAGATTTAGTTTCTACCTACTGTACTTAGCTGGATTTAATGCAGTGAAAAATGCATAAATGTATTATGCTTTTGTTTGTATGGGTATAGGATCAGTTATCCAGAAACCTGTTTAGCAAGCTTCACTTTAAAGACGCACATAAAGAAATTGCCAGAGCATGGTCTTACCCAGCTGTTATAAACAATAAAAAGCCACTATTTCTATATAAAAAAAAAAAAAAAAAAAGCAGCGTTTGTACCACACTTTAGCCAAAACATCCCAAGTCAAGGCCCCTCATTGTACAAGAATCAAACACTATACATTATCCACTATCCCCCTCAACAAACAGTGTGACTGTATCACGGTTAACTCAAGAGGCTCGATTGAGAAACCCCGTATGGTAGGTCAAAATCCATGGAGGTGTCAGTTTACAGATTTCTGCTTTGCTTAAACATGGGTATGTTGTGCTTCAGAAGTTCAGCATAATGGTTAAAACATAGTCAAGTCCACTGAAACACTTGCTTGTATAACCAGCATTCTGTAACTACCTGGTGACACAAATGCAATTAACCTTTCTGCATTGTAGAGTATTGAGCTTAAAAACAGATAAGTAAATCACTAAATGAAATTGCAACAAGTAATTAGCTACAATAAAGGACTTTGGTTTGGTCTGGTTAGTCAAAGTGTGGTAGAACACCTCATTTTTGGTAATTATTTTTAAAGGCAAACCGTGTGCTGTCAATTTCTCGGTGTACAAATATTGACTTGTTATCTTTAGCAGCTGGTCAACTCCAGAATGTGATTTGACCAAGGGCTGGCAAATAGCAGCTGGTCAATGCCACAACATTGTTAGGAGCGCTGGCGATTTCTTTTTGCGCTTCATGTACAAATTGTAGCCAAATATTGTCTATAGCTGCCATTCAGCCTTTAAAACAGGGAATGATTTACAGGTATATACTAATGGGCTGGAGCTAAAGGGTAAAACTACAAGGCCGATTTTGCTGGATCAGTCGCTGGGCGTCAATACAGAAGTCGATGCCGTCCCATGGTTCAGCTGACGGATGTAAATGCTGCAAGCGGCGTCTGCATTCGTCAGTTGTTTCAACGCTGCAACACCATCCGACTTTATATTCCTTACCTTATTGCTGTCACATCCGAAATGATGTGGGCGTTTCAAGCTCAGTGTTGGGTCCGGCTGAATCAAGGCAAAATCCTTGTGTAGTTCTACCCTAAAAGCTCCCTGCACTGCAGCCTCTGAATAAGTTAAGTGCACAGTTCTTACTACTCAAGTCACATGGTTTGCTGGGGTGGGGGACACACTATTTTAAATGCACTACAAACTTAGAATGCTACTGGATAGTTTAGGACTCCTGTACATTAAAGGGGCCTTAAAGAGGTATGTGAGCTTAAATACTTTGTGTATTACCAACACCTAATTTTTTGTAATTATCTTTAAAGGCAAACTGTGCCCTGGCATTTTTCTCTGTTCAATAGAAGACCCATCTCGCAGAAAGTAAATTTTAAACAAATAATTATTTTAGAAGAGATTTGCTTCTCTGTAATAAGAAAGTACATTGTACTTGAGGGTTAGGACATTTGGGTTTAATATTTAAAGAATATTTACCAAACTTCGGGCTGAACTACACAAGCGTTAAAGTGGACCTGTCACCCCAAAAAAAAAATTCAAAATCATATTTTATCACATTATGAACATTAATGAATGAACATTAATTACACTATATAAATGATTTTAATCTTGTTTTCTTCTGTCTGGGAATTCAGAATTATAGCAAGCAGGCAGGAACCATTTTTGGGACACGGTTATTAAGAAAAGCCTTTCATCATCTCAGAATTTTGTTTGTGCACCAGAATGGGGGACCCAAGGTCATATCTCCATGCCCTGGCTACACAATTAAATGGTTAAGAGAAATGGGGGAATGTGTGGGGAGCTGTGGCATCTAGGAAGTGCTGAAGCACTCTCAAGGTAGGGGTATCCAAAACACAGAGATCCCTTCTACAGTAAACCCCAGGTCACAAGCACTCTGTGTTATAGGTTTGCAGCTATAGAAAATAGTTTTGATGCAAGCTTTGAATAAAATATTTATTTAATAAATTAAAACATACAAGACAAGTTACATTTTTTGTAATCAAATTCTTTTGGTACAGGAAAAAATACAAAGGAAATTTTTAACAAGGTCTTAACCAGTTTGCCTTAATGGTTTTGGTGATACACATCTTTTTCCCCCCCATCAATAATGTCCTGTACTTTTACACAAAGGGATCTCAAATTAAGCTGCCTTGGTGACCACGTACTGTAAAAAGGCATTACTGTAGATCAAGTCATTACTGTACCTGATCAGTCCTCGCCAAGTACACACCATACATTTTTAAATTAAAACCTAAGTGCAGCAATAAAATATACATAAAATGTTTTAAACAATATTCTAATAAAATTAAGGCTCTTTTTCCTGCTCTTGACAAAAACACTTCAGGGCATCTTGTGGCTTTAAACTTCTAGAAAAGCAAAATGGTTTATTTTGTTATACAATTAAAAAAAAAAAAAAAAAAAAAAAAAAAAAAAAAAAAAAAAAAAAAAGTGCTTTACATGAGGGATTGGGGCATGTGAATATTTCATATTATGAATAAATTTATATGCTTAAACATATCAGCGGAAAAGAAAATGGTAGGATCAACAACATACCTTGACTCTCCATGTTTTTCAGAAGAGAAAGCCGGCTCCTTTCCCGCTTTACTCTACACAAGCTGTGGGGAGAGTAAAGAAATCATTAAGGGTTGCGTAGTTATAGCCCACAGTTTGTTCTGAACCATGGATGTACGAATTGTACAACTCTGCAAAAATAGGATTTATTTGATCCTTTTGAGGAGACCAAGACCAAAGCAATCTCACTCACCGCTTTATTATAGTCTGCACTACTAACTACCCCTGCTTTATAGAAACATTTGTATTACAGTAAATCTATAAGTATCAAAAAGGAAGACATCCAATTGGTATAAGGCCACTAAAGAATATTCATAGATTGATAATTTAAGATTACAGGTACCATTTCTTCATTCCTCAGAATTACACTTTACAATGGCTGCTTCCATGCATAAATGAATGAACTATTCATATGAAAAAGTTTGGAAACCCCCTCTTCTTTGGAGTTTTGTTCACCATTGGTTGATCTTTCAAAGTAGCAACTTTCTTTTAATATACATCTTGCCTTATTGAAGCCGTAGTATTTCATCAGTGACGCTTATTGGATTAACCGAAAATATGCATCATAAAATCAGGTGCACAAATTCGGACACACCAACAGAGATAAATACTTAGTTGAGACTCCTTTTGCAAATGCAACAGCCACTAGACGCCTCCTGTAGCCTTTGAGTGTCTGGATTCTGGATGGTGGGATTTTTGACCATTTGTCCATACAAAAGCTCTCCAGTTCAGTTAAATTTGATGGCTGCCGAACATGGAATGCCTGCTTCAAATCATCCCATAGATTTTCAATGATATTTAAGTCAGGGGATTGTGACAGCAATTCCAGAATATTGCACTTTTCCCTTTGCATACATGCCTTAGTAAATTTCAAGTGTGATTAGGGTCATTGCCTTGTTGGAATATCCAACCCCTGCGTAACTTCAACTTTGTGACGGATGCTTTAACATTATGCTGAAGAATGTGTTGGGTTGAATTCATCAGACCCATAAGCCTGCCATATAGATGTTTTGTGCAAATTGCGCGGAATTTTAGAATGATGTACCGATACAACATCTGCAGCAAGATATTCTTTGGAGGTGATCTCTGGGTTGTCTGTAGTCCCTGCCACTCCTGTATCTTTCTTGACCTGGGTTTTACAGCAACTGTGCCTGTGGCCTTCCATTTCCCAATTACATTCCTTACAGTTGAAACCCAAGCTTTTTGTAGCCTTACCCTAAACCATGATACTGGACAATCTTGGTTTTCTTCTGTTGCTTTGAGGATCCCACTCTTCAGAGGAGAGTCAAAAAGTACAACTTGCAATTGAGAGACATACATACACGTTTCTCATTATTGGACACACCTGCAGTTATATGCATTCAAATTAGCAAGGTACCCAAATGTTTGCACAGTCAGTTTTTCGCATTTGTTTTAATTTCATAATACGGATTACTGCTTCACTAAAAAGCTTTGTTCAAAAAACACCCCAGTACTCCAATGTTCCTGGGAAATGAAAAACAATACCACTGTTGTCTTTTTTTGTTGAAAGTAGAGTAAATTATTATGTAGGCTGAAAGGGGTTCCCAAATTTTTTCGTATAACCGTATATGTATGCAGACATGAAAGGTTCTATACATACAAACTACAGTACATGTGTAAATCGGCTTATCGGAATAGGCCAATCTGCAAGATTTGGTCAACAGAGTCTGTCCAATACAATATTATATTCCCAGTCTCCATGATGGCCCTGTGTAGTCCCATGAGAAGATGGCTGCATCCAGTTACCTGGCATGATATCCCAGCCTCCCAGATTCATGTATAACCAAGTTACAAGCAAATAATCTCTAGCCCCATATGCTTTAAATTGGCAGTTTATTTATGACAAGAGACACTAACTACAAAGCTAGGTTAGCCAGTTTGCAGTCCTTTTAAAAGGTGAAACTGTTGTGTTTTGATAGCAGAGAATGACCAGAGTAGAACAGGGCTTTATTAGCAGGTTCATGCATACATAACACAACAATAACATACGCTTTCCTTCTTAAACAGTATAGACAGTACTGTTTATACACAGCCCAATGTATGTGCACAGTGACCTCTGAAGGCCATTTGTATAAACACCACAGAACCAACTGGAATATAACCCATACTTAAAGGACAAGGAAAGTTTTCCTTGCATCAGTGGTCTTTTAAAGGGGTTCACCTTTGAGTTAACTTTTAGTATTATGTAGAGCGTGATATTCTGAGAATTTGCAATTGGTTTTCATTTTTATTATTTGTGGATTTATAGTTATTTAGCTTTTTATTCAGCAGCTCTAGTTTGCAGTGTCAGCAATTTGGTTTCTAGGGTACAAAATACCCTAGCAACCCTGCATTGATTTTAATAAGAGACTGGAATATAAAAAGGAGATGGACTGAATAGAATGATAAGTAATAAAAATTGGCAATAACAATACATTTGTAGCCTTACAGAGCATTTGTTTTTACATGGTGTCAGTGACCCCCATTTGAAAGCTGCAAAGAAACAGAAGAAAATTGCAAATCATTAAAAAAAACTATGAAAAATAAATAATGAAGACCAATTGAAAAAGTTTTAGAATTGGTCCTTCTACAATATACTAAAAGTTAACTTGAAGGTGAACCACTCCTTTGAGAGGCAAGGATGCATTGGAAAAAAAAAAAAAAAAAGTTGACCACCACCACCTTCCCTATATTTCCTAGGCATTCATAGTGCAGAACTGGACTAGTACAGTAAATTCTGAGAATGTTACTCTACTGTTCAGGTGTGACAAGGGATGCCTAATAAAGGTAATTATAATAAAGGTACAGTATGGTGCCATTTTCCCAAGTTGGTGCATTTTTCCTGTTAAGCAGTTGAATTCCCTGAAGAGGATAACACATTATCACCTCCTTGTGTATAATGCTTTCCTTATACCTTCCATATTTTCTGCTTTAATAATCCAATACATTATATTGGTGGGTGGGGGGGGTTTGGTAGTCATTTAGGATGTATGGCCGCTAGTAAATAAAGGGTTCACTTTTGTTTCGTTAATAAATCAACTGATCTATAGTAACAAAAAAATGTAACAAAATACTTACTAGATAGCAAGGTACACGCTCCCCATCAATGACAATGTAACCAATAAAGTGACGGCTATAGATGCTACAGTGAATGAGTGAGGGTCTAATGCCATTACTTGCAACAGGTCTACATATTGGCAACGGCTTCCAATATAACCTTTGACACACCTGAAAGGTAAAAGTATGGTCACATTGTATGCAGTTTTTATTAATTTATTGGTTGCTAAACCAGTTTGGCTCAACTAATTGCAGATAAAGATGGGTCTAGCAATTATTTATAATCTTATGCCACCAACAAATGTCTGCATTTTTTTACCATTGGTCACCTTTGGCAGATGTAGCCCACCTGTGGGATCTTGCCTCTCCCACCAATAACAAAAACACATTTTAATACAGACAAATGGGGTTAGTCAAATGTAAAATACTGTACATGTAGCAATCTGACCTTTACTTGATTAGGCCATCCACCCACCTATTACCCCACAGCACCACTGTCAGCAAATATTCTGTTAATGCTGAATTCGGTGGAAAAAATTAGGCTTTTGAAAGGAATACTGCAAAAGTCTAGTTGATACATGTCAGTATCACATTAAGAATGTATCAATATTAAATGAGAACTAAACCATAAAAATGAATGGCTAAAAATTGCATGTTACAGATCATTAAAGTTTAAGCTTCTCAATAGCAGCAATGATCCAGGACTTCAAAATTTGTCACAGGGGGTCACCATCTTGGAATGTTCAGTGGGCTCTGAGTATCTGTTGAGAAGCTAAGCTTAGGGGTTGTTGCAAATTATCAAGCAAAAAAAAATTAGGTTTGTCTGTCTGTTTACTCAATTCCAAACAGCTGCTGGTCTTTACAAAAAATACACAAGCCTGATAAATGTATATAGTTAAATACCATAAATATTGATTTGGTGATGATATGGCAAAACATGTTGTATTAGGTCAAAGTCATTTCTTGGCTAGCTGCTTGATTACTTACATGCAAGAAGCCTCCCACTCAGATATAAGGAACCGGCATGTGCCATAATAACAGAAATCCGTGTATTTATCTGGACATACAGCGAACATGCTCTGGGATGAGGACTTTGGCGCAAATGTTGCTGCAGTGAGGCAAAAAAAAAAAAAAAAATGGTTTAACTTTAAACTAATTGAATGCATACAGCAGTGAAAGGTGGGCAAAACCTTAGAATGCAAGCTTCGCTAGGGAAGTATTTATTTAAAATTTGCAAAGCATAACAGGTTTCCCTGGCAAAAGCAGCACATACTAAATTTACCACCATGTTGTTGAATTATTAAAGTGATTCAATTGTACACATAGGGGCAAATTTACCATTATTCCCAAAAATTAGCATGACCAAATTCATAATTCGATAAGCATTCGACCATCGAATGCTTATCGAATTGTTTTAGGCTATCATTTTGCTCGATACCTCGATGAATTTGTACGATCGGATACCGATC
Organism: Xenopus borealis; assembly: GCA_024363595.1. Lineage (NCBI taxonomy): Eukaryota > Metazoa > Chordata > Amphibia > Anura > Pipidae > Xenopus > Xenopus borealis. The sequence goes on along the minus strand of CM044444.1, from coordinate 33,784,352 downwards.
GTTCAATTTCATGAAAGAAAGAGAAATTTCCTTTGAGCCTTTGAAAAATTTGTGCAATTCAAACGGTCAAACGCAACGACCGTACGAATGGTATTCGAGCAGGACTTAGTCTCAGAAGCCTATGGGGAGCTTCCCATAGGCTTCTATTACAATTCGGTAGGTTCAATCTGGCGACAGTGGAATAACTAAAATTGATTCTTTCGATCATCGAATATCTGATCATTCAATCTATTCGATAATCGAAGAGCAAAATTTGAATACACGATTTCACGAAAAATTCGTAAGATCGGTATTCGATCGAACTTCGATCATTTCACGTGAATTTTGTAAATTTGCCCCATAGTATTAAGGTGCATTATGGTGATGCAGCTCCTTTAGAAAAGAAAAAACCTAGCACTGTTTTGCAGAAATCCATTTTATATGAGTGAGTAGATTCAGACAGAAAAGCGATGCACCAGTGTAGCTTTGTATGTCACTCAGCAGATGTGCATAAACCTTTAGCTTAAATACACATTTTATTTTTTTCATGCAAGGAAATAGAACAAGGTGCGCACAACTCCATTAACCCCAAAGTAGTTACATCCAGCAATTTTTATTTATTTATAACAGACTGTTACTTACAGTTCTGTATTCCAATAGTAAAGTTCTCACCCAAACAGAATGGAATACCTTATTGGGGGGAAAACAGCTCTTTAATACATACATTTGAAAGTGGCAGGTCTTTAAAGATGGGCTGGAAACTATATACAGTTATCCACCGAATCAACAGAACATTCTGGAAAAATGTTGGTCTAGAATTTGAGAACTTGAACTGCAATCACATCAACCCAGGGTATGGGGTAGTCTACATGAAAGTGAAGGTGTACTCAGGAGAGCTTTTCCCCATCCTGTACACAAATGCTCAGAGGTTCCAAGATGTACAGTGGTGGCTCACTGGGTACTTACAGTCTGAAATGAAGGGGCAGAGTTAACCTTGGAGGAGTCATGACAGACTATTTGTTAAGATGGTGCATTCTCGGTGCTAGCATAGATAGACCAATGGAGATAACACAACTGACGGCTTTCTACACCTCCGGCATCACCTTGTCAGCACACATGGGCAGATTTTGGGATAATACATACTTTTAGGTTTCCAAATGAAATCCATTTCATAATGGGCAGGAGCCTGTCACAGGCAGATGCCAGTGGAGAAAATTTCACCGTGCCAGTAGCCAGAGGAATTCATAGAAAAATAGGAAAGTACTGCAAGAGGAAAACCTACTTTCAGGCTAGGGGCTGATAATCCAGTTTCTTCCACCTAAGTTTTATTTTTTATTTTTAAACACACAGGTGCAACCACTGTCTTGCACTCCTTCCTGTAGCTGAATTTACAGGTATGGCATCTGACTGTGTGGAACTACACAATGTTATTGGTACGAAATTACATTCTTTTGCATTTCCTCTCCAATATCTGCCCCAGGTATTAATTGCCATTTGACAAATCTATTGGGAAATTAAAACTTTATGGGCACTTATGAATTCACCACATTGACTGGGGGAAGGCGAGGATTCTACTTATTAATTCTTGCCTTACTAACAGAGGTTGACATTATTCCATGCTTGGCTTCAACATAGTTTAGGGTCTGGTCTAGTCTGCTAAAAGAAATCGATTTTAAAAGAGATCCCATTCCAGACTGGTTGTTATATCACAACATCCTCACCTTGGCTAAAAGTAAAGCATTAAGTAGCCCCCAGATTATGATATGCACAGCTATTTGATATTCTGTAAATAGGTCTACACACAACTATAACCATTACAAGAAACGGAATTAAAACAAATATTGAAAGAAATATTCAAAATGGTAAACATAGAAAGGGCTTTTGCTATTCTTATTTATCATGCCTGGTCATTTTCCCTAAAGGTATGAAGAATAAATCACCCTCTCCTAAGACCATACCTGCCAACAGAAATACAAGTACTCCATACATGTCCACAAATGAAACCTGTAAGAGAATTGGGCATGATTAAACAACATTTCAATGGCATAGTAAACACAACAGAATATGGTCGGGTGGGTTATACACACAAAAAGTATGTCTAAACAGCATAGAAGACAGGTGTGGCGTTTTGGTAGCAGAGGAGGTTCCTGCATCCATTACACAACAGTACCTTCCATCTCTATGACTCAAGATGTACAGAAAGTACTGAACGTATGCATAGTAAAAGTAATGTGCACAGTGACACCCCCAGGCCATTTGTATTAACACCACAACAGGCTCCTGCAGGCTTTGAGATTGTATGGTTTTCTTCAGTGCCCAGCAACAAACATTATTTCATGTGATTGAATACCACACATTTCAGCAAAAAAAAAAAAAAAAAAAAAAAAAAAAAAAAAAAACGACCTTGTCTGACTTATACCAGTATTGTATATCTTCAACCATGTTGAAATGCAAACCCTTTCTTTACTGCTCTTCGTGTACACCATTGTGTGGGGGGGGGGGGAAATTAAGTGTAGCCGTGTGGCTTTGTGCAAATACTAAATTAAGAATTATACTTATAGCATCATCTTAAATCAAATGTGAATGATCAGTGTAGAAAGAGACAGGAACAAAGGGTAGGCAGCAGAGACTACTTCTCAGGGTGCAAACATTTTGAAAAAAGAAGGGGTCACAGTGTCTGCTACTGCATCCATCACTGCATGTGTGTTTGATTCTGTGGACTTACATTTGGACACAGTCAAGTGTGACCACTATTTAAAATTTTGGTTCATTATGGTGCTATGATGTCAAAAAATTAAAGTTAAAGAATTTAGAAAACCGAACCCTCCAAAACACAGCCGTCCGCATGAATTCATCATGGATTAGAGCAGTTACTTACAGGACATTATAATATTACAATGAAAAAAAAATATAATAGTAGATCTACCATTTTAATGAATATTCAAATACACTTTTGGTGTCACTAGTTGTTTCAAGAGGTGGTTCACCTTTATGTTAATTTTTAGTATCTCAGAATGTCTTGAGCTAAACATCTTTTCAGTTTGTCATTATTTAGACTTTAGGAATCATTTCCTTTCCTCTTCTACATTAAAGAGGAGGGGTGGGGGAAGGGTTACAGTTTTTTGCCTTCTATTTTTAGTAATTCCCTTTCCTATTCCCCTCTCTCTCATTCAAACCACTGCCTGGTTGCCAAGGTAAAGACCAGGTCCGGACTGGGATTCACAATAGGCCCTGGCATTCCATGTACACAAAGGCCCAAGCATCACCTCACCAGCCCAATAAATAGTGACTGTCTATGGCAACTTACAACAGCCCCTCTAGGATTTGCCAGAACCCACACATTGCCAATCCAGGCCTGGTAAAGACTCTAGCAACCAGATAGGGGCTGAAGTTTCAAATTGGAGAGCTGCAGAACAAGAGGCTGAAAAACCCCAAAACATAAAAACCCAATAGCAATCTCTATGCCCTTCTAAAACTTTATTGAAAAGATAAACAACTAATTTAACATAGTATTATTGAATCTTAAAATTATAGAATTAAAAGCACAACTTTACATATGCCAATGGTGGTCCAGTGTATTCACAGCTTAGCAGGGACGGAAACATTTGACCAGTTTCACTTCGTCAAAAATTCGCCCAAATGCATTAAAGTCTACAGGCGACAATTTTTTGGATGTGTGGCAAATTTTGACACTTGATTTCTCTCCCATTGGAGTCTATGGGCGTTATTTCCGCAAACATTTTGCTCATCCCTACAACTGAGCAGTCTCAAACGTAGTCAAGTTACCATTTGTACAATCTTGCAAGCAGAGAAAACTTAAAAAGCAGTTTGCTCCTTAAAAATATCACTTAATGCTTTGTCTCCATAACTAGTTTTGCAGCTTTTAATGTGGAGTGCAAAAAAGATCACATTACAAGCAATTCTATTACTGAAAGCTGGAACACAAACTAATGGTACGCTCAAGTTACAGTTTGATAGCCTTCTCAAGAAACATCATATATATACACAATTAACCAAGTCTTGTTAAACCTGCACTTTGAGCTTGCCTAAACGTGAAAGTGAGGCAACGTTAAAGACAAAGCCCAGAATATTTTATGTTGATCTTCCACTAATCAAGCAAGGAAAGACAGTTAAATGGCAAGGCAACCACAAAATAAAATGTTCCTAATAAGAGACATAATTCTAAGCAATTAATTTCCCTATGTTTATGTAATATTTTCAGTTCTGTTAAAGCTATTGGCAAAAGCAGTTGCTATTGAAAGCAGCATTTACTTAACTCCTGGTAGTTATTTTTTTTAAAATGATGTTGCAAAAGTCTTCATTCTTCAGCAAAGGCAGGTCTATTAATCAGCTGCCCTTTTTTATATTGCATCGACAGACTGAGCCATCATGGCAAAACATAGAAAGGGAAAGACCAACAATTGCTTTCAATGGCAATGCATATACAAATAACCTTAAAGGGGTGGTTTTACCTTCAAGTTAACTTTTAATATATTGTAGAAGGGCCAATTCTAAGAAACTTTTCAATTGGTGTTCATTGTTTATTTTTCATAGTTTAATGATTTGCAATTGTCTTCTGTTTCTTTGCAGCTTTCAAATGGGGGTCACGGACACCATCTAAAAACAAATGCTCTGTAAGGCTACAAATTTATTGTTATTGCCTCTTTATTACTTATTCTATTCAGTCCCTTTCCTATTCCAGTCTCTTATTCAAATCAATGCAGGGTTTCTAGGGTAATTTGTACCCTAGAAACCAAATTGCTGACACTGCAAATTAGAGAGCTGCTGAATAAAAAGCTAAATAACCAAAAACAATAAAATATGAAAACCAATTGCAAATTGTCTCGGAATATCACTCTCTACATTATACTAGAAGTTTACTCAAAGGTGAACAACCCCTTTAAAATAGAAAATGTGAAATGAACATATATCGAGCAGTTAGAATTAAGTTCTTTTACTAGGCAATTTTTTTTTGGTTACCTTGTCCCAAGTACTAAGAAATTGCAGCAGCATTTAACTTTCTGCACTTGACCAATAATAGCAAGTTTGTGGATTATTTATTTCATTGATGCAAGTTTGGTTTTGTTTCTCACTCTCAAGCCACTAAACTAACAAAGCAACCTCTTGTTATACCATATTGGGAAGGTAGGGGGTTATTTTAGAATAGGTACCAAACATGCCATTACATACAACTGTTTTTAGAAGTAGAGTATCTTCACATAATATACCAGACAGAGATAAACACATTAAAAAGGAGTGGTTGTGAGTCAGCAGAATTCCTTGATTAAGTCCTGACAAAGTATAGCTCATACACAGTGGGTTTTCAGCATGCAGTATTGATTAGTCTAAATAGAAACACTTGGAAAATACTTCCATGTATATGTAATCTAGTAGGGCATCTTAAGAAGGAATCCTTCTCTACCCCCATTAGATTAAACATTGCTTTATTTCAAATTTATCATTGCCTTGTATACTTTCTAGCATTTAGCAATCCATTTTAAAGTTTAAAAGTCTATTATTTAAGGGGCTGGCAATAGAAAAAGAAGAAAGATTAACAGCATATATTTCTTAAAACAAATTCAGGTTAGTATATGCATTAAATTATAATATGAATCTGTAGTACGGTTTTAGAATCACATTTGTCAAATATATACACCCAATTTGGAGTTTGGGTACTTTTTTTTTTTAATAAAGGCATTTTCCTTTTCTCAATACCACAAAGAGATAAAAAGTAATTTGAAAGCTTTATATAAAATGTGCAGTTTGTCTTACTTACAATGGCAACATTTATAAAAATGATGAATTCATTTACTTACCAAAGACCAAAATGAGAACAAACACACACCTACTCACTGAATTTTAGGCAGAACTAGGTATGGACCATACTTAATGACTTTTATTTAAACAAGAAGGCAGCTAGATCTTTATAAGCATAGGGATTAACCCACTTATTGCCAGGACCTTGTTAAACATGAGCAGCAAATCACAGCACTATAACACACAAATGGTTTTCATGATACCAAAAAGGTTAACTTAAAAGTAGCAGTTAATCTTTATTAGATAGGAATGCTTTGGCAACTTGCCTCACAGGGGTAATTCATTTTATTACAAATTAAGACGGTTTGAAGGATATATAAATATATATATCTGCCACAAACCCCCTTCAAAATAATTGACTGCATCTAGTCCTGTGCTTTCCTGCAGCTGAACTGAAGCGGGAGCCAGGGGAGTGCAGGTAAAAAAAGCTGAGTGGAACAGCATTTTATATTCTCCAAGTGGCCAAATTATCATGCCAAATTAATCGAATGCTTGTTTTACTTTGCTAAATGTAAACATATTGGGAATTAGCAACATTGTAATAAATATCTTCAACTGGCTCTGCATGTCATTTTAAAGGGGTTGTTTACCTTTAAATTAACCTTTAGTATAATGTAGAGAGTGATACTCTGTGACAATTTGAAATTGGTTTTCATTTTTTATTATTTGTGGTTTTTAATTTTTTGTGTGTGTTTTTTTATCTCTTTATTCAGCAGCTCTCCAGTTTGCAATGTCAGCCATCTGGTTGATAAGGTCAAAATGACCCTAGCAACCATGCATTGATATGAATAAGAGACTAGAATATGAATACACCTCAATAGAAAGATGAGGAATAAAAAGTAGCAATAGCAATACATTTGTAGCCTTACAGAGCATGTGTTTTTAGATGTAGTCATTGACCCCCATTTGAACTCTGGAAAGAATCAAAGAAAGAAAAACTAATAATTAAAACTAAAAAAAATGAAGACCTATTGAAAAGTTGCTTAGAACTGACCCACCCGTTTAAGAAGATGAAATCTTCAAAAAAACATACTTACATTTATTTTTTGCATGTAATTATCCCACTTCTGACATCTCACTTTAACACCCTTTCTGGTCAAAAGTTTAAAAGAAAAAGTAAAATGAAAATAATTTTTAAGTGAATGTATATTTTAAAAATAAAATGGTAGCTACTCCCACATATCAGCAGAATGGACATATATACATATATTGCTTATACTACATTTTAATAAAGGATTGGAAGCATCTTTTTATTTTTCATATTCATTGCTTTCTGTTTGAAGATGGTGCACTCTTATATACAAAACAGACGGCGAGAGTGACAAGCAATGGGCTGCTCTCACTCAAACCTCTGTTATATGTTTTAAATTTTGTCTATATATAAACAGTTTATTCATTTTTCGGGTTTATTTCTCATTTAAAACTGTCCACAGGGGAATTCAGGAAAAAATGCCCATGTGGAAAAGCCCTAAATAGGCGGAGCTGGAGGGCAAGGCAGGGCTGGGCCTTGCTGACCGGGCGCCCTAGGCAATCCTGCAGGGCAGTCAACCCCCCCGCCACACACATGCATGCCTGCACCGAAAAATAGAGGGGGTGGGGTGAAACGCAGGGAGGGAGACGGAGGGAGGGGACACATGCAGGGAGGAAAACGGAAGGAGGGGACACATGCAGGGAGGAAGACGGAAGGAGGGAATGAGAGACTTTCAGGGAGACTGAGGGCGAATGGGACTAGGGGTAAGCAATGTTAGAGGTAGCTGCCCGGCGCCCCCCTATCATTGCGCCCAAGGCTGCAGCTTCTTCTGTCTACCACTTGTTCCGGCCCTGCTGGAGGGGGTCAGCTAGAGATACCTTGGAATCACTTCCACAAACTAGTGGCGCAGATAGGTCCATTGCCTAAGGTGACACTGCACATAAGTACATCACTGACTACATACATTGCTACTTATGGCCTTTGTCAACAGAATTTGTTGCCAAGTTGTCTGCCATTAGTAATCATGGAAACTCGTGTACAAAGTAGGCAAGGCCACCCCCCTCAAGAGGTGCAAATTATTAGTACAGTTCACACCAATTCTACAGCCAAGCCTTGTTTTTGCCTGAATTATGAATTTCAATGTGGGCATATCTATGAGAGATCCACTCATCCACTCGAGTGGATCTCTAAGGGGCAGATTTACTAAGGGTCGAAGTGAAATCGAGGGAATTTTCGAAGTAAAAAATAAATTTGGATACTTCAACCATCGAATAGGTTACTACGACTTTGACTCGAAGTAAAATTGTTCGAATATTCAACCATTCGATAATTGAAGTACTGTCTCTTTAAAAAAAACTTCGACTTCAATACTTCGCCAAATTAAACCTGCCGAAGTCCTATGTTAGCACATGGGGACCTTCTAAAGCACTTTTCTACGTTTTTTTAGTTGAAGTAAAATCGTTTGATTGTACACTAACATCGTTCGAACCTATCTAACGATTTTACTTCGACCGCAGGATAGCTAAATCTTTTGAAAAAAAACATTCGACTTCGATATTCGAAGTCAAAGTATTTAAATTCGATGGTCGAATTTCGAAGTGGAAAATACTTCGAAATTCGACCATCGAATTGAAATACTTTGACTTAGAATATCAAAGTCTAAGTTTTTTTTCAAAAGATTTGGCTATCCTACGGTCGAAGTGAAATCAGCCCCTTAGTGTATGGCCACCTTTAAGGAAAACTATAACCCGAAAATGAATTTTTGAGCAACAGGTAGTTTATATCAAATCAAGTGACATATTAAAGAATCTTACCCGCCTGGTATATATATTTAAGTAAATATTGCCCTTTTCATCTCTTGCCTTGAACCACCATTTGGTGATGGTCTGTGTACTGCCTCAGATATCACCTGACCAGAAATATTTCAACTCCAACTGTAAAGGGAAGAAGTGTGGAAGCAAAAGACACAACTCTGTCTGTTAATTGGCTCGTGTGACCTAACTTTATAGTTTGTTAGGTATGTTTGTGTGCACCGTTGGATCCTAGGATCCCAAGAGGCTGTCCTTATTTTTTAAAATGGCTATTTTCTATTTATGATGACCCAATGGCACATGCTACTAAAAAAGTATATTATTATGAAATGGTATATTTACATGAAGCAGGGTTTTACATATGAGTTGCTTTATGCAATATCTGTATAGTTTCCCTTTAAGTGCCAGAGTGCTATTCTTTATTTATTCTAGTGAGCATTGTGTTACCATCCTTTTTACTGTCCTCAGAATCTTTGGCTGTGGCCCTGGGCTGGGCATATGCAGCAGAGCAAAACACTGATATTACCTTTTGGGGCATGTCAATACCTCCCAACTGTTCCGTTTTCAGTAGGACAGTCCCGCTTTTGACAGCTCAAGCTGCAGTCCCAGCTTGTTACAGAAATATCCCAACTTTCTCATTCATCTCCTGCACTGAACAGGCAGAAAAAGATACAAAGTTTCTAACTTAATTGGCTATTGGCAGGGAGCCCATAACAGCCACCAGATGCACCAATATACTTTTGTAACAATTTTGAGATAAACAACTAAGTAATTGTAACAATTAGGGCTCCTACACACGGGCGTTTTTACCTGCGCTCCCCGCGCATTGCGTTTTGCTGCGTTCAAACGCAGGGGAGCGCAGGTATAGATGCACTCAATTATTTTCAATGGGGCTGTACTCACACGAACGCATGTGAGCACCGAACGCAGGAAAAATGCAGCATGTTGCGTCTGAATCTGCGTTCGGCGCTTACACGCATCTCGTGGGTACAACCTCATTGAACAAAATGAGGTGCGTCTAGACCTGCGCTCCCCTGCGGCTGAACGCAGCCAAACGCAACGCAGGGGAGCGCAGGTCAAAAACGCCCGTGTGTAGGAGCCCTTAAGGTAAACAATTAAGGTCTCTTGGGAGATAATAGCCTCAAAGCTTAAAGGAGAACTAAACCCTAAAAATGGATGTGGCTTAAAATGCTATATATTATTTACTGAAATTATTGCAACAGCCTAAAGTTTTAGCCTCTCAAAAGCAGCAATGATACAGGATTCAAACTTGTCACAGGGGGTCACCATCTTGGAAAGTGTCTGCGACACTCACATGCTCAGTGGGCTCTGAGCCGCTGTTGAGAAGCTAAGTTTAGGGGTCGTCACAAATTATCCAGCAGAAAATGGGGTTGGTCTGTAATATAAGCTGATGCTACAGGGCTGATTATTAAAGTCTGATGCTAATTGCACTGGTTTCTGTGCTGTCATGTAGTAATTATCCATATAAATTGCTAATCAGCCTTATACTGTGACATTTCTATTCTATGTGTACTGTATATTGTGAGTGTAGGGGAGCTCCACCAATGAGGCGAGAAAACTCAGCTCAGGTGGCAGCACCCTGCTAGGTACCAGGGGCGGCAAAAATTCCGCTCCTGTTACTTCCGGTTTGAAAAACGTAATTTCGGCTTTTCTAGCACAGAGAGTGCAATTATGATCTCTGCAATACCGTTGTGTCCCTCTCCGCAACCCTCGTGGACCCCCTCTGGACCGAAAAGGGTCCAGAAAAGGGGGGGCAGCAGCAACACCAAGCTGCCTCAGGCGGCAGAGGGGCTAGGATAGCCCCTGTGTGAGTGGGTCCCTAAGCTCAGTAAGTGACAGCAGCACTGAGCATGTGCAGTGAATCAGCAGAAAAGAAAATGGGGAGCTACTGGGGCATCTTTGGAGACACAGATCTTTACTGCTAAAGGGCTGTGGTTGCCTTGAGTCGGTACAGAAGCCCAAAATATAATGTACAACATAGCTACTTAATTCTCTGTTAAAGGGCAATTCACCTTCATTAGTAAAACTGTAATAATTGGGAAAAAAAACACAGAAATGTGTTCAAACTTTAATAATTTGCCACATTTTGTAAAATTTTTAAAAATGCACATGGTAGTTGGGGGTGTGACCACAAAATGGGTGTGGATTAATTAATTGTACAGAAGTAGTAAAACCCCCAAACACTCGTACTTATGATGAAAAGTAATCAATTAATGCTTACCACATTTGGTTGAAACTTTAGGGAAAGTTCATCCTCCAATTCATTAAATAAAAATACCTTAATTCATCAAATATACATATGATAACCCTTTGTGAGCAATAACTTATATTATTAAAAGGAATTCATATATTAAAATATTAAAGTGCTATGTGCATAAATTACCAACATTCATCTACTTTTATAAAATTTATAATAGGGACCAAAACTGGTCTTTGAAAGATTAAATGGTATCAAACAAGGAAAGGATAAATATCCAGATAGTTCAAAGATATAGGACCACTTAAAAATAGTTCATCTGATTGTCGGTTGAATTCATTTATATCGTGATAGTGAGGTAGAGTGCAATAAATTAATTATATAAATTGGCTGTGATAAGTTAAAAAATTAATTGATTAAATATTAAAAAGAGAAAATGGCTCAGGTGCACTAAAAAGAATTATATATCTGCATTGGGAAAACAGTAGGAAAAGGAAAAAGGGGAAAGAGTGGAGAAGTCCCCAGAGAGCTGCTGCCTATGCTTATTCTAAGCCCTGGGACCCCACAGTGGGAGTACGGCAAGCAATGTGGACTGTGGTCTCAGAATATTAATCTAACTATCTCAAAGGAGAACTATGCTTACCTAACAGAACCACAAATCACACAGAGCCATGTAAAGGAGAAGCAGTACCAGGAGAGAAAATGCAGTTTATATTAAAAGTTGAATTACTAGAAGGTGAAATACAATTAAAAATACAAGGTTTCAAACCAAACTTATCTGCCAACGCGCGTTTCGCCAGCAGCTTTGTCAATTTATATAATTAATTTATTGCACTCTACCTCACTATCAGGATATAAATGAATTCAACCGACAATCAGATGAACTATTTTTAAGTGGTCCTATATCTTTGAACTATCTGGATATTTATCCTTTCCTTGTTTGATACCATTTAATCTTTCAAAGACCAGTTTTGGTCCCTATTATAAATTTTATAAAAGTAGATGAATGTTGGTAATTTATGCACATAGCACTTTAATATTTTAATATATGAATTCCTTTTAATAATATAAGTTATTGCTCACAAAGGGTTATCATATGTATATTTGATGAATTAAGGTATTTTTATTTAATGAATTGGCGGATGAACTTTCCCTAAAGTTTCAACCAAATGTGGTAAGCATTAATTGATTACTTTTCATCATAAGTACGAGTGTTTGGGGGTTTTACTACTTCTGTACAATTAATTAATCTTATGATTAGGTAAATTATACCTCTGACACTCTTCAGGTGCATCCTCGTATGTTTATAGCAAGATAAGATTCACCCTTCTTTTTACACAAAATGGGTGTGGTCAAAACGGTGCCACGCTATGTCTGGTGAGTCTTTTTGTCCCTCTTTCTATTTCCAGAATGTTGAGCGATATGGTGCACAGAACAGCAGCAAAGAATCTCTGGAAAAGTTGAGAAGATGGTGGCACAATGCTTACTAGAATAATACCCCTGACCAGTGCCTTTTAAGCAGAGAGGAATTGCCCCCCACCTAAGATGATTAACCCTTTCCTTTTCTGGAGCCCTCTGGACAACTGAATGCAATATTTTGTTTACAACTTATTTCATCCCCCACCCCCACCCAGTGAATTTAAATATTAAAATTAGATTCCGAAGTTAATATGGTAGCTATCCAAATTTTTGTGAGGAATACGGTTGTCACGGAGACGGTACTCCCAACCGCACGTGACTTCAGGTGTGGCTGTCAGGGGTCACTCACTCAGTCTCTCACCCACCTTGCGCACAGGTTAGACTAGCAGAACAGCACCCCAAACACCAACCAACACCCACAAACACACACAACTTGCTGCCACCACTCTCAACTTCACACTGGTGTTGAGAGAAACCAGGTATTCTAGTAGTGAAGGGGTTAATTCAAACACACACTTCCTACCAGCACTCAAATGGTTAACTAGCATACATACAGACTAGCATTCCCATTCAGCATGCAGAGGGTTAAGGCTCACAATTATTCTCTTTCAGGCTAGGTTCTTTTAGAGCACCCACGACAAACTTATTAAGTTTTTTAATATTATAAAAGGTATAACAGCGCTGTTAACAAAATGATGTTACAAAAAGAGACATACAATCATACAAACAGTTATAAAATAAAAAGGGAAAACATGGAAAACCTATACTTAGCTTCAAGATATAGAATTCCTGGTCCTGGAGGCAAGGGGAAACAAACGGGATAACTTCCAATCGCAATTGGTCCTCCAAAGTAAAATCCCACTCTTAAGGTGGCCATACACGAAGAAATCCGCTCGTTTGGCGATGTTGCCAAACGAGCTGATCTCTCCCCGATATGCCCACCTTGAGGTGGGCGATATCGGGCTGATCCGATCGTGGGCCCTAGGGCCCAACGTTCGGATCAGTATGGGCGGTCGGATCGCGGGACCGCATCAACGAACAGATGCGGCCGCGATCCGACGGGATTTTTAATCCTGCCCGATCGACATCTGGCCGACTTTCGGCCAGATATCGATCGGGAAAGCCCGTCGGAGGCCCCCCCACACGGGCAGATAAGCTGCCGACATAGTCTGTCGGCAGCTTTTATCTGCCCGTGTATGGCCACCTTTAGTCAGAAGAGCTTACTATTTATCAGTGATTTCAGGGCATCAGGTAACTGCACACTCCCCCTCCCTCAGGAATGTAAGGGGGCGTGGCCTAGCAGGACACAGACTGAGTTTTTATGACCTCCTGTGAGAAGCAACTGGACCAAGAATACAATGATCATAACTCCCTATAGGAACATAGGAGAGATATGATATTATATTCATTGGTTATGAATTCTCTCCTGGATTCCATAGATACTAAACATCAATACTGTGTGACCTGCCCCTGCCCCGATATTCACATCTGATACACAGAGTACCAAACCTAGTCATGTTTGGTCTCATCTGAAAGCCAATATTACTTTGAACCCATCACCAGTTTTTAACACTGTTGGTACAACAGGTCTGGGTTCTGTGAGGATGAATATGTTTTTGGTTGTATTATTTGTGACCTTCCCTTCACCTGTGAGAAGCCTTTGTGTGAACTTTAAGTTCTCCCTCCTTGAGTTTTCCCTCCTGTTAGTTTATCAGCCAGGGCTTGGAGAAGGGCATAAGAGGTTGTGATCCGGTTACACATGGCTAACTCCAGACCTTAGTGAAGAGAGGCCTGTTATCTGTCTAATTTAGTCAGAAATGCTTTTCATGATACCTTGGCCTGTTTTATTAGCTATTACAGGCCTGTATCATGACAACGGTATTTTCTAATCCAAAAAAAAAATTGATTTAAAGCCATTACTCCCAACTGTCCCTTTTTTGGAGGGACAGTCCCTCTTTTGAGAGCTCAACCCGCTGTCCCTCATCTGTACTGGAAAGTCCCTCTTTTCTCTGCACTGAACAGCCAGAAAAACAAACAAAGTTTCTAACTTAATTGGATTAAGCTAAGCTTAAGCTAACAGGTGCAACTAAGATACTTTGTAACAATTTTGAGATAAGAAAATAAATAATTGTAAACAGGGCCAGATTTACATAGCGGACGCCACTAAGCCCACTACCATTTGTTGCCCTCATACTCTGCCCTATATTCGGAAATTTTCATCATCAAGGCCAGAGCAATGGTGATTGGCGCATGGAAAATTTAAAAAACTATTGTATCTCCTGTCTCTCTGGACCAATGTGGGTGTGGCTGGGCAGCATGCTGCCCCCTAAAATCCTGCTGCCCTAGGCCTGGGCCTAGGTGGCCTTTCCACAAATCTGGGCCTGATTGTAACAGTTTAGATAAGGAGAAATATTTTCAAGGTTTCATATCCTGCCAAATGAACAAGGTAATTGGGGGGGGATGTTGTCCCTCTTTTTACTTCCAAAATATTGGGAAGCATCCCATGACAAAGCAGTACGTATCCTATCACATATTTCTATGCATGATTGGATTTGACATTTATCCATAACTTTAGGAGGATACAAAGGGAACACACCTAAACAGCAGCAATCTATATACAGGCTGGATATTTGTCATGGTGGGAATGGGAGAACTAAGACAAAACATTTCAACTACAACTTTATTTGCTTTGCCCGCACCTTTGTCTTTACCACACTAGGCGTCGCACTAGGTGTTCCCAGTCGCCGTAGCTCAGATTTTTTTTTTTTTGCGTCTTTGCTACGAAACGCGACATAGGCGTCGTCTCCAAGGGTAACTTCAGAGAAGCAGCTGTACTCTCTTATCCCCCTAAAATCTCTGAATTGCTAAGAAAACTTTATTCCAAATTACCCACAGTTTGTTAACAGTTATTCGATTTCCTCTTACTTTGTACTGATAGTTCCATCATGCCCCATTCATCCATCTCCCTGCGATGTCAATTATGCTACCTGCCTTTACGTTTTCTTGACCAGCCCTAATAACCTCATTGACCCTTATCGTTGTGATGTCATCATTTGTCTCTGCCTCGTCTCTGGTTTTTATCCGTCATTCTTATGGGCTACAGAATTCTGCGGCTCTTTGGAAGAATGGCGGAATTGACGTCAAGGCTGGATGATGTCGCACAGGAGGGTGGCATAGTGTGGAGCAGGATGAATGGGGACGCTGGGACCTGTCAGGAAAAAGTAAGAGGAGATCGCATGACTGAAATAGCAGGCGGGGGGGAGGAGAATGAATTCGGTCTTCGGGACCTGTCAGCACAAAGTAAGAGGAGCTTGCAGTTATGTTATCGGAAGTGGAGCAGGTGCAATAAGACTTTCGTAGTAATACAGAGATTTCTTTCAGACATGTCCTAAAATGGACACCGTAGAAGAACTGGGAGGTGGGGAAGAGGAACCTTTCTAAGAGAAACTAGGAACTGTCTGGCAATCAGCGGCAGAGCTTAAAATCTAGGGCTGGTTAGGGTTTGTTTAAGTCGGTGTGTAGCCTAGCCGGTGTGTAGCCTAGCACAGTGCAGCTAGTGGGTCGCGTCCTGCAACTCACTGACCAGGTTAACCCATTTGCCCGGTTAAGAGATGGCGGTGCAGGTAAGTGACAATTGCATTCTTCATTGGGATTCATTTAATTGTTTGGGACTGGGCAGGTTTTTCTTTGTCCTTTTTTTTTTTTTTGGAATATTATTTCGGGATAAACGTTATTTAGCACTTCACAAGGTATGGCACAAGGCAGAGGTCCAAGAAAAATTTGGGAAACACCATGAAAAAAGTCCCTGGGGATGCAAAATCAAAAATAGACACCCGCTTTGAGGCCCCCAGCGGAGCAGCATCCAAGGGCTTGGTGAGAAACATGTTGCTCTGGAGCCACTGGTTGGGGATCAAAGGGAGAGTGGGACTTTTTTGGTGAAGGTTGAATGCCCTCCAAGCAGGACTGGACTGAGAATCAAAATAGGCCCTGGCATTTCAGGTACACAGAGGCCCAATCAGCCCACATAGAGGCCCAAACAGCCCCCACCAGCCCACTAAATACTGACTTTCTATGGCACCTTATAGCAGCCCATCTGGCATTTGCCCTAACCCACAGATTGCCAGTCCGGGCCTGCCTCCAAGTTAGTAGTGAGAGGACTGCTGACATGACTGAAGTGTATGGAAGACAATGTAATCTCCAATTAAATACTTAAACCTCTTTATTCCAAACAATTTATGTTTTGCAATAAATCTTAGTGCACCAGAAGATGGCCTTTCCATAATTTGGAGCTTTCTGGATAACAGATCCCATACCTGTACTTATTTCCTATAAATACAAATAAATGCAATTAGCTTATTAATCATAACTTAACATAGCATATTCTTTACTGCTTTATAATAGAAAGTATGACGTCTTTGGCTGTAAGATTAGAAATGATGGTTAATCTTACCCAGCTGCTGTTTAACCAAGGAGGCAGCCATTCAAGCTGTAAAAGGGAAAATGGCTCAGGATACACCGCAGATAACAGGAAGCAGGAAGTAGTGTTATGTTCTTTCATGTTAGGGCCCTTAAACACAATGCTGCGGCTGAACGCAGCCAAACGCAACGCAGGGGAGCGCAGGTCAAAAACGCCATGTGTAAGGGCCCTTAGACATCCAGTCACTCCAGCCTTTATACATTACATTTTTGGCTAACTAACTATATTAGAAACATTTTTTTATTTTGCACTGCCTATCTATTTACCCACTTTTTATTTTTATACTGAACAATTCCTTTAAACACTATGGTGAAATTCTTCACCCTGGCCTAGTCAGCTAATGTGTTTTAATTAGCATTGGCATTAAATAGGGATGCACCAAATCCACTATTTTGGATTCGGCCGAACCCCCGAATCCTTCCCGAAAGATTCGGCCGAATACAGAATCCGAACCCTAATTTGCATATGCAAATTATGGGAAGGAAGGGGAAAACATTTTTTACTTCTTGTTTTGTGCCAAAAAGTCACGTGATGTTCCTCCCTGGCCATAATTTGCATATGCAAATTCGGATTTGGTTCGGCCACGCAGAAGGATTTGGCCGAATCCAGCTGAAAAAGGCCGAATCCCAAACCCAATCCTGGATTTGGTGCATTCCTAGCATTAAATAGGCTGATCCCTAACATTCTATGGCGAACTTGGTGATGCTACTCTGAAATTTTGAAATCTCTCTCTCAACAATTAAAATGCGTTTTTTTTTTTGTTTTTTTCCAATTTGATTTCACATACACAGTTACTGAGCAATAATAGCAGAACAAAGAGGAGATAAGGAAACTGTCTCAACTTTGTTTGCCAGCACGATTTATTGTAAGAATGTGCTGATAAAATTAGGATGCCAGTGCAATCTTTTGAGTGTATTACACAAATGTAAAGTGGACCTAGATCCTTGTACAGTATATCAAAGGGTAAAAACAAAGCTAGTCACAGTTCTTGGACTCTCCTATAATACTGTATCTGATGCTGTTCATATGTTACATGCAGTTCTCAAAAAGCTGCACAAAAGACATTCTTGAAGGGGGAGGTTATGTGAACTCCTTCCTGTACTTTTAACATTTGGCAAAATAATACTGTGTACACTCTTACCAGATTATTGGTTTCAGCAGCAAAAGTATGACCTTCTACACTATGCTGTCAAGAGAAGTAGGTCAGTATTGGCTACAGTGTATGCATTCACTTCACTTGCAGAGGTTAAACTACTGCTGTTAACCATACCCTCATCTTCAGACAAACACAGTATTTTAGTCTTTCAACTTCTGGCTTTTTGCAAGTTTTTTTTTTTTTGCCTCAGGAAAATGTTGCTAGGCATTGTTGACACAGTCTATCTTGACAGCAACATAGTGTATACATCATTGGCAGGCAAAGGGTTTAAAGAGGAGCTTAATTTATATATGTGTGAAGCAATATTGAGTTAGTGAACAGGAGAAATCAGAGCAATTTAGAGATACTTGAGCAATGAAAAATCTGAGACATGTTCTTGCCTATAAACTACACTGACGTGGCTCATAGCTGTATTTCCAGTAAATATTTGTTTGCCATTTAAGACAACCCTGGGCATAAAGTGCAACAGCGAGTCGTTTAGAAAGGTTTTGGCTTTGCCCTTCAATTTGTACCAAGCAAAATAGAAGTGGGTGTAGGCCAGCCTTGTCCTTACCCCCTGAAGAACTGGACCTGTTGCAGCTTTTGTTCACTCACTGCTGCTTCTCAAAGTAACCGTATCACCAAAAAATTAAAGTGGTTAAAATATCATATAAACAAGGTGCTGTGTAGCAATGGTGGCAATTGATAAAAAGGCTGTATGGCACAGGTTAAATAGTGGATAACCAATAAAACCATGATGTTCTACAGAGCTTATCTGCTATCTGCGTGTAACCTGAGCATTTTCTCCTTTGAATGGCTGTTCCCATTGCTTCCCAGCAGCTTATTTAACAAGCGTAGCATATTTTTATTACTTTAAAACATTTTCATTTTTAGATGTTAATGTTCCTTTAAGCATCTTAATGATACCTACTCCCCCCCAGTTCTTGTAAATACAGCTCTGCTGAACAGAAAATGCAAAGAACTGTAGCAATTTAAAGTGATTTGAAGGCAGGGTGAAAAAGAGGTTTGCTCCCATTTTTTTGTATCCTGCCTTCCTCTTGGTAAATGAACAATTTAGTATCATAATTGTACTGTAATAGTAATTATATACACCTATATTTCCAGTGTTCTTATGTGGAACTGTATGTTTGATGTTTGTAGGAGACTTGGAGAGCCTATAAAGAAATTGGTCTGACCTATGCATTTCAATTAAGAAACCTCATAAATGAGAGCTGTAAAGACACTGAACCATGCCATCTGATTGGTTTAACCGTTGGGTGTACTGTGATGTCGATATCACTTTACCGAATCCTTTTCCAGTCTGAAAGTAAGTCTTTCAAAATGTGTTTGCATATTACTGTTGTGGGACCTGATAAAATATATAGTATATTATAACTATGAAGATTCTCATTCATCCAGGTCATGGTATATAT
>CM044444.1:33722942-33742810 GCA_024363595.1 Xenopus borealis | reverse complement strand
CTGGTAATACAGCTCTTCCCCACCACGGACCAGGGTTCGATTCCCAACCGTTCCTGACAAATTCTGAACATTAGCATTAGGCTAATGTCTCGTGGCAGAGTTATTGGGCAACAGCTTGGTTGCCATATACTGTACCTGCTGACGACCTTCAGAAACAATTCATATGTTTCATCTAGTTTATGTCTGGACTGTGAGCTAAATTAAAAACATCCAGCTGCTTGATTCCCATATACAGGTATGAGAGCTTTCTGTATGGGATCTTTGGCTTAGTCCAGACGGGGAGATTCGGGGGCGATCCGTCGCGGCGAGAAGTCACCAGGAAACGGATCGCCCCCGAATCTCCCCGTCTGGACTAAGCCTTTCTGTAATTTGGATCGCTATACCTAAAATATAAGACATTTAAACAGTACACAAATCGGTTAGAATTATGTTGCCACCAATATGAAATTGGTATGGTTCTATTTATTCAGAGACCAAGGAAATTTTTGAAAAAAAAAAAAGTAATTTGCTTAAAATGGGTTGTGTGGGAGATTTAAATTAGAGCTTTTTGGATTATGGATTAATTGATAAGGGATATTGTAAACCATGTTTTATTTATTTTAGTTTGGCTCCTGTTAGTGCCCATGCAGCGTTTGATAAGGCAGCTCATTATTTTGGGATGAAGATAGTACATATTCCACTAAACCAAGCTACAATGCAACTGGATGTTAAGGTACCAGTTTACATTTTTTTTCATAGCTGTTAAAATGGTATATGCCTGCTGAATTTGTTGCCATAGTTATAGTTTTTTTAAAGGCTAGCTGTAAAATTATTACATCACACCTTCTGTCTCAAAAAGGTAAGATAAATATGCTTATACCTTCCCATCAAGTTGTATTTTATTTGCAAGCAGTTTTTATGCATCAACTATGTTTTGATTTGGCCCAGCTGTAAAGGTTTGCTGGGACAAACACTGCATTACTAAACCTGACATCTGATTTTTGGCGATTGTTCAATTCAACCTATTATCATGGTTTAGTTCAGTGCTATTAAAAAATTTAGTTTTTCCCCTGTTTGCAAAAGTCGGTCTCCTCCAAGGTTGTTTTAGGTTTGCTAACCTATTGTTCTATATGGCAAAATTCTCCCATGGTACTGCATCATTCTCTATATTCACATACACACTTCTGTAAAAACTAAACAGGGTGCACATGAACAAATAAAATCAACTTCCAGATCTCGCCTAACATTTATTGGGTGTCCTGGATTTTAGTGAACAAAGGAAGTGCTGAAAGGTTTGTTTTTTGCCAATAAAAGTCAATCAAAATCTTAAGCTGCTTCATTAGTTCTCAGCATGCTGTTATTATGTAAGTGTTTAGTCCTTCTGTATCACCTTAAAAAAAAATTAAGTCATAGGGGCTCATTCACAAATGCTGGGCAAAAGCATCTCAGTGTAGTAATCCATGATTGGTTGGATCCCTGGCTCCTTTTCCCAGAATTGAGAAAAAAGACGTGACTGGACAACTGAATGTAAAGGCCAGTGTAAAATAATGAAGTGTCTGCACTTTATCCAAAGAATAATACATGTTTTTATTGCAGCTCATTCCTAATAAGTCAAACATAAAAAATGATCTAGGCTCATTCCCTGGTCCTGTTTTTCACAAGTAATTTAGTATCTAGGCTAATGCAAGTAATTTGCAAAACGGGTTTTTAGTTACAAACTTTTCATCATAGGATTGATAAGCTTATGCCTTTAAAAATAGGCGTTGGTTCAGACAATCGCTCTCTTTTGAAATCCGCGAGGGAGGAAGGACAAGCCTATGAAACCATTGCTTAGATCACCGCAATCTCTCCCCTACAAAATGCTGTGGTATAGGAGAGGATCAAGCCCATTTAGATCAATAGTTTGGTGTTGGTCTGGGCAACCATTTTCTTTTAAAAGTTGTGGGCACGGTCCACCATATATGGGGTTTGCCTTGACCTGGTGTGGTGGCTTATCAATCTTATGATCTTAATTGTGTAACTAAAAACCCCTGTTTTTCAAAATACTTGCATTAGCCTGGATACTAAACTACTTGTGAAATAGGGGACCAGGGAATATGCCTTGATGATTTTTTTTTCTTTTTTGCACGTATATAAACAAGGGAAGAACAAAGTATGTCTTTTAATGTTGAATAAAAAAATCCCAACTGGGTATACTCACAAGCATAACCAATAAATTATGTAATAAAATACACAGTTTGCCCAGGATAGGTAACCTATAGCAACAAATCAGAAGATGCCATTTACTGGTCACCAGTTTAAAAGCTTATTGGTTGATGTTGGTCACTGCTCCTAGGCAAACGTAGTGCATTTTAGTAAATATGGGGGTTCTAGTCCAATTCAGATTGAGAGCTATTATTACCTCAATCCATTTCTTGTAGTCATTAATTCTTCTTCAGGAAGATATTATCCAATTTGTAATCTTTCACTCATTGTGTGTGTGGCTGTGTGCACTAATATCTACTAGTCTGGAAATTCTACACCTGGATGATTTTTTTTTTTGCTTTCCCACAGTCATTTTTGAGATCCAAAGATCTGTTTTTGGGAAAGTAAAACATATATGCTGTTTTATAGTAGTAGGCATCCATGTTTCATTTACAAATGAAAATGAGACTTGAATACAGCATTGCAAATCATACCATACATAGGTAAAATGATGATTTACCGATGACATAGGCAGTGTTGAACCTCAGCCCTGCAGGCAAAAATAGAAGGAAGAGGCTAAGGTTGCTAGTTTAATAGCTCTATAAATAAACAAACAAAAAAAAATGTTTTTGTTTTATTTTGCACATTTTTGTTTCAGGCAATGAAAAGAGCAATATCTAAAAATACAGCCATGCTTGTATGTTCAGCTCCTCAATTTCCACATGGTGTTATTGACCCAATAGAAGAAGTTGCTGAGGTAAGGAACTTTCCGTTTAATTCACTGGTACCATCTGCAATTGATGCATTATTATTATTTTTAAACAAAGGGGGTTTACCTGCCAATGTAACCTTTAATTTCTCGTTGACCGTGTGCATAAAATTATTATCAATAAACTGCATTGGGGGGTGTCCTCAAAACCACTGAATTAATTTGTTTGGACACAAATTCCTCCCTTTGCACATATCGCAAATTGAATGAGCTGATTGGGGTGTGAAAAAAAGGATTTGTGGTGAGCCCAAAGGATATTTTGGCACAAATAGAGCGCAGCATGTGTGGTGCAAATTTAGCAATTATACTTGCAATAATGTATGGTGGGACTGCTTTTATTAAGAATGGCTGGGCATCTTACTAAAACGTAAGTAATGGAAGGTGTCGAAATACAGGGCATATTTTTCCTTACGTAAAACAATGCCTGTGTTTTTTTTTTTTTTTAAATCTCTAAATAATTGACTTACAAATTTGAAAACCAGGAACGGCACCAAAATATTGTTGTTAAGCATCTTGTTTTCTATCCTTCCTCACCCCACTATATAAATAACCGATCACGGAGTTATGGTCTATTAACACTGTTATTTTATTTCCATTTTATAGCTTGCTTTGAAATACCAGCTTCCATTTCACGTGGATGCATGTCTGGGTGGTTTTCTTATTGTGTTTATGAAGAAAGCTGGTTTTCCTTTAAAGCCTTTTGACTTCAGAGTTAAAGGAGTCACTAGTATATCTGCAGACACACACAAGGTAAAGTTTGTATGTGCGTTGCCTGATATTTCTGGTATTGACCAATGTGTAAGCCAAATTACTCAAAGGACCAGAAGAACTGCATAAGAAAGCTGACGTAATTGTCCTAGGATTCACTTAATTTACTATAATTGTCCATTAAGACTCGCCTATCACTGATCAGTTACAAGCATAGGAGAGACCAGCATCTGGCCAAAAGCGATATATATGCACACCCCATTATTTTTTCAGGACATTATCAGCAGTGTTTACAACATTGTTTACTGGATTTCACAATGACATATTGATAAAATCAGATGCTAGAATAAAAATGTATAACTTAGTCAGGCAACATGATAATATTACACATCTTCAGATAACATTGTTAGAAGCATGATTCTTTCTGATCTATGTGAAATAATGAGTTTTACCTTGTACTAACCTTATAATAGTCTGGCCCATTCTTAGCAACATTTTTGTTTTTTATTATTCTTTATGGTTTTTAAAAATATTGACATTACTATTATGCCTCTATCTGTAAGGCAGATAGATGTAACAAAGATGTAGGCTAGAAATGCTGCACATTTTGTCTTGGGGGTTTTATACCAGGCCAAGGCAGCACACACACCCACTCTTTAGCGGTGTAGATCTTTGTCTGACAATGATAGTAGCGCCCCATTTTCTTTTCTACTGATTCACAGTACATGCTCTGTGCTGCTGTCCGTTACGTGACCTTTTGGGCTAACTTGCAGTACAATGCACATGTAAAATAGTCGGCTCCATGAATGTGAATCTCATTCTCTGCTTGATTATTTGATTACCCCTAAACTTCTTAACAGCTGCCCAGAACACACTGAGCATGTGGGTATCACTCCTAACAAAATCCAAGATGGTGACCAATCTGCACAACTTGGAAATCATGCAGATATATTAGGGTCTTTTTCTTCTTTAAGATTTCATTTGATATTTTTTTACCTTTTGTTTGTAATATAGAGATTATCCCCAATAATAACCTGGATGTGCACTATTACTTGAATCACAGTAAACTATTTGGCAGAAGCCTCAGAGCTTCAAATGATGCAACATTCTTTGTTCATTTTTGGAACTAATACTTTTTTTTTTTTTAAATTGCAGTATGGTTATGCACCAAAAGGTTCTTCGGTGATCATGTATAGTGACAAAAAATATCGGCATTATCAGTACTTTGTTGCGCCAGATTGGCAAGGTGGCATCTATGCATCACCTGCTATAGCTGGTTCCCGTCCTGGAGGAATAATCGCTGCATGCTGGGCCACAATGATGCACATAGGAGAAGATGGCTATATAGAGGCTACAAAAAAAATCATCAAAGCAGCACGGTTTATTGAAACAGAGTATGTTTTTCTAAAAAATCACTATGGTATAATAATTTCTTCCACATTGTAAGGTTATTTTCCATTTTTCTGGACCAACGGTTAATTGTCTTCCTGCTAGTGCATTTTGTATATGAACTATAATAATACAGTGGACTTTGTCTAAATTCTTGAATTTTATATAATGTTTTGGAGAACAAGTCTACTCTTATACAGACCTTTGTAAAATACCTGTTTAGTTGCTAGTTTTTTAAATGGGTATCCTGAAGGCATATTGAAGTGACGTAGCAGGAGGTTAACTATTATTGCACACATATATCTTCTCTGTAAGTACTCTACATTGAATCTCTGGAATAAATTCTATGGAATTGTTTTGTTTTCCAAAGATTTAAGCTGTACAGATGCAGTCACTTGGATTTGTGTGTTAAATGCGTCGTGACTTAACTCATCTATCCCATTTATCCCACTTAGCACAGAATATTGTGTCACAGTATCCCATCCAATTAAAGAGTTCACCATTGAAAACAATGGTGCTTTGGTATGCTAATGAAAAGGTTAAATGCATTAAATGAGTTAAGATAACTTTAGATAACACAGTTTCTTCAATTAGCCCTGAGTCACGACTCATTTAACTTACAAATCCAAGTGACTGCATCTGTATGTTATTGACTTCTCTAGCAGCCAAATGCCACCACGGTGCTTTCAGTGAAAATACGTGCCCCTGAAGATGCCCCCAGGAGTTCCGATATTCTTTTCTGCTGGTACTCCAGGCTCAGGACATGCTCTTGAATGCTGTCATTTAATTCCGCTCAGACACTGACTCAACAGTATATACACTGTATAAAATTCACTACAGAAGGCTTATTACATAGCAGCATAGTGCCCACTGCATTCTGAATCTGATTTCATGAATATGTTTTAATGACAGATGCAAAGTTTCTCAAATTTCTCAGTCAGCACTCTCACCTCCAGCTCACTTTGGTATGGTGCCAGTCCCACGGTTTTCCACCTTAATCCGTTCAATCCTATTAGAAAGAAAATAACTGGCGGCACCATTCGATAATGTTTCTTCTTAAAATGCCTTTATTCAGACATAGGGCTCAGACCCCCAACACACGGCAACGTTTCAGACCTCGCACGGTCTTTTTTCAGTTCTGTGTAAATGTTAAAACTACATACTCAGACTTAAATTTTGGTTCGGTTACATTTACCAGCCTTAGGGGTATATTTATCAAAGAGTGAAGTTAAGATTGAAGTTCCGCCTCTAGAGGTAAATTCCGCCGCTCTCCATTCATTTCTATGGGAATTTAAAAGTGTATTTAACAAAGGGTGAATTTTCACTTCACCCATTGATAAATAGGCCTTTCAAAATCCCATAGAAATTAATGGAGAGCGGCGGAATTTCCCTCTAGTGGTGGAACTTCACTCTTTGATAAATTAACCCCTTAGAATCAGGGCTATGGAGTCTGTACATAAATCCTTCAATTCCTCAGTTTATTGTACCTCAAGCTCCTCTGTTTTTAAAGAAACCGTTAAACTAAAAGCTGAAACTGTATCAAAGTAATTAAAATATAGTTATCTGTTGTTCTGCACTGGTAAAACTGGCATGTTTGCTTCAGAAACACTACTATGGTTGATATAAATAAACTGCTTTGTGGTCAAATTTACCCTAGCAACCATGGGTTGACCAGAATAATAGACTGGAATATGAATGAGAGGGTCTAAATAGGAGTAGTAACAAAAAGTAGCAATATAAATACACTTGTAGCCTTACAGAGCATTTTTTTATTAGAGGCGTCAACAACCCTCATTACAAAGTTTAAAAGAATTAGAATAAGGCAAATAATTCAAAAAGTATAAAATAAATAATTAATGAAGGTCAATTGAAAAGTTGCTTTCTAAGTAGGCCATTCTAAGAACCCCCCTTTAAATACAATGCAAAATTAACTTAAGTATTATTCTTACTAACATAATTGCTTCTGACAGATCCTCCTTCATAGAAGCTCTTAAATCTGATTTTGATTATTTTCAGTGCTTGTATACTCCAGGTTAAAACGATGTATGAATGGCAAGTTTCATAATAGTTCAGCTGGTCTTCACACTAGTGAAACCACTAAAAACTGGGCTTTAGTCTTACAGCAGTGAACTTTATTTTAACTATTATATGTGAAATAGGACTTTACTCCACTGCTCAGAGTTCAGACAAACCAAATTCAAAACCTGAAAATCATGTCAATTTAGGATCTGTATAATAGAATGCAATATTTTTTCATTCTTTTTTTCTCACCTAAAGACAGAGTATGAACAATATCAATTGCTTGATAAAGACAGGTCAGACCTTAAATATTGTATTTATGACAAATACATTTGGTTCTGGTTACTGTATTATTGATGTAATGTGCTTAACACATACATACAATGAAACAATGTTATTAATATCCTATACTTTGTTTTTTAAAAATGCCATCAAAGTTTAATTTTTCTTTGTCTGTGTTTACAAAGGTTGCGGAAAATTAAAGAAATCTTTATTTTTGGGAAGCCTGAGGTTTCTGTCGTGGCCCTTGGATCAGATATATTTGACATTTTCCGACTGTCAAATTCATTGACCGCAAAGGGTTGGAACCTTAACACTCTCCAGTTTCCATCCAGGTATGATTTGTATTTGGAAATGTGCAAAGTGTCCTGTTAATTGGTCTACAGATTTCAGTCTTTCTGCACTATGATAATATTTTTAGGATGTTAATCCTACTTTAAACAACTTACCATTTTTGTAGAGATGTTGCAATGGAAATTAGGAATGTGAGAGAAAGGGCACCTGTTGGTCAAAAATATTATCCTCAACCAAAGATGCAGGCTAATAGAGCCTGATCTCTGATTGAGGGGTAACTGTTTTTTTTTTTTTAATTGCCCACCCTGCCAATGTTAGAACACTCCCACTGGAGTGGCCATGTCGTGCATAGCACATGTGCATAATACACTTCTGACATCATGCGCATAAGGAGCAAGTTGCTGCATTCGTTCATTATGTGCATGCAGGTGCCTCACCATGGCACAACATTGGTTGGGAAAAATGTTTTTTTGACAGCAGGTCTGTTGACAACTGTTCTTCTTTGGGTTAATAGCACATACTGGTATAGTCCTATATTTTAGTCTGTGGGGAAATTAACTCATGCTGCCTCCTGTTCATTTTGGGGTAATGGCACACGGGAGGATTGCCACCTGCAAGAAATCTGCACTACCCACAAAAAATCTTACTAAAATAACGTTTGCATTGGTGCCAGCTAAAATTTCTGCACTTCGTCATCCTCAAAATATCTTGCCCCCTATAGGCAACAGTATACCTGAAATTACCTTTGAATTTCCCCTACAGTTATGCTCAAAAGTTTACATATCCTAGTAGAATTTATGATTTCTCAACCATTTTTCAGAGAATATGAATGAAATGCAAAAACCTTTCGTTCACTCCTGGTTAGTGGTTGGCTGAAGCCATTTATTGTCAAACAACTGTGTTTACTCTTTTAAAGTCCTAATCACTACACAACTACCCAAATGATCCTGATCAAAAGTTTACATACCCTGGTGATTTGGCCTGATAACATGCACACAACTGGCCACACAAAGGTTAGGGCCCTTACACACGGGCGTTTTTACCTGCCCTCCCCTGCGTTCCGTTTTGCTGCGTTCAGCCGCAGGGGCGTGCAAGTATAGACGCACTCAATTATTTTCAATGGGGCTGTACTCATGCGAACGCATGTAGATGCCGAAAGCAGGAAAAATGCAGCATGTTGCGTCTGAACCTGCGTTCGGCACCTACATGCGTTGGTGTGAGTACAGCCCCATTGAAAATAATTGAGTGCGTCTATACCTGCACTCCCCTGCAGGTGAACGCAGCAAAACGGAGCGCAGGTAAAAATGCTTGTGTGTAAGAGCCCTTAGAATGGCTATTAAAGGTAACCTCTGATCTGTTTGCTTGTAATAAGTGGGTGCGTATAAAAGGTCAGTGACTTTCTAGACTCCTGACAGACCCTTGCATCTTTCATCCAGTGCTGCACTGATTTTTTTTTTAGATTCTAAGTCATGGGGAAAGCAAAAGAATTGTCAAAGGATCTGCGGGAAAAGGTAGTTGATAAGAAAATATCAAAAGAATTGAGCATGCTAATCAGCAGTGTTCAAACTATAATTAATAAAGAAGATGAAAATTAGGGGTTCTGTTTAAACCAAACCAAATAAAACTAAAATTTCAGCTACCAGTAAAATTGTTCAGGATGCAAGGACAACCCCACAAATAACTTCAGGTGAAATACAGGATTCTAAAAAAATGTGGTGTGGCTGTTTCAAGATGCACAATAAGGAGGCACTTGAAGAAAGATGGGCTGCATGATCGAGTTGTCAGAAGAAAGCCATTACTACACAAATGCCACAAAGTATCCCACTTACAATATGCCAAATGGCACAAGACAAACCTTCTGGTACAAAGTCATTTGAAGTGATGAGACTAAAATTTTACTTTTTGGCCACAACCATAAACGCTACATTTGGAGAGGAGTCAACAAGGCGTGTGATGAAAAGTACACCATTCCTACTGTGAAACATGGTGGTGGATCACTGAGGTTTTGGAGATGTTTGAGCTACAAAGGATCATTAAATGTGGTCAGAATTGATGGCAAAATGAATGCACTAAGTTATCAAAAAATACTGGAGGAAAATGTGCACTCATCAGCCCGGAAGCTGCGCATGGGACATTCGTGGACATTCCAACATGACAATGATACAAAACACAAGGCCAAGTTGACCTGTCATTGGCTACAGCAAAATAAAGTGAAGGTTATTTTTTTGTAGCATGTACCATTGGGTAATCCTAAATAGAAAATAGCCATTTTAAAAAAATAAGGACAGCGGATCGTATGATTCAACAGTGCACACAAACATACCAAACAAACTATAAAGTTAGGTCACACGAGCCAATTAACAGACAGAGTTGTGTCTTTTGCTTCCACACTTCTTCCTGTTACAGTTAGAGTTGAAATATTTCTGGTCAGGTGATCTCTGAGGCAGCACACAGACCATCACCAAATGGTGGTTCAAGGCAAGAGATGTAAAAGTGCAATATTTACTTAAATATATATCTACCAGTATATATCTACCAGGTTGGTAAGATTCTTTAATATGTCAATTAATTTTATATAAACTATCTGTTGCTCAAGTATTCATTTTTAGGGTATAGTTTTCCTTTAAGCTGTCATTGATGTGAAAGGGAGCAATACACTGTATTAAGAACTGGGGTATGTAAACCTTTGATCAGGGTCATTTGGGTAGTTTGTGTAGTGATTATGATTTACTTAAAAAGAGTAAACACAGTTGTTTGACAATAAATGGCTTCAGCCAACCACTAACAATGAGTGAAAGAAAAGTTTTTGTGTTATCATTCATATTCTTTGCAAAATGGTTAATAAATCATAAGTTTACATACCCTGGCAGAATTTATGAGCACAATTGTTTGTGATTTGCTACCGGTAAAACTGACTTTTTATGTAATTGTGAAAAAATGTGAAAGAAGGAATTCTCATGCAATTGTGCAAAGATTCGGTTCTGCCTGATATTCAAAGGTATATTTAGATTCTCTGTTGCCTGCAGGGAGCAAGATATCTGGAGGGCCTCTCCTGTCTGCCTTAGGGGAGATTTGTGGTTTAAATGCTGCTGCTGTCTGTTAAATCAGCAGGGTCAAAACTCCCCTGTCACAGCTTCTTATAATATAAAATTTGCTCTGACCGATGTACTGTACACAGAGAGGTGACATGTAACCGCTCTAGGTGTTTTTCATTTATAAGGGTTGTTCATCTTTGAGTTAACTTTCAGTATCATGTAGAAAGTGATATTCTGAGACATTTTGGTTTGATTTTTTATTTGCATTTTTTTCATATTTGGCTTTTTAATTCAATAGCTCTCCAGTTTGCAATTTCATAAATCTAGTTGCCAGGGTTCTAGTTACCCTAGCAACCATGTATTGCTAGAATGTGACTAGGAGAGGGCCTGAATAGAAAGGTTAACCTAAAGGTGAACCACTCCTTTAATATTATCTGGAATGATAAAACAGCTGCCCTGATAAAGGGCAGGCAAAATGTCCTGTGTTCTAACACTGCTTCTACAGTTGTATATTAAAATGCATTTTAACATTTTTTTGGTCAAGAACAAACTGTACTTGCCATGTCAGGCAGCTTTAATTTACAATAGGAAGTGTCATTGGTTGTTTCAGTCATAGCCCAGTTAATATATGCTGGCGAGCTCACCCCCTCCCCATGCGAGTGTGTGCAGGAGTGCCCGCAGCTCCCAGTGCTACTCTAGATGCGGCTGGGTCACCCTAGGCCCGGGCCTTTGTGGCCTTGCCACATATCCGGGCCTACTTAAATACATTATACAGAATGAGGCAGAGAGTAGTGACATCCTAAATACCCCCTAGATCAGTGATCTCTAACCTGTGGCTTCTGAGTGACATGTTCACCAACCCATTGGCTGTTTCTCTCTGTGGCATCAAAGGAGGAGCTTCTTTTAGAATTTCTAGCATAAAGGCAAGTTTTCTTTGCATAAAAAATGGTGTTCTGCCAAACGATGCCTCTTGTATACTTCCAGTCCACATTGGGCTACCAAATAGTCTATTGAGGCTTTTATTTGCCCCCACCATACCTGTGGTGTTTCCCAATTCTTTTTTTTTTTTTTTTCAATTTAATAACTTATTTTAACAAGAGAAATGACTGCCTTAGGAAAAATATTTAATAACATTTTGAATAGTAGAATGACTAATTTGCTATGTACACAGTGTATTAAACTCACTATCATTCTGTATAAGAGGTTTCCTGATAAAAGATCCCATACCTGTACACTAAATAGCAGTGTGTTGGGGGTTTCCTTAACTGAGAAAGATCTGAGTTTTTGTAGATAACAAGTTGTCTTATTCCAGGCAGTGTCATTCTGGGGCCACTAAAGCAAATAATGTTTCGTCTTGCTTTAAAAAAGGGCATAAACTCAAGGGATGAAAATGTAATTATACCTCTTTTTATAGGTCCCTGGTAAGGCCTCACCTGGGGTATGCAGTGTTTTGGACTCCAGTCCTTAAAGGAGAACCAAATATGTAATTTTTTTCTATTACAGGTTTGGTTCTCCATTAAGAGGCATATAAATGAGCTGGAGAGAGTGCAGAGACATGAAACTAGACTGGTTAGAGGGATGGAAGACTTAAATTACGATGGTAAACTGTCAAAGTTGGGGTTGTTTTGGAAAAAAGGCGCTTGCGAGGGGACATGATTACACTTTACAAATACATTAGAGGACATTATAGACAAATATCAGGGGACCTTTTTACCCATAAAGAGGATCACCGAACCAGAGGCCACCCCTTCAGACTAGAAGAAAAGGACTTTCATTTGAAGCATCGTAGGTGGTTCTTCACAGTGAGGTTGTGGAATGCACTGCTGGGTGCTGTTGTAATGGCTCATTCTGTTAATGCTTTTAAGAGGGGCTTGGATGATTTCTTGGACAGACCTAATATCCAAGGCTATTGTGGTACTAAAACTTACAATTAGCATAGCTATTGGTATGTGCAGATTATTTGTGAGTGATTTGTCAGTGTGAGAATGTGTGTATGTATAGATGCTGGGTTTCAATTGGAGGGGGTATTCTGATTTATTGAGCTACATGAGCTAATGCATGACTTTTTGGGAGAAACATTGCTTTTATCAATGCTAAATTTGAGCTATAAAAGTCAGAGCAAAAGATTCATAGTGAAGTGCCCGGATTGGATAAATTACATAAACACAAGAGATGGGATAGACATATAACCGCCCCCCTCAACTAGAGACCTGCACGGGTCCATTGTTTGGGACCCGTACCTGCAATCCGCAACCTGGACCCGTATTCTTACCCGCTTGGACTCGCGACCCTTACCCGCGACCCGCTGACCATCAAGAATCAAGTGCTGTCATTGTAAACCAGAAGTGACATCATCGGTAGTAGACATGCTCGAAAAAAGGAGTAAAAAAAACGCTATGGCGAAGATGCTTGACCCTCAACCTGCAAACCTGCAAAACCACCTACCCGCTTCTATACCCGCACCCGGAACTTCTACATGCAACCCGCAGGGTACCCGACCCGCTGCAGGACTCTACCTTCAACCACCCCCCTGCCACCCAGTTCGTGCCCATCTTACTAGAAAAGTAGTGGTTCTATCTAACTACAAAAGTGTTCTGTTAAGTGTGAAGGGGTCTTTTTTGTAATTGTACTGTTACATTATTAAAGAGCAAAAGAAACCATTACTTTCACTTTTGCCTTAACTCTACTAGATACAGTATATCATCACCTGGATGAATAAAATATACTTTTTGGGCTAATTTGTAATTTGATAAAACCTGTTTGTCCAGAAGTATCATGTATTAACTGTGTCTTTGGTTCTTCAATAAATCTGTGAGCACTCCACAAAGATGGAATTCAACTGTTAAATCCTTCTATTTTAGGAACTTCAAACAGGCTGCTACTGGAGTACGTATATAACTGAAATGCATGTTCCTGATATATAATAAAGTTAACCTACTTGTGTTTTTTTTTCTTACAATAACAGCATTCATATATGCCTTACACTGTTGCATACAAAACCCGGAGTAGCACAACAGTTTGTGAAAGATGTCAAAGAATCAGTTGAAGTTATCATGCAAGACCCAGGAGCCAAAACGACTGGAATGGTATTGATACTTTCTTTTTTTCTTTTCATGTGTTCTTTATATCTTATGACAGCAGCCTAGTCATCTCATTATTTAATATTAATATTTGCAGATAAACCTTGAAGCATAAGAAGAGTTTAGTTTAGCATTTCCACTTAAAAAGTAATGTCATACAGGCACAAAGCATCAGAGAAGTGTTAGCATTGCTATATTTGTTATAGCATAATGTTTATCAATCGTAATCTCTTTGATAATATATCAGTAGCCTGGGTTTCCCCACATAAGTTTGATTTGTGAGCCTATTCATGATTGTACATTATTATACACCTCATTCTCACCTGGGCCATGGTTTGTTCTGGCTTTGTTTTGAATAAATATCATCCATAATGTGGTGATGGGAGCGACTAGGACTTCAAATATGACCGATATAGTGATGTGATTCATGATGATATTGTGGGTTCAGAGCAATCTGTTCTGGTCATTTTACGTTTCATGTGTCTTCATTTCTATATTTCAATGGTTAAATCTGAGGACTGTTTTCTTTTATCATTAAAAATGTAGACGAGGGATCCATTTTTATGCATAACACATTAATTATTATATTATTTATATATTCTTTCATGTATGTAATCAGAATTCTAACAAGATTTTTTTTATCCCCCCTCAGGGTGCCATTTATGGTATGGCCCAATCCATTCCTGACCGGTCCATGGTGACAGAAATCTCTCAGGCCTTCCTAGATTGCTTGTACAGCACAGAAAACGTCTCTCGTGCCAAACACATAAATGGTTCCGCAGAATAATATTTACTGCAGTTATTTATGTTGGAGTGATACTATTAGACAGCACCAATAAGGCACTGCAACAGGACTCTCATAGGTTGTTCTATTTCTGTGGAGCTATTTAAGGGACGCATCTTATGTGTTGAATAGGTTTTGTCATTTTCTTGTAGCGCTTTTATATATTTGCACAACGGAACCTCATAATCTTGAAATTCATTGACCGGTTAAAAATTACTCTATACACGGGCTGCTACTCCTTTGCTTTGCTGCTATTTCCTCTATTCTAAAGAACCTGAATGTTGTGTAAATAAAAGAATGGGAAAGACATGCACCAAGGGGCAGATTTATCAAATTGTGGGAACTTGATAAATGAAAACTCACCCACGTTCTGTTCATCCCTATGGGTTTTTTTTAGAACCATATTCCTCAAATGGGAGGTTCTAACTTTCACATATTTATATACCAGGGTAAAAATCCAATAGGAATGAACAGAAAGTGGGTTAATTTTTATTTATTAAGCTCTAAACTGAGTTTTGCTAAATCTGCCCTTAAAGAAAAATGAATAGGGCTAAAAATGCCATGTTTTATATACTGAACTTTTTGCACCAGCCTAAAGTTTCAGTTCTCAAAAAATGAAAATGTTTGAAAGAAAATAAAATATCATGTAGTGTTGTCCTGTGCTCTTAAAACTGATCTGATTGTTTCAGAAACACTACTATAGTTCATATAAACAAGCTGCTAAGTAGCAATGACGGAAATTGAAAAATGGCTATATGGCACAGGATAAGTAATGGATAACAGATAACATTATGTTCTATAAAGCTTATCTGCTGTGTAACTTGAGCCTTTTCGCCTTTGATTAGTTGCCCCATGGCTACACAACAGCTTATTTTTATAAACAATAGTAGTGCTTCTGAAGCAAACACTGCAGTTTTACCAGTGCAGGGCAACACTGCATTATATTACTTTAAAACAATTTTATTTTTTGATGTTACTGGTCCTTTAATAGCAGCAATATTACAGGATTCAAACTTGTCACTGGGTCACCATCTTGGAAACTGTCTGCAACACTCACATGTTCAGTGGGCTCTGAGTAGCTGTTGAGAAGCTAAGCTTAGGGGTCGTCACTTATTATCCAGTAGAAAATGAGGTTGCCCTCTCATACAGTAAGCTGATGCTACAGGGCTGATTATTAAATTCTGATGCTAATTGCACTGGCTTCTATGCTGTGATGTAGTAATTATCTCTATTAATGACTAATCAGTCTTGTATTGTGACTATATTTCTATTCTATGTGTAGTGTATATTGTGAGTGGGTCCCTAAGCTCAGTAAGTGACAGCAACACAGAGCATGTGAATCAGTGAATCGGCAGAAAAGAAGAATTTGTTTCAGTATACAATAAATACATAGCATAGTTCACTGATTATACATTTTCCCAGATTTTACACCATTTTTTCTGGTCCTCTGTAAAAAGCAAAAAAAAAAAAAAACCTCTCTTGTTTATATTCCAGTCTCTGATTCCAATCACTGTCTGGTTACTACGGTAAATAAGACTCTAGCAACCAGATAGCTGTGACATCCCAAACTGCTAATCAAACAGCTAAGTAAATGAAGACTGATCAAAATTCGCAATATCAAGAACTACCATCTTGCTAAAAGTCTGTTTTAAAGGTAAAACAGACCTTTAATGAAAATATAGTATGTGGGTCATATGCTATTTAATGTAAGCATTAGTCATTGTATGTCTTTTTTTTTTTTCTCAAATTGTAAACATTTTTGTGTATCTCTTTGACCTGTAGTAATATATAAATTAAACAAAAATACTACTTTTAAATGCTGATAAAAGTTGCCAGTGATAAAGAACAGACTACTCTTGTCTTAAATGGGTTGTTCACCTTAAAATTAACTGTTTTGCATGATGTAGAAAGTGATCAAAACATTCAAAAGCTATAAAAATGATGTTGAGAAGCTAAGCTTAGGGGTCGTCACAAATTATCAAGCAGAAAATTGGGTTTGCCTGTAATATAAGCTGATGCTAATTGCACTGGTTTCTGTGATGCCATATAGGGATTATCTGTATTAATGACTAAGCAGCCTTATTCTGTGACTATATACTGTATATTGTGAGTCAGTCCCTAAGCTCAGTAAGTGACAGCAGCACAGAGCATGTGAATCAGTGAATCAGCAGAAAAGAAGATGGGGAACTACTGGGGCATCTACTGGGGAGACATAGATCTTTACTGCTAAAGGACCCAAAACATAATGTACAACATTTCTAACTACTTCTTTAATGTAACTTTCCTTGTCCTTTAAGGGTGAACTACCCCTTTAATATTGCTGGGCTGATGTACTTCAAAAAAAAGAATTTACATTCTTGTTTTTAATTTGAGATCTGTGTTGCTAATTTTTGTTACTGTTTATGAACACCAAATACATGAGCATTTTCATTGTGGCAAGAATATATTAAGGCTATAATTTATCAAATGGACTTTCTCATATAAATAAAATAATTAAAAAGAAATCGGATGGACACGCCCATGCTTCATTTCACCTGTTTTGCTCAAAAACAATCATTTCTGTAGCCTGCAATAGAAATTGTCTTCAGCTGACTGTTCTATCTAAACCAAACATATGAAAACGACTTCCACATGATGAAATAAACCAGGGGTGTCCAAACTTTTTCCAACGAGGGCCAGATTTGGTGACGTGAAAATGTGTGGGGCCGACCATTCAGCTTGACATGCTGAATCCCAGGCAAAACATATCTCTCTGTACAGACTATGAGTAAACATAGGGGACTGTTTCTGCTGAATTGTGTTTAGTACAGGGAATACCTATGTGACATAGTTTTATGGGATTCCTCTGTACAGACTATGAGAAAACTTAGGGACCGTTCCTGCTGAATTGTGCTTAGTACAGGGAATACCTATGCTGCTATTGTTTTTACCACAAATGAAACATGAATGAAGGGCTAAAAATGTAAATGTTCACTGAATTTTAAACTGGAGAGAGATAGATGTGCCCCAGGAGGTGAGCCTCACTCTGAGCAACACAGGTTACATGTGCCAGATGCAGCAATAACAGCGACAGTGGCGCAGGTTCAAATCCTTCCCGTTTCAGTCCTTGCTCGCCAGCGTGTGTTATATTCTGCCAGCGGGTATCTGAACACAAGTCCTTTGGCTAATGTTACATTGTTCAAGAACCTGATCCATCAGGGCAGAGAACAGAACGGCACAAGCACGGCTTTCAATATCCCTAAATATACAAATAACTTAAACCATAGAACATTTGCAATATACTGTATATTGTGAAGTGTCTTTGAATTATGTTTTCTTATTAGAAAACTTTTTTTTTTTTTTTTAAAGACTCAGGCTGATAATACAGGTGTGGGCCCTGTTATCCAGAATGCTTGGGGACCTGGGATTTTCAAGATAATGGATCTTTCTGTAATTTGGAAATTCATACTATCAGTCTTAAAAAATCCAGTAGGCTTGTTTTTTTGTTTTTTTTTTGCCTTTAATAAGGATTAATTATGTCTTGGCTAGGATGAAGTGCAAGGTACTTTATTTATTACAGAGAAAAGGGAAACATTTTGTTTAAAATAACAATGGGAGATGGCCTTCCCGTAATTCTGAACTTTCTGGATCACCGATCCCTTGCCAGTACTCAATTTCAATATGAATAGTTGTTGATTGTAGATCACGGAACAGTTTGTGGGTTAGATTTTTTCTTAACTTGCCATGCAACACTAAGATATTTGTAGATCCTACAAAATCTGATCCCCCTATAGCTACAGTGTAGAGTCGGGTCAGATCAAGTTGGATGGTGAAGTTTCTTCATGTATCTACATCAAACATTCAATATATATCAATGGACATCAGACACCATCAGATTTTATCTTGCCAGATGAAAATGCAGAATTTGTTTCAGCCGTGTTGTCGGATGGAAAATTTCCATGTAGTTTACATATCAGTCTCATATTTTAACCCAGGATGACATAAGCTTTTAAGATGTGATCTGTAGATCTGACACCATCCTACAAAATATCCCATGGTGTCTAGCCCTAAGCAGGGGCAATCCTGGCGATATTGCCACCTGAGGTGGCCTTCAATACGCCGCTCCCCTTTCCCCAGGGCACTCACTTTTTCAGCAATGAAGAGGGTTAGGGGGGTCCACGGCACTAGTGCTGAGTGCCGAATTTCTGGGTTTGAAAATCAGAAATTCGGCTCTTATTTACCAGGAGCAGCTTTTTTGCAGCCCCTGGTAACCAGAGGGGCCGCTGCCGCCTGAGGCTAGTGCCTCAACTCACCTCATTAGCGGAGCACCCCTGGCCCTAAGCGAACATTGAAGCCTCTTAGTAAAGAAGGTGGTAGAGTGGCTGCCATTTACTCAATGTTTTGACAAGTGTAACAAATAGGCATGCACCTAATCCAGGATTCGCCCTTTTTCAGCAGGATTCGGCCGAATCCTTCTCAGTTGAACCGAATCCAAACCCTAATTTGCATATTTGCACATTCCTGTCGGGAGGGAAATTGCATGACTTTTTGTCACAAAACAAGGAAGTAAAAAAAAGTTTTCCCCTTCTCACCCCCTACTTTGCATATGCAAATTAGGCTTCGGCATTTGGCCTAATATTTCTCAAAGGATTCGGGGGTTCAGCTGAATCAAAAATAGTGGATTTGGTGCGTCCCTAGTAACAAAGATGGTTAATTCCCTTATAATAATAATGGACAGAATTACTAAGTCCAACCTATTATTGGTAGAATATAGTTGCTCAAGCCTGTGCTGCATCTCCAATGGATTGTTTATGTTGTACAAATAGCAGTTGTGGGATCTACACAAACCACTTTACATGAGGCCTGAGAATTTGTGCACATGCCACTTGTTTCCAAATCTGGTCTCAGTAATTGCAGGAAGAGCCTGACAAAAATACATTTACCACACCTCCCTGTGACAAAGGAATTCAGTTCAGTGATTGACATTAAATATTCATGCCATGCATTCCTTTATACATCGGTTTTATCAGAACAACACAAGCTTTCATAGTACAGGTATGGCACCTGTTCTCCAGAATGCTCAGGACCTGGGGTTTTCCGGATAAAAGATCCTTCCGTAATTTGGATCTTCATAACTTAAGGTTACTAGAAAATCATTAAAACAATAAATAAACCTAATCAACTGGTTTTGCTTATTAGGGATTATTCTCTTCGTTTGGATCAAGTACAAGTTACTGTTTTATTACGGAGACAAATGAAATAATTTTTAAACATTTGATTACAGGAGTCTGTGGGAAACGGGTTTTCAGATAACTGATCCGATACCTGTACTGTTTAATCCTGCCAGTGATAGACGGGGGGGGGGGGGG
>CM044444.1:33679965-33718602 GCA_024363595.1 Xenopus borealis | reverse complement strand
AAAGTATCCTTTAGGCTGGGGGGAGGGGGTCTAGGTGGAGATGGGGGTAGGGTTTTTTTTGTTTTTTTTTTAAATGTAGGGTTGAATTCTCCTTTAAACTGCCTCAATTTCTTCTCTTCCAGAATTACTCTGATTGCACTAGCAGCATATTATTCATGCTATGCTGGACTTGATCAACAGAATTGGGCCGATGAGCTTTAACACCAAGGGTAAGTGGGACAATCCACACCCCTAGTAATTTTTATGAAGGTGGTACTCATCTGAACTATAAAATACTTTTAAAGACTCAAACATTTTCTGCAATTGGGCCCAACAATTCCCCAAGTAGTTGCATCCTAGGCAGGTGCCTTTGCCGTCTAAAGACATTTGGTGGGGAGGGTGAAAACTAGAAAATAAGTTATGGCTGCATGGATGGGCTCGTGGAGTAGAAGGCTGATGGACTGGCATAAACAGGTAGCACACTTGACTGCTAATGATGGACTGGTGGGGTTGCACTGGTGGAAGCTAAGGTATGGGCCCTATATCATATATCATGTTGATGGGCTTGTGAACAGGTACCCTACTCCACAAAGTTAAAAATAATCAAGCTTGGCTCAAGGGCTTTAGCTGCCCTTTACAAATATCCATGTTTTTTCGGTTTTCCTTTAACCACCGTACTACGTACGTAAAGTTGTGATAATAAATACATGGTCCTAGTTATAGGGGTCTAGCAATGAATGTATGATCTTAAAGGAATTGTTCACTATAAAAACTGGGTAAATAAGATAGGCTATGAAAAATAAAAAAATGTTTTCAATATAGTTATAGTCACGGCAGGGCTGTTTTAAGGCCTTGGTGGGCCCTGGGCAAAGAGCAAAGTAGTGGGCTCCCCACACCCCCCCCCCCCCCCCCCAACCGCGTGCACCAGAAAAAATTTTTGAATCCGTTTCGCCTCCCCTCCCTGTGTTTCTGCCCTCCGTGTGTGTCCCCCCCTTCCTCCCTTTGTGTGTCCCCTCACTCCATCTTCCGCCCTCCTTCCATCTTCCTCCCTGTGTGCGTCCCCTCCCTTCAGTTTCCTCCCTCCCTGTTCCCCTCCTGGCGTTTTCCTCAGGGTGCGCGTCTCCTCCCTCGGTCTCCCTCCTGGCATCTCTTGCCTGGTCACCCAGCTAAGTGGGCTCTGGGCAGGTGCCCCACCATTTGCAGTATTAAAGCGGCCCTGAGTCACGGATTGGTTACTACCTGGTAACCAATCAGTGAAAACCAAGAGAGCTGCAAAGCAGGAAGTAGAGTTCTGGCTATATGTTAGACATCCAGTCACTCCAGCCTTGATAGATTATATATTTGGCTAAATAACTCACAGTATCTCTATCTGAAAATGGCATAAAATTATGCGGGAAAATAGACTGTACATTTTATTCCTTTGATATGTTGCTTATTCATATACAAGTCCTGGATCTCCATATACTTACTCGGTTAAAGTCTTTGAAATGAAACTCTTTGCATATTGCATCTCTGCCATCCAGTTCATGCCATCCTACTGCTCTCAAGTTAGGTAGCAGTTGTTCTCTTTCCTCCCCACTCAGTCTGTGCGCTTTCCCTGCCTGCAAAACCAAACAATTCAGCAAAGACTTCTTGATACAAAGAAATGATTTTGTTTGATTTGGGGATTCGCCCATAATAAGGTTAATGGCACACTCGGTCATTTTTATGAATGACTTTAAAGGGGTTGTTCGCCTCAAAAAATTACTTTTAATATGATGTAGAGACTGATATTCTGAGACAATTTGCAGCTGGTTTTCATTTTTTTATTTGGTGTGGTTTTGGAGTTAATTAGCTTTTTATTCAGCAGCTCTCCAGTTTGCAATTACTGCAATCTGATTGTGAAGATCCAAATAACCCAAACAACCATGCATTGATTTTATGGAGAAAATTAAATATGAATAGGAGAGGGCCTGAATAGAAAGATGAATAATTAAAAATAGCAATAGCAAGAAATTTGTAGCATTACATAGCATTTGTTTTTTTTTAGATCTGGCTGGTGACCCCATTTTAAAAGCTGGAAAGAGTCTAAAAAAGAAAGAAAATAATTCAAGATCTAGAAAAAATAAAGAGCAATTGAAATATTACTTAGAATTAGCTGTTCTATAACATACTTTGGGGCTGATTTACGAATTTCACTTGAAATGATCGAAGTTCGATCGAATAACGATCGTACAAATTTTTCGTGAAATCGTAAAGTGAAATTTGGCCTCTTCGATCATCGAATATGAAATAGATCGAATGATCGTATACTCGATCATTCGATGATCGAAGGAATCAAAATTTTTAAGTTATTCGACTGCCTACTTCGCCAGATTGACCCTACCGAATTGTAATAGAAGCCTATGTGGGAAGCTCCCCATAGGCTTCAGAGACTAAGTCCTGCTCGAATACCACTCATACGATCGTAGCGTTCAATCGTTCGAATCGTACGAATTTTTCGGACTCTCGAAGGAAATTTCACGATTTTTTTCACAAATTCATCGAGAAATCGAATATCGAGCAAAACGATAGCCTAAAACAATTCGATAAGCATTCGATAGTCGAATTTTGTCGAGCTAATTATGGGGAATAATAGTGAATTTGCCCCTAAAAGTTAACTTAAAGGGGGAACTATCCATTTAATGGAAACTGACTGACACTATGTTTTGAATGTTTCTCCAGCAGCATATTACTTCTAAATATGCCATTAGTGAATGAGTGCATTTTTAGGGGAAATCAGACCACTGACCTTGTTGCCTTTGTTATTATTTATTTTTGCCGTAAATGATGTCAATTTTTTTTTTTTATAAAACCTGTTTACAAAAATAAGAATAGAAACAAATGCAGATAAAGTAATTACTGATGAAAGGATCATGAACTATAAAGAGTCTAGTTTATGACTCGCTGAATTCACAGCAACAACTTTGCACTTTTGCACTAATTTCAAAGGTCACATTTTTTGTTTATCTGTCCCAGGAATCCTTATGCCTGCAAATATGAAAGGTTAGAAGGCAGTTTCTTAATCATGCTCCTGCATCCTGGTGACATTTGTTCTCTGTTCAAATAGTGTAAAAGCATCACAAATACCTTTAAGAAAAAATTATAAATAGCATACAAAGACAATTTTATGATAAAAAGGTTTAAATCTGGCGTCAGTATCTCTTTAAAACTTTTCCTAGGTTTCTATTGTATGCTTCGTCCCATGGCCAAAAAAAAAAAAAATCAATTCATACGTTTTATTAAAAGCAGCTTCTGTCAGGCGTCTGTTTAGATTTCCTTCACTAGTGGTTTTGACTCCTAAAATAATGCAGCAGATTCCAGCTGATTAAAAGACCTGGAAAAGAACAGAATTCTGCTACATTGTTTCAAGAATCAAAACCACAGCACGCAACTAATGCTTTTTACATTTACAAATATATTTTAAATCATTGAACTTTTTTTAATGTATATTAAAAAGTTGCCTAGAATTATATTTGCTTTTATCATGCCAAAAAAAATTGTTTTTTGGGTTCAGAGGCCCTTTAATAACCTAGGGTTGGCTAAAATAAATAAGCACACAGGATAAGGCTTACATAAACACAAATAGGCGGACATGTGTTTTTCTTTTACTCCCTTTCAACTTTCCTTTTAGAAATGACTCCAGATGTGCCACTCATGGTTTCAATTAGGTTTATTTCTCTATTGGGCAATTCTCTTTTGTACACAACCAGCGGAGTCTGGCATGGAATGCTCAAAGTGATTTAATTTTAAAATTATTTCTTATATCCATTGCACTTAAAGTTATTGAGAGCTACAGCTGACACACAGATCTACTTCTGAAAGCTGGTGCAGAATTCTGGGAATTGTAGTTCTCAATAGGCATTGCCTGCAAGTTAACAACCCAACAGACATTAAACTTCACTCTCCACTAGCTTCAAAGATGTGGGGGGTTGTGGTTCATTAGAAAACCTACAACAATGACCATTTTTGGCCCCAGCATTGCCAGTAAGCCACTGCATTGGCTAATTCTCTAGAATCCCTTCTCTGTCTTAACTATGCAACAAAGCAATCCACAACTTTAACAGTTTATAGGGCAAGTCAACCCCAAAATAAAAATTGTCTAATAAATGAAAATATTATTACAAGCAACTTTTCTATTTTCTATGATTCTGAAGTTATTGGTATATGTATTGCTATTGAAAGCAGTGTTTGTCTGTCCCTTTCTATTCTCTGCCTGGTGTCTAAAGCTGGCCATAGACTACAAGATGCGCTTGTTTGGCGGATCTTACCCCGATATGCCACTAACAGGGCAATGGGCTCCGACGGGTTGGTTGGGAGAAAATCAAATCTTCCCGACTGATATGGTGGCCAGATAGCGATCGGACAGACCCATCGGAAGCCTCAATAAACAGGCAGATAAACTGTCAAATTGGCCTAAACGACCGGTATTGGCAGCTTTATCTGTCTGTGTATGGCCACCTTAAAGCCATATCTTTAAGGCAACTTTTAGTATGCAATAGTATGGCAAATTCTAAGCAACCCTTTATAAAAAGCAAATACTCTGTAAGGCTACACATATTGTTTTTTTCTAATATTTATTTCTCGTTTTTCTAGTAAGGTCCTCTCCTATTCATATTCCAGTCTCTTATTTAAATCAATGCATGGTTGCTAGGGTAACTTGGACCCTAGCTACCAGATTGTTTATAATGCAAATGAAAGAGCTGCTGCATAAAAAGCTAAATAACGCAACAATCACAAACAATAAAAAATGAAAACCAATTGCAAGTTGTCTCAGAATATCACTCTCTACATAATACTAAAAATGATCTCAAAGGTGAATAACCCCTTTATGACAAGGCAGCTGATTAACAGACCTGTCTTTGCTGGGGAACCAAGACTGTTGCAACATTGTTTAAAAATTAACAACTAGGAATTAAGCCAATGCCACTTTCAATATGAACTGTTTTTACAAACAACTTTAAAAGCACTGAAAATTATGCTTTCTTTTCAGTAACGGAACTAGATGGGGGCGACCCTGGTGCGGGCCGTGCAGCCGACCCCTTGCTCCCCAGGTAGTTATGCCACGGTTTTTTTAATTAGGCAAGTTT
Source organism: Xenopus borealis (assembly GCA_024363595.1). NCBI lineage: Eukaryota > Metazoa > Chordata > Amphibia > Anura > Pipidae > Xenopus > Xenopus borealis. The sequence continues at coordinate 33,713,515 of CM044444.1, read as the reverse complement.
TTATTTTGGGGTTGACTTGCCCTTTAAAGGAACTCAAAGCTGATGCAGTGGAAATACACACATATATAATTTGCGCTGCATGTTACATGGGTTTTACCAGGAAAGGAATATATAGTAAAGTTCATTTCCCCTAGATTATCTTGCTACATTGCTCCCATGGCTACTCATTAACTAATGCACTTTGTTTCCTCTGCTGTGCTGTTTTCCCTTCTAGCAATAAGCAAAGCAACCAAGTATTTTTTTTTTATTTGTTATAGTTTTGATTGCAGAGTAAATGCAAGGTTTACTACAATACTAATGTAATAATTGAATTTAAAACATCACCTTACCATGTCTGCAGAAGCAACCGGTGGAAGGGCCGTCTCAGTCTCACTGGCAGAATCAGCTCAGCTGTAGCTTCTCTATCTAAGAGACAGGAGGCGTGGACAATGCATCCACCCAATGCAAATGTGTGGGGCTGTGCTATTGTGACTTCACTCAGGCAGGGAAGGTGATTCAGCACTGCTCATACACAGCTAGAAGACATGTTGTTTGGAAAGCTAGTCAATATACCAATCAGTGACGTAGTTCTGTTTTGTTTTTTTTTTTTAAAGGGAAGAGGTGAAAAACAGAAATAGAAAGACAGGCAAGGAAAGGAAAGGGTGACATGGTTGGCTTGGATATGATACAAAGTGTTTGCATCTTATATTATAATAGGTATGGGACCTGTTATCCAGAATGCTTGGGTCCTAGGTTGTTCCTTAATTTGGATCTCTGTACACTGAGTCTACAAAAAAATGCTTTAAACACTATAGGGTTGTTTTACTTCCGATAAGGATTAATTATATCTTCGTTCATGTACAGTATAAGGTACAAGGAATGGATTTAAAGAAAAATCTGATTTATTTTTTTTAAATCTAGTCTAGCAGGGATAGCCTCGTGTAATTTTAAAGCTTCTGAATAATGTTTTTTTCTGATAACCAAATACATCTGACATTAGCAGGTCTCTATTACAGCTGTAACTGAAATGTGATGAAACTAGCACACAAAGGGGCAGATTTACTAGATTCAAAAGGGCTCTCACTAGCATCAATTTGCTAGCATTACAGCCCGCAGGGACTTTGCCAATTTACTAACGGGCGCAGGTGTCACATCTCTACTGAAGGAGATAGACGCTAGATTTTTACACTGGTGAATGAACATACAGTAACTCCATAAATTCACTAAGGTGTGGATTTTCCTGAATGTTCCTGCTATATCCAGACTTGCCTTTGCCAGCTCAGACCTGGCATAGTGTATTGGAGTGCAGAGAACTTCCTCAATCTCCCGTTAATTACATCATCATTTTTGAGTGGAATATATTCTAAGTCCAAAAACTTTGACGTCTTTTAATTTTTTCAGGCTGCAAAAGGCATAAAAATTTTTTCGGGTACCCGGTTTCCCCAAACATTTTCTACCATATGGCACATTATTTTTACAGTGGAAATGTATAAAGGATTACTGAGAGATTCAGCCAAGACTGCAGAACTTGCTGCTAATTGTGCTTTATTGCCACAACATGTTTCGGGCTCATAGCCCTTTATCAAATGCACTTGATAAAAAGGGCTATGAGCCCGAAACATGTTGTGGCAATAAAGCACAATTAGCAGCAAGTTCTGCAGTCTTGGCTGAATCTCTCAGTAATCCTTTATACATTTACCTGACACCCAAGGTGGGGGTGTACACTGAGAGGAAAAGCCCACCAAACGACCCTCCTGGTGTGCGGTCATCTTGACTACTATTTTTACAGTGGCCTTATGTGTAGGACATTAAAACAACTCTGTTGACTTTATTAAGGTTCCCTTGGCATGTCTACAGCGCCAGGCCAAGGTGCTGAGGCAACCGTGCTCCCACACCATGTATGCGCAGTTCCCATCCGGTCGCAGTGAGCAGCGAACATGGACTAGGGGTAGGCAGAAGTTCGGTACCTGCCCAGCGCCCCATTTCCATTGCACCCTAGGTAGGTGCCTGTCTAGTTATCAGTTTAAATGTAATGTATTAGAAGCACATGTAACATAAATAGCTCCATTCCACTTCAAATTAGCCTGAGCACATGAACTCTAGCGAAGTTGCTTTAGGCAGAATTGAACACTAGCGCATCTTTTCTTTGATTTGATCACTCTAGGGCAGTGGTTCTCAACCTGGGGGTCGAACGACCCTTTCACAGTCGTCCCTTAAGGGGTTCCAAGAGCAGGTTCATCTCTCTCCCCACTAGCACTGGGGCAAGGTTGTAGCTAGGTGTTGGTGCTGGGAGTTGTAGTTCATTAACCTGTGTAGGGAAGCCAGTTGCACTACAACTTTCTATATCCCCTTAGTAGGGACTGCCATACAGCTCTTCCTGCCCATTTAAAATTTGTAAAATTAACATGGTAATTGGGGTGTGGCCACAAAATGGGTGTGGCAAAAAATATTTGCTGAACAACGCACGGAAAACAAACCTTTATGCAGCCACAACGTCTTCTGTACTTTCCTAACAATCCGCTCTCGGCTGGCAAAGAAAATATTTTATGGTTGGGGGTCACCACAACATCAGGAACTGTATTAAAGGGTCGCAGCAATAGGAAGGTTGAGAACCACTGCTCTAGGGAAATTTCGCCAGCGTTTGTCACCCGGTACTAAACTTCACTACTTCGTGAATTAGCGTTGTCTGAGCACATTTTCACCTAGCAAAGTGTTGTGATGGCTGCAAAGCTGTCCCTGGCGAATTTGCAATCTTTAATGAATTTGCCCCATGATTTCTATGTACCATGGATCACCCCTATAGGAGTAATTATAGTCTAAAAAGGCAGCAGTGCATATTTAGAGGCAATGCGAAAAGAGAATCGTGTAACTTTGCTATCCACAGCAGGGAGCAGTGTAAACGCAGCCAGTGCTATAGGCCTGAAATGGGTAGTTCTGCTTAACAAGTAACAACATTTTTCTAAAAGGATTTGCAATTATTTTTCATTTTATATGTGTTTTAAAATATTTTACACAACAACAGCCTGAACTAGGGAAAGGTAGGAATAGGATTAAAAAATACTGGCCCTTGTATATTTTTATCCCTATTACTGCATTGTCATCAAGCATTACTGGTCAGGGTCAGACTGAGCTAGCACCATTACAAATGCTGGTGAAACAGAAGAGGCATGTGCCCAGGGTGCAAAGTTAATGGGCACCAGGCAATTCTTCTATTGTGCACTTTGAAGAAGTGCTTGCAGGTGATTTTGGAGCAAACAAAAATTCCAGTAAGAAATTTTCTTACGCACACTGTGCTCTACAAACTATAAAATTCACAATCTTTCATCCACTGTCAGAACAGGTCACTAAACAGTTTCTGGGTTGCCGAAAGTTATATTAATTTTGTGCAAAGGAATAACTTTTCACATTGCAAATTTTTATTTCCTTTACTAACTTTTATTACTTTCCCTCGATGGTATTTAATGTCATGGGCAAAGGCATACATTTTCACATTGCAAATAATTTTTAGTTATTATTAATTATTTTTAAATCCCCCCTTTAATGTCTTATGCTTTTCAGGTTTCATGACATCTGTTCAAAAACTTAGTCAAGAAAACAGCAGTACTTTATATTCTCTACTGCCACCTAGTGTGTAATATAAGCAATTGTTAGAATGAACTTTATTTGTTCACCTTCATATAGCATTCAAAAATGTAACAGTTCATGTAAAAATAACAAGCTTTGCCATATAAACGTTTATCAAAAAATGTGCAGTTCATGAGATATTCACCTCAGATGGATCCCTTTGCAGATGGGGCCCTTTCATTATGGGCCCCCGTAAAGGGGGTCGTTGACCCCCAAAAACACTACAGTGACTGCTACTTCCTTGTTTTATATCATACACACTCCTGGAAAAAGCAGGAAGTGCACACATGCAGCTGTTTCTGAAGCTTAACTCTGATTGGCTGCTTCTCCTGTCAGTAAGCTTCTGATCCCTAGTCAGTGTGGTTAATTTGTACACACACACTGCTCTGTAGGGTGGGGCTGGGCCAGCGTGTGAGGAGAGGAGAGTTCTTTGTGTGTTTTTTGGGAGGCTGGCATGTCATTTTCACAGCGGGGAAGATGAGTGTGTGGGTGCACAGACGTGGGGGGTTGAATGAGGGTTGAATGAGGGAGGAGGAGCTGTTGTGTGAAGGTACAAGTCTGTGATTCACAAGGAGGGAGGAGGGCTTCATTGAGTGTCTGTGTGTGAGGGAAAGTAAAGTCAGCACTGGGTGGAAGGAGGTCTGTCACTAGTGGGGACATGTGAGGAGGGAGAGGTCTGTGTGTGTGGTGGGTGGCTGTGTTATAATGGGGTTTGTGAGGAGAAAACTGACATTTTTGTAATTGGGGAGTGCTGGAGAATAGCCTTGTGTGAAGGGAGAGCTCAGTCACTTTCAGGTAGGGCTCAGCTAACATTTTTTAGTGTTTGTGGGGTAAGTTGCAAGTGGACAGACTGACATTTTCTAGAAGGGAATAAGTATTGAAAGGGTGTGTTCATCATGGTTCTGGAGTGTGTCCTTCAAATGTTACTTCAAATGGTAAAAGTTCTGCACAACAAGCTGTACAAATAAATGAGCAATACAAGCACATCACCTTAGCAGAGTCTTCTCATTTTGTCTGTATTCTATACTGAAATGACCGTGCACTTTACTGTTCCAAACATACACAACTCTGCCTTTGTCACGTACATTATATTTTAGCAGTATTTTCTGAAGTAACAGGATTTATTTTGCACACCAACTCAGGGTTGGACTGGGGGGCCCGGAACCCACTGGGACTGCTGTCCAGAGCCCCCGTCAGCCACCCCCCCAATTCAGCATCCATGCTGGCATGCATATGCAAGGATGGCGCCAGCGCACATGCACAGAGAAGCGTGGCCACAATTATTTTTTTTTAAATAAGAAAGGGGGAGTCTGACCCAACAGGGGGCCCATAAAAGTCGGGGGGCCACCAGGTTTTTTTTTGGTGTCCCGTCGGGCCAGTCCGACTCTGCACCAACTAAAAGTTTTAATTAGTCTATAATCACAGCCATTGCTCATGATGTAAAAACCAAACAGCCCTGAGATTTATATTCACCTTCAACTCCTGTGTAAGTATCAGTGAAGGAAAAATATGTATATTTATTTGGAAGATTTAGAAAAGGACTTGGCAGTGGTATTTTTTTCTTTTCACATATAGTAAGGGATTTATGATAATTGTGCAAATATGAGGATATAAAGAAATAATATTAAAAGGCAACTAGCAGAGGAACTGCCTGTTGGACAATAGTGAATTTTGCGTGTTTGTCAGATTTAATAGACAGATAAATGCCCTGTGTACATCAATGATTGTCCAAGGGGAACCTCTGATGAAGTGCCAAAGAGAGGCATGAAACGCATGTGATATTTTTTTCTTTAAATAAAATAAGAATCTAATCTCATTTATATACACAAGACACTCAATACCAGCAACGCTGATTTTTTTTATGGTTTTAAAAAATCGGGTACTATTACATATGGACCAAAAGCAGAAGAATTCCTAAAATACTGGCACACGTGGAGATTTGTTGTGGTGCAGGTATGGGACCTTTTATCCAGAGTGCTCCGGACCTGTGGTTTTCCAGATAGAGCATCTTTCCAGAATTTTGATATTTATACCTTAAGTCTTCTAGAAAATGAAGTAAACATTAAATAAACCCAAGTACAAGCTACTGTTTTATTAGTACAGGTATGGAACCTATTATCCAGAATGCTTGTGACCTGGGGGTTTCCAAATAACTGGTCTTTCCATAATTTGGATCTTAATACCTTTGGTCTACTAGAAAACCATTAAACAAATCCAGTAGGCTGGGTTTGCTTCCAATAAGGATTAATTATAGCCTGCAGACAAGGAGAAAAGTCTCTTGTAAGGGCACTTACACATGGTACAGCGCTACGCAACAAGTTGGCGCTATAGAAATACATGTTAATAATAATGTTAATAATGGTTGATTGTAACTAGACATGCAATTCTTAATCATGAGGTTGTACCCACCACACAGCATGTTGCGTCCCAACCTGCTCAGGTATGAACGCCCACGAGACATGTGTAAGCGGCAAACGCAGCTTCAGACGCAATGCTGAACCTATGTTCGGCGCTTACACATGTCTCGAGGGTACAATGTCATTGAAAAGAATGGAGTGCATCTAGACCTGTGCTCCCCAGTGGCTGAACGCAGCCAAACGGAACGCAGGGGAGCGCAGGTAACAAACACCCATGTGTAAGGGCCCTAAGTCAATCAGACTGAAACCCCCAATAAGCATGCTGTTTTGATTACCCTCTGATAAGATAAAATGCCCACACGTTATCCCTGTATTGATCCTTATGTATTTAGCATAGCAATGAGGTTTGGTACTTTGGTATATGCATTATTTTCATATGGGGTCCATACATAACCACTTTTATATACAGTATCTATGCAGATTGGGCATCCTGGTCTCCTGGGGCTCATTTATCAACACTGGGCAAATTTGCCCATGGGCAGTTACCTATAGCAACCAATCAGTGATAGCTTTTTAAAGCCAGCTGCAAGTAGAACAATGAAAGCAGCAATTTGATTGGTTGCTACTGATTACTGCCTATGGGCAAATTTGCCCAGTGTTGATAAATGACAGGTGTTCAAAACATTTTGCAAAAGCTGCTTACTTTAGTTTGTTTAGACTGTCCTGACAATGTTATATACTTTTCCTGAGTTTTCCAAAGGAAAGGCCCTTGAATTGAAAGAGCAAAAAATGTTTGAAAACTGCCTGGGGATAAAAGTACCAAATTGTCTGGCAGTGAAAGGGTTAATCTCAACTACCCCTTTAAAGTAAAGGTTTAAAGGGGTGGTTCACTTTTAAGCTGACTTTTAGTATGTTTATAAAATGGCTAATTCTAAGCAACTTTTCAGTTGGTCTGCATTTTTTATAGCATTTTACTTCTATACCTTCTTCTTCTGACTCTTTCCAGCTTTCCATCTAAAAAACAGATGCTGTGTAAGGCTACACATGTATTCTTATTGCCACCGTATTACTCATCTTTCTATTCAAGCGATCTTCTATTCAATTTCCAGTCTCTTATTCAAATCAATGCATGGTTGTTAGGGTAAACTTGACCATAGCAACCAAATGGCTGAAATTGCAGAGTTGGAAAAAATACTGGCCTTCCTATGTTTATAGTTCTGCCCTTTTTATAACATTGGCAACATGCATCACTTTACTGGCTGGTGGGTAAAATACTAGTTAGGTGAAAGCCCTGTGTGCATGACTGTGTGCTTGTTTGTCACAAGGCTGGGATGTTTATGTTTGGAGACAGAGACTTTCCAATGGGGCCAAATAAATAGAAAGATGTGTTTAATGTATATGCTGATATGCATAGTAAAAATGTGTTAGATTTGGGATATGCTGGGTCTTTATACCTATCTGAGACTCAAGTAATGCACACAAGATAGCAGCCAATGCAGGGGAGACATTCCCCAACTGTAGTTTAGGAGAAATTAACCAATGGCCTTTGAATTTATGTGACCGCTTACAAGTGCACTAGCAACCAGGGCCGCCATCAGGGGGGGACTGGGGGGGACAAGTGTCCCGGGCCCGGGGCTGAAGGGGGGCCCGGCAGCGCTGCATTTTCCGAAGAGCCAGGCCCCCCTTACCAGCGCCGAGCAGACGCGAAGGAGCCGACATGCGGAAGTGCCGAACAGAAGCAAAGGAGCCGACACTTAAAGTCCTGAAGTCACGGAAATACCCGATGTCACGAGGAGCCAGCACTAATCCCCTGGCCTCAAATGTTTTCTTTTAATACTCTATAGGCCCCTGTCACCAATTTTTTATTTTATGGGGCTCCAATAAATTTTTTTTTTTAACTTGTTAACGGGGGCCCTGCAACCAATGTTTAAAAAAAAAAAAAATTTTTTTAACTTGCAAGGGGGGCCCTGTCGCCAATGTTTTATTAAAAAAATATTTTTGGGGCCCCAATTTTTTTAACTTGTAAGGGGGGCCCTGTTGCCAATGTTTTATTAAAAAATAATTTTTAGGGCCCCAATTTTTTTAAACTTGTATGAGGGGCTCTGGCACCAATGCTTTAAAAATGCTTTTATGGGGGGGGGGCTTGCACCAATTTTTTTTTAACTTATAAGTGAGCCCTGGGGGGGTTTACTTTTTTAGCACTGATGTCTGTTTGGTCTTTTTAACTTTGATGTGGATTTGGCGGGGATTGGGGCGGGGCTTAGATGCCTGGGTGGGCGGAGCCCAGGGGGCCCCGACAATTTTGTTGTGCGGGGCCCCGTGATTTCTGATGGCGGCTCTGCTAGCAACCAATGAATTACAAGGGGAGGGCAGTATCAATGTCCAATAGGAAACAAGTAAGGGCAAAGCCTGGGAGTGTTGGTGTAAGCATATAGGAAGTACAGGTTTATACAGGCCTTTCCTATCCTTCAGAAAACTGATCAGAGAGAGACAGGAGAAGGACAGATTTAAATAGTTTACAAACTAGCTTTTACAATGACCTATTTACTTTTTTGATGCCAATGCTTGCTATTGCTAGGAAGAATGGCTTGTTTCACCTATTTAGCCATAGGTGATTTGTGTAAGCCATTTGACTGGATATAAAAACCCCTACTCTGCTCTGTGATCTGTCCCTGTTCCTGAATCGTTTGCCTCCTCTCCTGACCAGGGCCGGGCCAAGACGCAGTGCCGTTCCTGTGCATGTGCGAATCGTCGCTCGCATGCCCAATTTGGAATGAGCGCATGCATGCGAGAGCAAAAAAAAAATAGATATTGCTTTTCGTTGGCCGGAGAGCGAACCGGCCTAGGGGTAGGCAACAGAGGTGGTACATGCCTGGCAACCCCCCCCCAGCTTTGCGCCCTAGGCACGTGTCTACTCTGCCTAAATGGCCCAGCCCTGGTCCTGAACTTTGACTATTCCTTCTGATCCTGCGTTGTACCTCGATATTGTTGTGTTTGACCTTTGCTTCCTGATTCGGTACAGTATTGTCTGTTTGGTAGTGACCTGGCCTGTCCCTTGACCACACTCCTTGTTCTCTATTCCAGTTATATGTACGGTTCCCTTGCCTACCCAGAGCTTTCCCTTGATCCTCACATGTCCTGGCAGCATCTGAGTAGCGGATAGCTCCTCCCAAAGCCAAAGGCAGCTGCTATAGGCAGAAGTGCGAGCCAAGACCGGGACCTTGGGGTTTACTTCGGGTTTTGGGATACCATACGTTACACAAGAACACCTGTCATCTGGATATGCACTGGCAGAGTGCTGTTAGCTGTTCAAGGAGCCTCCTGTATTAATTAACCCTTTCCATCTGTTCCTCTGTGGTGTTCAACATACAGTGCCTGAGATTCTCCCACCTGCCTCACTACAGCCCATAGATATCCTCTAATCAATACCTGAAGTCTCTCAATTCTCTGACTGGCACACAATAGCTCAGGGGCTATACCCCAGAAACTCACTCATCGTTGGGACAACAGACTGCCCTTGATAACTAGCCTACCCCAGTGAGAGAGTAGGAGAAGTAAGAAGGAACATCAGGGTCTAGGAAGAAGTGTTCAAGGTTCCACCAGCAGAATAAAATAATGCTATACAGCTGGTATATGTATGTGTCCTGCACAGTATCTTTAGCCTCTACAGATGTGTTACACATATTGTATGCACATATAGTAAATAAAATATTAATACTGAAACCGTACAATAAGCTTGTTTTAAACATTGCTTACCCTACTGTAGAATTGGCCTAGAAACATTATTTGCTAATATGAAACATTTGTATCAAGGAATGTTACAATACAATGGCTGCCATTCTTTGCATCACTTGGGGTTGTGTGTAATTTTATCAGCAGCTCTGCAGTTCAATAATTCAAATCACATGTTTCAAGCTGCAAACCTTTCTTTTTTTCTACAATGGAGCATTTCACCAAGGGGCAGATTTACTAAATTCATATGAATGATTCGAAATTCGATTGAATTTTCAAATTTTTGAAGGCCACTTCGACCATCGAATTTTAGAATTTTTCTATTCTATATATAGTGTATTTTGTACAGTAAGTGACAGCAGCACGGAGTATGTTTAGTGAGTCAGCAGAAAAGAAGATGGGGAGATAATGGGGCATCTTTGGAGACACAGATCTTTACTGCTTAGGGGCTGTGGTTGCCTTGGGCTGGAACAGAAGCCCAAAACATAATGTACAACATTTCTAGCTACTTCTTTAGTTACTCTTTAGTTCTCTTTAAGGGTGGCCATACACATTTTCTATGGTACTGTAATGATCTGCCTCACAGGCTGAACATATGGATTTCATGTGATGGGTTATACAGATGAAGCCACTTTGGTTGTGTGACACAGAATAAAATTACTCAGACTTCACACTTGTCTCATTTAACACAGAAAATTGGGTCACAGCATCCCATCTAGTGTTCATCATTGTGAACAATGGTGCTTTGGTATGCTAATGAAAAGGTTAATGCATTAAATGAGTTAAGATAACTTCATGACACATTTTACACACAAATCCAAGTGGCTGCATCTGTACATGTGGATTGCCACTTTGCATTGTTTCTTTGGTCCAGCTATTCAAACAAATGGAACAGCAGGAACTAAAGAGAAGCTGCAAAGCAGTCAGGACTGATAATCCTTGATCCCTAATCACAAGAGATCTGGCTCTCCCAACCAGCCCTACATGCCCAGATGGTTGGGCATTATTATTAAATCAAACAAACTTCCCAACCAGATCTGGGCTTGCATGGCCAGCTTTAGGCAATTGTTCTGCTCTCGCTTTGCCTATAGTGTCAAAGTACAGCTATGCCATTCCCCACATATTAAATCAGTTTCTACTTTTTCCCTGATTTGCTTTTTTCCCTTTATTGATAGCATGGTAAAAATAATCACAATGTAATGCCAAAAAAATCTGGTTTTGGTCCAGCTGGCATGCCTTCACCCAGGGTCTGTACAAAGTGGGCCGTAATACTCCTCCCTGGGAACTTGTCTGATCAGTAATACACATACACACAGGAAATGTTGATGGAGTGGCAGGACATTACCTTTACAGTCTGACAACCTCAACCAGTTTCTTAAGAGTCCTAACAAGGACCCAGTTTACTTCAGCACCCTAAAAAGAGCCTGCTTTTCTGCCACTGGGGGTTCCCTACTGGCGGGCCCTTACAGAAAGTTCTGGGAGCTTGCAGCGACTTGCTTTGACTCTGCTGCTCGCTCTCCCATCACTTCCTGTCTCCTACTTCCTACTGTCAGCTCACAGAGGGTGGGGGCTCCTCCCCCTCTTTACACAGGAAACAACACACAGGAGAGACAAGTGTATGCAGCTCCCCTCAGGGTTGCCAGGTTGGTGGTTTTCCAGCCAAATTGGTCTACTAATTTAAAGCCCAGGTGGGGGCTTTTTTGCTTCTGTATCAGCCCAGGGCAACCAAAGCCCTTAGAAGATCTGTTCCTTTTAGGGTTGCCACCTTTTCTTGAAAAAAAATACCGGCCTTCCTATATATTTATCTTTTTTTCCTATTAATAACATTGGGATCAACCATCAAAAATACCGGCCAGGCCGGTAAAATACCGGCCAGGTGGCAACCCTAGTTCCTTTGAAGATGCCATCTTCTTTTATACTGATTCACAAATGCTCTGTGCTGCTGTCACTCACTGAGCTTAGGGACCAACTCAAAAAATTCAGTACACATAGAATTTAAAATCATAATACAGTATAAGGCTGATTAGTAATTAATATAGATACAGTAATTACTACATGGCAGCACAGAAGCCAGTGCAAATTGCCAGGATCCAAATGATTTTAATAAGAGTCTGGACTATGAATAGGAGAGTGCCTGAATAGAATGATGACAAATACAAGAGATCCTCTGCACATTGCAGTAGGGGGGCGGGTGCACCAGAGGGGGGCCCTAGGCCCCCCAGTCCGACCCTGATTATCAATATATTTAAGACATTGAGACATTTTGTGCATACAGCTACTAAAAATGCCATACTCTTTAAACAAACAAAAAACTCTTTTGTTTGTCCATATAATGCAATATATTTAAGCTGCCCAACTACGTCGAAGTCATCCCATATCTAGTCAGTCGTACTCTCAAATCTGATTAATTAAGAATTCTATTATTTAATTTTACAGTATAATGAAGCAATAGAATTCTTTATGCAGAGGACCCCTTGTATGTCTATATGTATTTTGTGGCCATAGCCTCATTGCACCCCGCCTAATGGTTTTAAATATTAGTGGTGAGCACAACTTTCCCTTGTGTGTTATAGTGAATAGAATGATGACTCATAAGTATAAAAATATAGTATAAAATTGTGTTTTTAGAAGGGATCAGTGACCCATATTTGAAAGCTGGAAAGTCAGAATTGGGCAAATAATTAAAATTATAAAAAAAAAAAATGAACACCAATTGAAAAGTTGCTTAGAATTGACCACGTAAACCACCCCTTAAACATTTATTTCAATATATTTAAAACTCATTCAGTCCCCACATGGTTAGCCTAATGAGTTTCATGCTTACCAGCACTTAATCTCATCCATAGCATAATGGGGATATGTCTGTAAATGTGTGCATCTCTCCTTGGGGCCACCAATGGAACACCAAAAAAATGAAAAAGTAACAATATACTTTATTATTGCCCTGCGTTGGTAAAACTGGTATGTTTGCTTTAGAAACACTATTATGCAGCCATTCAAGTATAGCCGTTAAAGAATCCCATTGTATTCTACAGAACTTTCTTGTTACCTGCTGTGTATTCTGTGCCTTTTCTCTTTTTTAATCGGTTCATTACTTTGAAAGAGGCAGCACAGCTTTGGTGCTGTCAAGGGGGGCTTTTACAAGAAGTGGAGCACAGCCGGGCCTACCATAAAGGCCTGGGTCTGGTACAGGAGTACCCCCTGCGCCCCCCTGATGGTGGCGCTGGCTATAGTCCAGTCAGCTGCTCTAAGTGGGGGCTTTGTAAGTAGAGTTACAAACACCGGAGTTTCAAACTAAAGGAGGTTCAAACTAGGTCAAAAGTTTGATGTACACCCTAAAGGAAAATGGAGGCTGATCCGGGGTTTATACATCCCAACCAGGGCTGTATTTACATATAGGCACACGAGGGCCTGTGCCTAGGGTGCATTAACTAGTGACCAAGTCAGTGCCGAAGTGATGTCATGCACACAGCGCGCTAGTGACACTTCCACAATGGGGCCAAACTTGGCGAGTCGAAATGACGTCACGTGCACGCGTAGGGGGCATGTTTGAAAAGGATATCTGCACACTCATTTATTTTTTCTCGACAGTATGATATTGTCATTTTATTCCATTTAATCAGACATATATATTATTTTTACATTACAAGTATTTTTCTATTATTTTCAGCAGTGACAAGGAAAAACCCAGCTTGAGATTTCTTGTGGGCACTGACCCTGTCTATGCACTCCAAAATGTGGCTTCTCTAAATTTATTGTTGTTCAAGGTCAGACAGGACTGCCAGTATACTGGGATTTTCCCTGGTTGGCCCTGGTATACAGTAGGTGGGCCATTAAAAAGAGGTGATATATGGTAGTGATTCGTGGGTCGAGAAAAACTCGACCCACACCAGACCTGAAACTGCACCCGCCTGACCCACACCTGGCTTCCCTCTCCATTTATAGACACGTGCCTGCTGGAAGTTATCTTATGTGTGTAAAGTGCTAATGATGGTCCAGTGGGCTTGTATAACAACTCCCAAAGCAGTATAAAGGAGAACCAACCTCATAAAAAACCCTCCCCCCAGCCTGCTATCCTGGGAAAATGGCCATAACTAACATAGCAGCCAATCAGTCACTGGCTTTTTAAAGCCAGCTGCAGCAATGAATGCGACAATTTGATTGGCTGCCATGGGTTGCTGCCCATGGGCAAATTTGTCCAGTGTTAATAAACAGCCCCCACTATCTTTCCCTTATCATGTGTTTTCTTTGTCTTTTTTCATTTATTTTTTTCATTGCTTACTTTATATTTTCCTTTATTCACATTCCCTTAATTCTTCAACTATGCGTTTTCTTTCTTTTACAGTGAGTTTCCCTATTTTTATCTTCTCTCCTCTCTGTTTACATTGCCTTGTCATTTGCTGAGCTATAGCCATCAAACTAGTTTACAAAGGACACTATTGGCTCTGGCTCTTCTCTACTATTCTTACTCTTCACTGCACTCTCTTCCAGTTCTCGCTCCAAATAGGTAATTGTGTGCAATCCCTCCTCTCACCCAATCGGTACTTGTTCTTCCTTGCTCCATCTTCCATTCTATTTCTGTTCTTATTCCTTTCCATGTAACATTTTATCTCCCTTCCTCACTCTCATATAAACCATTCGGTGAAAATACCTGGTAGTCTTGCAGTGGTGTGGTGGGGATGCCTACCGTCTGATATTGGCGCAAAATTCAAATATTTAAAGGGTCCATGGTCGGTAACAAAATGTCCAACGTAGGTCTATTTTCAATAGTTCCTGGATGCGATTTCTAGTGAGTGTTTCTGATCTGTTCTTGACCCTGCCTGTACCTGACCTTGTCTAGTCTGCTGCCTGTCCTGACCCTTGCCTGTGTACTGACTACTCTCTTGGATTCTGCTTTCTATTGCGATATCAGTGCATTTGACCCAACCTGTGACCTTGACTACTCTCTTGTTTGTATCAACCCAGTCTTGCTACAAACATATGGTTTTGTTGTCTGCCCAGAACCTCTTGAAGTTATAGTCAGAAGAGTGAGCCGTGACTGGGACCTTAGGGTTTGTTCTGGGTTTGGGATTCTATACATAACAAATTCTCTCCTCATGTGCCATTCTTTCTTTATGTCCCTGTGTAACATCTTCTCCGGCTTTCCCTGAATAACAAATGTTGCTTTCTCTTGCTTCCCCACAAGCCAATCTCTTCTGATTTCTCATTTGCTTTTTTCTCTCCTCCATATGTCACCCACTCTCCAACCAATAAGCTTTATAGTCCCCCCTTTTTCTACTCCCCCACCCATGTTTCAGCCTGTTCCCCTTAACTCACTTTGATAGAACAGTCTTTCAAGCAGGCAAGGGAGTATAGGAGGGCAGTATAGGGATATGGTTCATTCAAAGCAATAGAGCACAGACTTGGGGTCACCTCAGGAAATAACAAACCTTGAGATGGCAAATGGCAACTAAAAAGGCCCCTAAAATTAAAATGCTGACCATCACTCACAGTCACACCAGTGGTTGAATTAGCACATGTCTACACATGTGAGCAGTAACGCCACGTCAAGGCTTCAACCGTGTTACTGGCATTCACTCACCATTCACGCTGGGTGTAACACCTCACACACCATGACAAACGTGACAAACATCGCAAGGCTTAAACTGCACATGTCTACGAAGTCCCACCCTTTGCTCATTTAACAACAACTAAACAGGACAAGGTAAAAACCCCATCTTACTTCAGATGGGGAAAAACCCTTGCCCTTGCATAACTATAAAACTATGTACAAAACTAACAGGGTATGGGATCCATAGACATAATGTGCAGGAAGACAAAGCAGGCAGTGATGTTAGACTCTGCTTGCCTTCTTGTTACACCCTTAGCCTTTCATATCTCACATTCACTCACACACTCACGCACCATTCGCAACACATATATATATCTACCTGATACTTACCCGATGTACCAGATGAGTGACTGCCCCTCTTGTGTTCAGCACCTGATGTAACCAAGCAGTCTCATACCCTGGATGATGGAATCCCAGGTGAAGGTGGAGCTGATGTTATAGAGGAAGATACGGCTTTTGTGCAGCAGGTGGAGATGATCTTGAATTCCACAGATAAACCCAGTGATGTTCTGTACCTGTGCTAGCATGCTGGATGACACACGTGCCTTTATACTTACTCCAGCCAGGTGGAACTTAAAAATGAGAAGCCGGGAACGATGTTTCTGTCTTCGAATGTGGCTTCATCCTCATTGAGGAATGACAGCGCCGGCTTCCCATTATACGGCTGGAATAGTTTTGCTGCTGGCTGCATGAAAAGAAACACATTATTTTATTCAACATGATACAAAATCTAATTTAATAAAGAGATACGTTAATGTATTTGCTTTACGTGGTCCACATGAAGTGTTTTAATTCTGTAAAAATAGCAATTTGAGTTTCAGCCATGTATTTCACATCAATCAATAAAGATCACAATGGACTTAAAGAGTCTGTCAACATTAAAGTGCCATATTATTTGCCTTTGCAGAGACATCTTCCTTATGTGTATAGTTTTTCCATGGGCTGTCATGGCTGTGTGAGCAGGGAGAGTTGTGTGTTTAATACTTTTATTAACAAAACCTGCTAAATTCTGAATTAACAATATCACTAGTCAATTCCATTTACTCAGGATTAAAATCATTTCTAATTTGTATTCACCAACCATGTACTTACAGTTCTGGGCTGGAAAGGTGGTTGTAATTCTTTCTTTTCCAGCGCCAGCCATTTGATGGACTGATAAAATGGGTGGCGCCTGATGTCTCCTCGCAGTCCAAGGCGACGTTTTGCCTTCCTTTTAAGAAGCTAAAGGATTAATGTACAATAGTTTAAATATCACTAAAGAATCAGAAATATATCTGTGAATGTTACAATACTTCTATACCGCTCTTACTACCTACCTTGCCCAAAAGATGCTTCAGATCTTTATCCAGGCTGTCGGGTATCTTGGGTTCCTGGAATTTGATGGAATCAATCAGCTCCTTTGTGTTGCCGCTGTTGTTAAATGGCATTTTTCCAGTGGCCATTTCAGAGATGGTGATGCCAAACGACCACCAGTCAACTGCTGCAGTATATGGGCCTTGGTGCAGAATCTTAAAAAGAGAAAAAAACATTTACCATTTCTCTCGTTTGGATCAGAACATTCACACTTGCCAGAACCCAGTCAGTGCTGTATGGGTACAACTCAGCCACAAGTACAAGAAACCATGTCAGAAAATATGGGTGATGCCTGGCACAATGTGGGCGGCACTAAAGCTCTGCGTAAAGCCGAGTGAGTAATGGAAAATATTTATCATGTAAGTAAAGTAATTTGATCCAGTTCATTTTGGATTTGAAGCTGGTTCTCTCCACTGGCCCATTATTACATTGTTGCCATTTAATAAGTCTGTAATACATATACCATATGAAAGTGAATGTTCACATCCAGGTATATTCACAGATACCAAATAAATACCAATATAAATACAAATATGACTGTTACAAGACAAAGACAGGGTGATACACTGTGGGTTTTCCATATGTTAAGGTACCTTAGGAAATAAGGTAACATGGCAGCCTGGTTCTATAAAGAAAAGTCCGTGTAATATTTTCCAAATAGGAGCACTGGTCTGGGAAAAAAGATAATTTATTACACTGGGGGTGCCTAAAAGTGTACCACTCTTTCATTGTCATTTAATAATTATTTTGGTTAATAGTAGAACCTCTAGGTCTTTGAAATGCATCAGCTGAAATTTATAAACAGGTCTGCTGCCCTGGGCACATTCACCTATACTTCTTGCCTAACTGGATTCTTACTGTAAATATACTGTAAATGCATATCTCACCTCCGGCGCCATGTATTCCAGGGATCCGGCCCAGCCAGTGGTGGTCTTTCCTGGGAAGATGTTCTCCTTTGCCAGGCCGAAATCTGAAATTTTGGTATGTCCTTGATGGTCTAGTAGGACATTCATGGGCTTGATGTCTCTATAATAAGATAATTAGAATTAGAGAAAAGTAGACAAAGGCTGCTGATTTGCTGCCCAATCTGTGTGGCGCCTCTACTGTACAATGTTACATGAATGAAGAAATCTATACTGACCGATGGATGATCCTTTTGCCATGTAGATATTGCAGGCCGCATATAATCTCTGCTGAATGGAACCTATAAACAGGGAAACATTAGTTAAAGGGGTGGTTCACCTTCAAGTTAACTTTTAGTATATTGCAGAAGGGCAAATTCTAAGAAACTTTTCAATTGGTCTTCATTATTTATTTTTCATAATTTTTTTTTAATTTGCCATTTTCTTCTGTTTCTTTGCAGCTTTCAAATGTGGGTCACTGACACCATCTAAAACAAATGCTCTGTAAGGCTACAAATGTATTGTTATTGACACTTTTTATTACTTATCATTCTATTTTAGTCCATCTCCTATTCATATTCCAGTCTCTTATTCAAATCAATGCAGGGTTGCTAGGGTAATTTGTGACCTAGAAACCAAATTGCTGACACTGCAAACTAGAGAGCTGCTGAATAAAAAGCTAAATAACTATAAAACTACAAACAATAAAAAATGAAAACCAATTGCAAATTATCTCAGAATATCACTCTCTACATTATACTAAAAGTTAACTCAAAGGTGAACAACCCCTTTAATTCCTCGATGATTATACTGTAATGTGTTCTCTTTCTTTTAAGAAGATGAGAAATAATTGACTACTGAATTTAAATGCTCCCTACTGTCAAAATGTACATATTGCATTGTTCAATAGGTATACATGTATAAAGCTAATTATTAGTGATATTACACTTGGGACCATGTAATTCTTACCGTACTCTCTCTATGGGCAGTGTCCTGTGATTCTCCAGCTCATCCTCTAGGCTGCCCCCACTCAGAAACTCCATGACAAAGAAGGCATGCCGCTAGTAACACAGACAAATGGAAAGAGTAAGGGACAGAAAGAAATGGCATAACACTTACAACATAAGGTAGTACTCATGTATTACAATGTGGCTTAAAGATATGTAAAGTCAAACAGGATAGGGAAATAAATCTTTATATTCACCAGTAATAAATACCCATTCCTGTACACACTGCACAAAAAGAATAATATATATATATATATATATATATATATATAATATGAATATATGGCATCAGCTCATAAATATTGTGGCTAGTTGAATTATCCTGCACGTTGCTTTTAATCTCTGCAGGCAGAATGCAGTACTCGATATATATATATATACTGCATAAACATGTAAGGGGAGTACAAGGCCTTATGTTTGTAATATATATATAATATATGGGACATTATGTAAGGGGATCAGATGTACAACTAAAGCTATCATCTAGGAGACACAGTGGCACTGTAGAACAAACTAAATGCCATTATGGAGCCAATGTTGTACCTGGGTTTGAAAAGCGGCATAGCCTTGGCAGAGGAAAGGGCTGTCTCTGGCCATTTTAAGCAAATTCGCCTCAGTTAGAAGGTTCTGATGTCTGGTCTTTGCTGTTTTCTGAATGGATTTAACAGCCACGTATTGTTCTCTGCCTCCTAACTTTGCCAGCATAACCTGAGAAAGGCAAGAAAAGAGTCAGTGTCTTACAGTGTTATTAGAGGCAGGGCCACTCCAGCCATGAGGCAAGGTGAGAACCTTGCCTCAGGCGACACGGAGCGGCCAGTTACCAGGGGCGGCAAAAAGCCGCCTCTGGTAACTTTAAGAGCCGAATTTCTGTTTTTTAAAACGGAAATTCGGCTCTTCTAGTACATTGAGCGCAATAGCGCTAATGCAGCTAATGGGAACCAATCACTCACTTTGGCGAATCCTCCCTCTCCCAGCTTGGAGTAGAAATTGTAGTTTTTGATACTGAGCGGGTTCAGCCTTGATGGTTGAGCTTGTGCACTCACAGGACTCACTGCTCCTAGTGGGGAAAAGAGATTATATTTACAACTTGGTTATGCTGCATTATATTTGTTTCCACGTTTTGCTGTTCCCATATACTGCACAGTACCAAATGGCTAAAAGCCACATTATGATCACAACAATGTATTTATTCAATTCCATTTTCCAACTTTTCTAGAGTTTTGTGCAGTGCCGTATATAGAATCAATAATAAAATAAACAGAGGAATTAAACAGTACTTTAGAGGACATTATAGACAGATAACAGGGATCTGTATCTATCAACATCTCATTGACTTGTCATGGGATACTGCACCTGGACAAAATATGTGCCTTTTATTGCATATGGGGATAGGTGCTAAACTGCAACAGTGCACTTACCCTTAGCAATTAATTACATCTTTGCTTTCAGGTTGTAGTACACTATCCCAAGCTGCTGTCTCACTGGTTGCCATTGACAATTTCATTTGTGCCATTGAGAAACTATATAAGTTACTGAGCCCTAAATAACTGTCCCAATAGTAAATTAAGAGAAACTAGCAAACACATGGGTCACTCATTTTGGAAATGTAGTAAGTTTGAAGCCAGTTTTACCTTCATCACTCTCCTCTCTTTTGCGTTTCTCCTTCCTGCAGCACTCATCTGGCTTCTGCTGCTCTTCTAAACTCTTCTGCCTCTTCCATTCTCTCTTTTGTGATTTTCTTTCTTCCTGATATTCACTTTCTTGTCTTCTCTTCTTCTCCTGTAAGGGTGTTGGGCTCCAATCGAAGAAATCTGGACGACTCCTCTTCATTTTCTCTCTCTCAGATAGCATGGTGGTCTCTCCTTCTGCTTCTTCTCCTCTCACCAACGGTCATTTTCCAACGGTCGAGGTCACATGCCCTGTGGCAGGAGCCACTTTGTGACATCATCACCTTGGAACAGGCTGGAAGATACCATTGCAATGCAGAGCCAGGTACATATCTGTAGAGTCAGTTACAACCATCTCTTGTTAGGTGTTTCCATGAACATTGGGCAGGATATACAATAAAGTCTCATAGGATTTGAGGATAAATTTTGCTTTTAACTGGCAGGTACTGTGATTATTTACAGAGTAGAAGTGCAGTTAATGACTACCATACATTCCCTAATGCTGTTAGTTTATCAGCTTTTTGTTTTGTTCTATTTATCCAGTCTGTGTTCCAGATTCTGGAATTCGATTCTGAGCTATTTCATATAGGAAAGTGCATTTGTGCTTGTAATTTACTGTCATTTGTTTGCAAGGGAGCTGCTATGATTATGTGATTACATGAATACGTGATACCAGTCCCATTTAGGGATCACCAACCTTTTTCACCCATGAGTCACGTTCAAATGGAAAAAGGGTTGGTGAGCATCAGAAGCATGAAAATAGTTCCTAAGGATGCCAAAGAAGGGCTGTGATTGGCTATTGGTAGCCCCTATGTGGATTGAGAACCTACAGAAAGCTCTATTTGACAGTACATCTGGTTTTATGCAACCAAAAGTTCCTCCAAGCCTGGAATTAAAAAAATAAGCACCTGCTTTGAAATGTATGATATTGCAGGGTGCAAGTAGTTCATCATCAAAAAAAGTCAAAATTTTGAGAATAAGGGTTTTGGGTTTCAGAAACAAAATCTGGGTATACACAACCAGCAGATCTTTGCAAAACATGACGACATACCTGCTGGACTAATCTGAGTTTATCCCTGGGCAGTCAGATCATAAAGGAGGCCAATGTATTGTACACTATTTGGGAAAAACTGAGCTGTTGCTTGCTCACCATGGGTCAACATGCACATAGGCAGCACAAGTGGGAAAATACAGTTACCCACAGAGAAGTGTGATTTCCCACTACGGATGCTTGACAAAGGAGTTTGTTCTCCGAAACGTTGCATCTGCACTCCGCTTAATAAACTGTCAAGACTCACCCTGGTGGTCTAGGGGGCCGGCAGGGACGCCCGCCGCGCTCTCGGCGGGGACGCCCGCCACGCTGATCTTCCCCTCTTGCTGCCGGTTTGTTCTATGGCGCGCGCGCTACTTCCGGGTTTATGCTCCAAGTCACGCTGCGTGATGACGTCATTGCGCAAAGGCGCCAAATTCAAATGTATTTAAAGGGCCATTTGCTAAAATGTAGTTGCCCGTGATAGGATCTTGTTCCTGGTGCCTTGTATTGTGCTGTAAAGCTTCTGTCTGTTCCTGATACCTGTTTTTGACCCTGCCTGGCTATTTGACTACTCTGTTATCTACATCCTGACCTGTGCCTGCTATACGACCACCGAATCTGCCTAATCCTCCCTGATTGATCACCCGGTTTGACCCTGCCTGACAACCCTAGCTATCTACCTGCCCCGACCCGGCCTGTCTGACTACGAATCTGCCAACTCCTGTCTGTACCGTGACCTTCGGCCTTAAAGACTCTATATACAGTCGTGCCCCATTGCTGGCCAGAACTCCTGCCCTGAACCTCTCGTTAAGTCCAGGTGGCATCTGAGTAGCTGAGGGCTCCTCCCGAAGCCAAAGCCGGCCACACTACTGGTGAAGCATGAGCCGAGACCAGGGTGCTTGGCACTTGTTCTGGTATTGGGTGCCGACCGTGACATAAACCTTGAAGATTTCATTCAGACCTGTGTGCCATTGGAAATTCTTCCCACTACGTGCCATTGCCTTTATAACCTAAATGGCCTGCATTTGTGTAAAGCAGATTTGTGTAAAGTAGATAAAGGATCCAAAGCTTTTGACTTGACGTTCTGTAATATAAACAGCTAGCATGTCAATGATATAAAGCAGCATCGGCTATTTTGTACTTAGGAAAGAAGCTAAAGAAGTAAATCTGCTATTTTTCAGATATTCTACACATTGCAAAGTGTCTGCAGGCTCAGATAAAACCCCATTTTGATGATAGTGTCAATTTACATTGACAGTAAAATATGAGGGCTGCGAAGAACATTTCTTCTCTGCATTTTTAAAAAAAATATGAATAGCAGCCATTGTTCTTCCCTTCTTCCAAAATCCTTATCTCCTCCCACAAAAAAATCTTTTCACTGAGGTGTGATAATCCTATACAGAATGACAGAGAGTGCTGAGTTTTGGGCTGATATTAATGAATGTATAGTCAGCAATGAATTTAGGAACAGTTCCCTGTAGTAAAAAAATAAAATAAATGCACATTGCGTTGAGATACAGTTAATAGAAGCATTCCCTTGTTGTAGGCACCATCTTACTCAAAGCATCATTTGATGTTAGCCTGCTTAGATTATTCTGTCCTTGCGGATTCTGACCCCAACATGACCACCATCTAAAGACGGCCATAAGATTGTTTCAATACAGACGTGTAGAGCTGAATTGTCAGATAAACAGGTAGAAAGAACAGAATTCTACCTGTATCTGACCATACAACACTAAACAGGGGCCGATGTTCAGGTTCCTTCAAAGGCACCCAATCAAAATTTTCCCTCCAGCTCTATCAACCAGCCAACCAATATCCAAGTCTTCTTCTGATATCTGTTTATTTACCACCATACATGCACGACTATTATACGATAATTTGTTTAGTATGATATTATCTGTGCGTCTATGGCCACCTTAATGTCTGGAAAGTTCTCATAGGGTATTGTCCTATTTGATCTCCAGCACGAGTATAGATGCGGGTCTCTAATTGCTGCAGCTCTCTCCCAGCAGCGTGCTTCTGTCTATTGAAGTGCCCTTCTATAGGGCACTTTTGATGATGTCTCTTCTGGTTTGCAGCAACATCACTTCCAAGTTTTATGGTAGTCATCGGGTTATGGGTCGTATTGCCGATAAGGCAGTTGCGGGTCTGGTAGCGGATCAAAGTGTTAATATGCGGGATGTGGTTCGGGCTGCGGGTTCTGGTTGGGCCTGGGTCTTAGAAATTGGTTCTGTGCAGGACTTTACAAGAATAGATGGTTAGATACTTTTGTAACTGTTTTAGATAAGGCAGTATCTTGGAAGAATGAAGATTCACTTCTTAAAGAGCAATTCACCTTCAATGTGTGTGTGTTCCAAGTTTCATAACCTGGCAAATCTTGTAAAATTGACATGGTAATTAGGGGATGTGGTCACAAAAATGGGCATGGTCAGAAAATGTTATCTCGCTCCCCAAAATGTGGGGAGGTGTGCTTATTGGCCACCTTTCTATTGTTTCGTTTGTTCAGAACATGGTACATCGAAATCAATTATAGCCTGTCCAGAACATTGAAAATTTAGACAATCACAACTGATATCCATATAACATGTTGGCTCAAAGAAATTAAACATAGGTAAAGCACTGTGTTTGATTTATACAGAACAGTGGCAAGGGGGCTTAAAAATATGTTTCCTGGGATTTGTAACCCAGCAACAGTTGACCAAACAATTTCTAAATTGTTCATAGATCCTGTTAATAGAAATCTGAAGGGACATGACATTGTAGGACTTACTTTCTTATAGAGAGAAGTAAAATGTGGAAATAAAAGGTATTGACTAAGCACAATGCAGCAGGAAGATTATTCTAGTTTATATACATTATTATAATGCCCTTTGTATAAAAACAAATGCCTGTGTTTTTAAGTATAACAGTATATACATGCATGACAGCATAAGAAGAAACATGTATCAAGGAAATAATGAAAAACATACAAAGATGAACCCTGGTGTTACAATCTGTGACAAATAACAAAAGGTACTCTGTGCATCAGTTACATTTCTATAAGTGTGTATCTCTGGAGGAGGGGAGCATCACATTTCCAAGTACAGTAATTATAACTTGTAAAGTTACCAAGATTAATATAAATGTATGTCACAATTGTTAGGCGAGTGATCCTTGATAATATATCAGTTGTTGTGTGCCATAGTGGCATTATGATTGGGCAAGTCCAGTAAATATGAAATAGTGTCGCTGGGCTTTGATGACAACGGCAGCCAGTCACTTTGAAGCTGTCTCCTTTTGAGGATTTTTGATGAAATTATAATAAAATCTGGCTGGCCAGGGACCAAAATGAATCAATATAAATTCATAAAAATAAAGTAGACGATCACTAATTTATAAATTGCAGTGATAAAAAATTCTTTTATTGATGCCCCCAACTCTAAACGGGATTTATGCAAGGAAAAGTGTGAGTTATAGTTCTCCAATTTAGTCAATGTCCAGAGTCTCTTAAGAATTGGAAAAAAAGGTGTGAGGTACAATTCCTAGAGTGGGATCTCAAATATTATTATATACAGAGGATATGTAGAGCTGTTCACAGGGCAATGGGTAAATTGGGTAGTTCCACCACCACCTTTTCTTTTTTTTTTTTACCATACATGTGCCCCCGAATAATGGACCAGATGCTGCATTCTGGTTCTCCTAATGGCAATATAGATCGCCTTTTCTCTGTACCAATTCACTTTCCTCCAGTACAGCTATGCGTTCAGTAGAACCTCCACTTTAGGATGCCTCTCTCTGTTGTTCCAAGGTGGCGCTGGCTGCTGTTTAGCATCGAACGCAAATCTCCAGACCTTCTCACACCAAGTCCCAACAAGTGGCTGAATAAGTGATTTAATAGGTAGAATCACCAGCAGTACTATGCAGAATTGAATAGTACTGCACAACACCTCTATTGACTTAGAAATGCTACAGGCACAGAAGGCATTCTTCTCCTTGGGGATAGAAGGGATACAGGTTTAAGAAGAACATTTTAAGTTATACTTTCCCAACTCCATCTAGCATAGATATCCTATTCACCTGACACCAGAATCCTTTTCAACATCATCCATGATAAAAGGTATAGTACTAAAAATAACTGTGATTCTACATCTAATGTAGACAAGTCATGGGGTTATTTTAATGTATTTCTAATTGGCACTTACATTTGCGTACTTTGCTATATATTGTTGATTTATTTCTATGAAAAGGAGCTTTTTCTACAGAAGTAATCGAAAGCCTCCTCAATAACCTTCAACAGAACTTGAGTCATTTAAAATCAAAATGCAGTGTATCAATAGGGTAGTCACATCACTTCTTTAATACCAGCCACATATTGAATCCATGTTTTAAAACAAATTATGCTAATGGAAAGCTAAATGCATTTCTAAAGGTAATATCACCGTTTTACACATTCTTCAAGTCAAATGGTGTCCCATGGGTCACAATATAATGGGACAGATATAAATATCTGATAAAGTTTAAAAAAATTTCCATTTGACACAACATGACTGCCGGATGTGAATACTGCATGTTGCGTCTTCATCCGACAAGACAAAACGGATGGTGTCTGAAATACTTTTTTTCTCATTTAAATATATTGACTTTTGGATGTTAACGCATGAAGAAAAGATTCCATCCGGATTTTTCTGATACAACTTTACTTTGTAGCCTAAGGGCTGAACTCCACTGTGTGTCTTCTTCAGATTCGATGCAATAAGAGGAAGCCGAATATAATGTAACAGGAATGTCAGACCTACAAGCTGCGTGCATCTGACACGACTGTTGGATGCGACCGCCGCATGTTGTGTCTTGTCAGATGCAAGCAGTAGGTCCGCAATTCCTATTACTAACATTATATTCGGTGCATCCATGTCATCGCATCTGCTTCTGCTAATTGCGTTGGATCTGAAGAAGACACACCTTGGAGCTCAGCCCTACGGGTATCAGATTCTGTAGCAACCTTCAAAATCTTGTGCTGTTGCATGGTGTTGCATGGAGGATCAGATAAAATCTGACCCACAAAGTCTGATGAAAAGCACTTGGGGAGTTTCACCCTAAGGTCAGGAATACACGGATGATTAACGTCCGTTTTTGGGGATGTGACGCTGGGCGCGAAAGCGGATGCAATGAGTCTGATGCGACAGAAACAAGGTAAGGTAATAGAAAGTTGGATGTTGGAAGTTGGATCTGACACGACTGTCAGATGAAAATGCTGCAAGCTGCATCTTGCCAAAGACATCAAAAATCATATGTCACAGTACAGTATATTATTTAACGTTCATTATACCTACAGATGAAGTCCCTTTGAATTGTGTGTTTGACACAGAATAACTAAACTCAGATATCCCATTTAACTCACTTAAGACAGAATATTGTGTCACAGCATCCCATCCAATTAAAGAGTTCACCATTGAAAACAATGGTGCTTTGGTATGCTAATGAAAAGGTTAAATGCATTAAGTGAGTTAAGATAACTATAGATAACACAGTTTCTTCGATTAACCCTGAGTCATGACGCATTTAACTCACAAATCCCAGTGGCTGCATCTGTAGTTAATGTGTAGGATCATTTGCCTTTAACATGGCAGCTCTTGATTATAAACTTTCCAGAAGAAGTGAATAAGTCGCAGGATAATTAGAGACTCATTTGGTTTGATTGACTTAGCTATGAGCAGCACCTGCTACTTTATGGGAACAGAAGAAGCAGAGGCGCTGAAAGGAAACCAACCGTTTGCCAGCTTTTGGGGTAGAATAAATCTCTGACACTTCCCAGACTTTTCACCAATCAAGGCTTCCTCTAAGTTTTTAACTGATTGACTGTTTATGTCAGAGTTGGCATGTAATGACTAGGGGCTTGCTGGAGCAGAATCTGATCCCTGGAGAAATTCCCATTATGTTTTCCACTGGTTACAGACAAGAGGTAATTTCGAGGTAGGGCAGTTTATAGAATGAATAATCAGAGCTATGGTAACTATTTTAATTTCTGTTTTTTTTTTTTTTACCTTGTGCCATTTTATTTTATTAGTAAATAAAGTTGAAATTGGCAAATTATGCTGAGTGAAGAATTGGTACATATTGATGGTGGTGCTATTAACGGTGCTACATTAAATCTTTAGATATATCTACTACGCACTTCTTACAATACAGGTATGGGATCCGTTATCCAAAACCCATTATCCAGAATACTCCAAATTACGGAAAGGCTGTCTCCCACAGACGTACAGATGCGTGTATGGGGGCCTTAAGTGGCAGACTAATTGGAATTGGCCATTTAAAGGCAGAACAATAGCAAAATATACATCTGGTTAGTATTTTAAAGGGGAGGTTCACCTTCAAGGTAACTTTTAGTATATTGTAGAAGGACCAATTCTAAGAAACTTTTCAATTGGTTTTCATTATTTATTTTTCATAATTTTTTAATTATTTGCAATTTTCTTCTGTTCTTTGCAGCTTTCAAATGGGGGTCACTGACACCATCTAAAAACAAATGCTCTGTAAGGCTACAAATGTATTGTTATTGCTACTTTGTATTACTTATCATTCTATTCAGTCCATCTCCTATTCATATTCCAGTCTCTTATTCAGATCAATGCAGGGTTGCTAGGGTGATTTGTACCCATGAAACCAAATTGCTGACACTGCAAACTAGAGAGCTGCTGAATAAAAAGCTAAATAACTATAAAACCACAAACAATAAATAAATGAAAACCAATTGCAAATTGTCTCAGAATATCACTCTCTATCTACATCATACTAAAAGTTATCTCAAAGGTGAATAACCCCTTTAAACCTCTTTATTTCACAAATCACATTCACAGAGGGAAAACATCAGGACAACATTTTAATGTAAAATCTGAGAAAACATTACTTAAAATCAGAGAAATGCACTCATTGCTGGCAGATATGCTTTCTTTTCTCTCTTTATAAGTAGGATGATCAAACCCAATGGGCTGCAGTGGGTTATAGTACCATTTCACTGTTCAAACATGCACCCCAGTTGTTGTGTTCGGTAGCTGTATAAACACCACACCAGTATTTCTTCATTGCCCATTTCTTCATTGATAGCTCCAGCACACGAAGGGGGTGTATCCCTTCATCAGGTCTGACCAAGGGGTACACACCCGAAACATTGTATTGTGTTGGCAATAAACACGGGAGCAATGCCTTGAGCAAGATACATGTGCTGGAGTTATCACTGTTGTCTGAATTTGTGGAGGGGCCGTCCTCCTATACCCCAGGCACCATACCTACTTTAATTGAGAGGCCAGATGTGCGTGTGCAACTTCTTGCCATTTCTTCATTGCCCATTGTTTTCTCCTGCTTACAAATACTGGTTTACTTGACATTTACATTGCAACATTCAGGCTTTCATTCCTCATAACTGTGGCAGGTGTTTGGGGACACTTGAACACTGCCCTGAGTCAATGTAAAGAATGAAAGGTCTGCTTTTCTGGCAATAGATGCAATACTTTAAATATTTATCTAGAGGACTCTTGAACTTCAGTGGCAAAGCAGAGAGGAGAAAAAGATATCCCTTCTTGGTCACCTAAACAAAAAGGGGAAAGGATAAGTCCCAATTTTTTTTATAAAAATTACTTGTTACAGAACAGAGGGTGATGGTTATCCTCTACTAATATTTGTGTATTGTGTTAAACACTTTAACCAATTCGGTCCTTTAGTGTTCCTTGCTCCCACTAGATAAATAATTATATACAAATATAAAAAGCAAGTGCATTCAATTAATTAAATTTGTTAGTTAACCTCTGTTGGTGCTTCAATTAAATAATTAAAATGTTTTATATTTTTTTCATGGGAGATAAAAGGTCCCAAAAAGCACAAACCATTTAGACTGGCTTTGATAATATTTGCATAAAAAAAAATTATAGTCGCAAACATTTCAGGTTTTCACATGGCACCCTCTGCTGTCTTATTTTAAAAATACATTTCTCATCTTTTTTTAGATTCCATGAGACCGCATAGGGAGATGTGTTATTAAGACTGTAATTAATCATGTACATGGAAATAACCATGGTCTATTTGCCCAGAAAGTCTAATGGCACTAATCTACTGCAAGAAACTGCTGTTCTTAGAAAAGTGAACAATGCCTCTTACTCCTACTCTAATCACAGTACAGGATGGGACCTGTTATCCAGATCTTTCCGTGATTTGGATTTCTATACATGAAGTCTACTAAAACGTCTTTTAACATTAAATAAACCCAATAGGATTGTTTTGCATCCAATAAGGATTCATTAAATATTGGTTAGGATCAATACAAGTTACTGTTTTTATTATTACAGAGAAAAAGCAAATCCTTTTTAAAAATGTGAATTAATTGTATGAAATGGAGTTTATGGGAGATGTCCTTCCTGTAATTCTGACCTTTATGGATAATGGGTTTCTGGATAACTGATCCCATACCTGTGACTGTGTGTAAAATAATCCTGTGCACCATGGCCTATGGCCAGCATCGCACTTAACCTAGCAACTTCTACTTGTAACTTACCGTACAGATGAGTGTTTGCTATGGGGTATAATAGACTACTTGCCCTATAGGAAAGATTGTTTCCTATTTGTCACCAGTTTTAACTGCCAGATACCGATCATCCTTAGGGTAGGGGCAGATGAGCAGACTGATCGCCTCTTCTGCCCGGCGACAATCTCCCCGAACTGCTTCATGAGGAAACGTTGGGCGACTTCGGAAATCGAATCGCCATGAGTGAATTAGCGCAAGCGATTAATCATTGAAGCACATGGAAGGCAGGAAGAAAGCAGTTTGGGGAGATTTAATAGCCATGCGACTTATCGCCTCGCCCGCCCGCCGACTAAATCCCCCCGAATTTGCTCAACTGCCCCTACCTTTAAGATTCTTTGCTTTGCATTTCCTTGGTGTGCCTTAAAATTGCATTTTGTTTGCCAGCTATTTTGCTTCCTGTACTAATCACTAACTAGTGTATTTTTTTTCTCTCGGCTTTGAATGGTGAATTGGTTATCTGTGAAACCACCATTTACTTTTTGCATATATTTTGCTTAACTTGAGATTCTCCCTTTCTCTCTGTACATTCAGTTCTACCTTTTTATTCATACAAAGCATCACCTAGCAGATTTTCATCTTGAAACTATTTGCTTAAAGGATCTAAATGGCAACAACCAGTGCAGGTATGGGATCCATTATCCGAAAACCCGTTATGCAGAAAGCTCCGAATTATGGAAAGGCTGTCTCCCATAGACTCCATTTTATCCAAATTTTTAAAAATGATTTAATTTTTCTCTGTAGTAATAAAACAGTACCTTGTACTTGATCCCAACTAAGATATAAGTAATCCTTATTGAAGGCAAAATCAGGGTTTATTCAATGTTTAAATGATTTCCTAGTAGACTTAAGGTATGGTAAGTTCCAAATTGCAGAAAGATCCGTTATTTGGACAAACCCCAGGTCCCAAGAATTCTTGATAATAGGTCCAATACCAGTACAAATTTCCACGTTGTATCTATTTATATTCAACATGTTACTTAACACAGGTAACTGGTGTCTCCATAAAAGCAATGGCACGGGAAAGAGCTGTGATAGACTTGATGCTCCCTCTACTGGCTAATGAAACAGTGGTGATATTGATAAATGATTATTCTAATAGTCTCTACTATACTTTCTTTTACTTTTGTAGTAATGTCAAGGGATCAGACTGATTACATTTGTAGCAGCTCATGCATAATGTTTATTGGCTAACTCCTGTTTGTGGTTATGTTAAAATAAGATTTCTTTTTGGTGAGGTGGATGTTTATAATGGGGTAATTTTATTTACAAGCATTATTTCCCTATTTGTGTAAAAAAAATGAAAGGATTTTATATGTAAAATCACCCAGGTATATCCCAATCATGAACTTTTCTCTTGTAGTTTAACCAGAATACTCCACGCACAACAACCGTCTCTGATACCCACGTAGGGTTGCCACCTTTCCCTGCTGCTGAAGCCGGGCAGGGGGGTGGTCCTGTGACGTCACGGGGCGGTCCAGTGACGACAGTGGGCGGTCCCGTGACGTCAGTGGGCGGTCCCATGACGTCACGGGGCGGAGCTATGACGCCGCGATCGCCGATTGGCCGATCGCGGCGTCAATCAAGCTAATCCCGCCCGGTTTTCCTTATATGGAAAACCGGGCAAGAAGCATTGAACCGGGCAGCCCTTCAAAATACCGGGCTGTCCGGTTCAAAACCGGACAGGTGGCAACCCTATACCCACGTCACCAATGGAAAGAAACATATTTGGTCACACACTTTTAGTGGAATGAATAAGGTAACTACAGATGCCAAGCCAGTGTACAGAACATTTTCCTTCTTACAATTGGTGGCAGTTATCCTAATTCATTCTTGATTGGCTGTATTTCAGCTTCTATGATCATTACTCTTTAAAGGAGTAGTAAAGCTTAAAGAGCACCAACTAAAATAATTTACTAAGTAAAGACACTATGTGAAAGTTCAAGAAGTTTGATTTTTAAAACAGAATTGTTTAAATAATATAAATCATCAGCTCACTATACCTTCTGCAAAATCTCCCCTATCTCCACTGCAGTTCTAGTTGAGGCAGGCATCTTGGATTTCACTGACTCCTCCTACCTATATCTTCACAGCCAACTGCAGCTCTGAAATCTTGCACATGCTCAGTTGAAATTTCTTGTTTGCCTTATAAACCTCCTTTGGGCAGAACTACATGGCATGATTCACTAAAGCGTGAAGCGTCTAACGCTAGTGCTAATTCGCCACCGTGATGTCATTTTGCAACTTCGAAAATTCACTAACACGGACTCTGGCGAATTTTTTTTTGCAATTTCCAGCACTCACGCCCTGTTGGTCCGAACCAAAAACTGCTCCAATAGTACATGCCAAAACAGCACTCTATACAGATGACGACCAGTGATCCAAAAGATGGAGCCCACAAGCTCCACTGCACTTATTGTAATATTTTAGGGATATTTTCAGGGCTATTGAAGTATGTGGGGGGGGACTATCTAGCTCAGTAGGTAAAGGGCTTTTCTTAATTGGGGGTTTTCTCCTTTAAAGTACTTCATAATGTGCTTTCCACACTTTCTAATAGTTGAACTTGGCGCCACTCAGTCCTTTTTGCCTTTGATTCTAAATCAGATGCTGCAGCGTAGATTGACACATGGCACTGTGGGAACCCTGGAGCTACCACCACCACCTGCCCCAGTGTTAGCCTGTGTCAATATGTGCTGCAGTGACTGATTTGGAATGGAAGAGAAAAGGACTGAGCTACCTACAGGGTCCCCACAGCGTTAATCAACGCAGGTCACTTGCATGCCAAACACATGCAACACCCCTTTGTCAGTGTTACAATCCACGTGTGGTGCTTACCTGATGGCACGGGACAAACCTGAGCCACTCTAAAGTGGTATTGAGAGAGACTGGGTACCTGGTACTTACTAGCGCAGTGCCTCCACCTAGTGGCATCCGGGAATGCACCTACGGATGGCCCCACTAGCACAGTATGTGGCTTCCCTGTGCCAGCCTGATCCAAATGTCTGCTTTTGGTGAGGCCTCTTAGCTCTCTGGGCCCATCGGCAGCTCTCTGATCTCTCTCTCTCTGTCCAACATGCAGTTCTCTATGCCTGGCTTTTCTCTTTTGCCAGCATCTGCAACTTCCTCTTCCTGCCAGCCACTCACTAGCTGCTGTGTCACTTCCTGTTGCACTGAGATCACTGAATAGCTGGTTGCTAGGTAACATCTTACAGCACACAGACATGGGCTAAGTGGATAAGGGATAAGTGCAATGATTTTACACGGATTCCCTATACAGACTTTGAAAATGTTTGGTGCTGTTGTGTTTAATTTTCAACATATGGCACTTGCAATGTGCATTAATTTTGGCAAATCAGGTATTTGCAAGTACAACAGAATGCAGGGTTTCCCACTGCATTATGGGAAAAACTGATTATTTCTCTCTTGGACCTTTCTCACCATACCTGCAGACGTATATGTGTCCTATCAAATGTGCTGCAGAGTGTAAGGCGGTGTAGGGCTGCCACCTTTTCCTGTGGCTGAACCCGGACAGGGGGGCGGGCCCATGACGTCGGTGGGCGGGCCCATGACGTCATGGGGCGGACCTACGACGTTGCGATCGCCGATTGGCCGATCACGGCGTCAATCAAGCTAATTGCGCCTGGTTTTCCTTATTTGGAAAACCGGGCAGAAAGTATTGACCCGGGCAGCCCTTCAAAATACAGGGCTGTCCGGGTCAAAACCGGACAGGT
>CM044444.1:33549292-33678683 GCA_024363595.1 Xenopus borealis | reverse complement strand
CGGTGATTGAAGGACTTGCCTAGGGTGTCAAAATACCTTGGCCCGGCTCTGGGCAGGGGTAAGTACAGTGCTCCATAGCTGACTGTGGCTCTCAGAGTTCGCTAACTTGTGTGTTTAAATGAAGCCCAAGGAGGAAGGCCCCTTCTTACTTTCCCCCACCCGCCTCACTCAAATGCAGGCAGCACTCTGTCTATGAGGAAGAGCAGGTCTTTGCACTTCAGACATTTGTGAGTACTATCAGGAGGGGCAGGGTGCAAAGAGCAAACAAGATTGTCAGTTTGTGCTTACTTTTACACTCTGCACCTTGCCCTGCCAATGGCAAATGACCCCTACAGGCAGGTTAAATGGCTCCTAATAAAAAATATAATATAAAAAGGTGGGCATTAATGAAATTATTCAAAGCAGGCGTGAGATTAGGTAAGCAGAAACACATTTGTCTTTTTGAATTGGGAGCTGTGGATTTTGAAGTCAGAGGTGTAATTAGATTTGGTGCTGCTCTGCATGAGACCTCAGCCCTACATCAATTAAAGTAACTACTGTACACAGGCCAGACCCTCATGGGGGGCCAGGAGCAAACACTCATCAAACTTTTGGGAACTTATGAAGGGCATTACAATACAGTAGACCCCTTCTCTCGATCATTGGTGCATATATTCATGCTTTCAGGCTGTCCTGTACATGTTCCTATCATCACAGAGGGATATACACCTTCAGCTCTGCTGCTGCATTTCTGGTTTTGGGCTGGGTGAATTTGTTTTTATCGATTTATTTAGCATATAGATATGCAAAGCCCCCCCCCCCCAAAGCTGTTGATCTGGGCATGGGTCCTTGGCATCTATATTAGTCCTGACTAATTTATGGTGAATACTGCACCTTAAAGCAAGGCAGCCTTAGTGGGTAATAACTTGTGTCCCAGAAGATCTGCTTCTCAGCTGCTATAATTACTAAATGGGTAACAAATCCCTTGCTCCTGCCCCTGCATTCTAGCAAACTTAATGTTTTTTAAATATGTAAATGCATGCCCTATTTCACAATCTGCTTCCCTTGTCTTCACTGCGCTGCAAGCGGTGTAGGAGCAAAAGGTTAAACATGCAAGTTTAAAGCTTTAATTATAGTCTTTAGTTTATGTAAAAAAGTAATTAATTAGCACGCTATTCTAGTTATTTTTCATTTCTGCATTACTCTCGCAGTACGCGGCCACTTTGTATCCCTCCGCTGCCTTATCTCTCCTGCCTTGTCTTATTCTTCACTATATTTTGTAGTGTATGTTTTGTCATTTATTTGAATATGTTCCTCTGGATGAGATTCATGAAGATAAAACCTATAGAGCTATACCACTCTTCAGGTTTACTTTTAATTTTAGTAAGGCCCATGGGACCTCCATTGCATGAGCCTTCTAAGATGTGCACTGATGCATGCATATGCAATATAACCTCTGGATATATTGGGGAGCCCTAAAATTATTTTTTTTCTGGAGTCTAGTAAGAACTAGTTATGTGACTTGTTATGTTTGGTAACCGAGGATGAGGAGAGTATAACAGTGCTTTATAAACAGGCTCATACAGGCCTTACACAACAACAGTAACTTCTGACTTTCACTTTCAAGCTGTACAGAAAGTCCTGTGTATGCACAGTACTAGTCCTGTGCACAGTGACACCTGCAGGCCATTTGTATAAACACCACATATTCCCCCTATAGTAGGAAAGCATTTGGGCAGATGTAATAAACAACAACAATGCATCTTGAAGCAATAATATACATTATTCACATCACATAGTCTTGGGTCTATGCAGGTAGTTTTCATATAACAGGAGCAAGATGACTTGCATTCCATATGCGTCCATCAGACAGTTCATATGTGTATGGTCCTCACTGGTGTATCTCTTCAAGTAGTGCAGTAAATTTAGATTGTCCTTGTTTCAGTATTCCTGGTTTCTTAATTCTGATTAAAGATCCAGGCTGAAAGTGTACTTCTCTTGCATCACGTTTTCTATCAGAATAAGCCTTGCATTTGGCTTGGTGACATTTCACAAATGTTTCAGAATGTTTCAGAAATGTTATGCCTGTAGCTGAAACAAATGCAATTTCAGGCCATTTACTGTAATAGTCTATCAAGGTTATAGCAAATCAAGTCTATAGGAGCATCTGCAAAAGGACCAACGATATCAATAGCAAGTTGTGTCAATGCTGAATCAGGAAATGATACTGGCTGAAGTGGTGGTGTATGTGTGATAGCTGTTTTGTCATGATTCTGACAAGTAACTCAAAAATTGAATGCTAGTTACCACCTCAGCATCCATTGCTGGCCACCAGTATAGTTCTCTTAGTCTTTGTTTTGTATAAAAAATTCCTTGATGATGTGCAAGTTGTATGAGCTTTTCTCACAAGGTCTCTGGTACCAATAAACGTTGAGCTCCATGGACAACATAGCCATCTACTAAGGACAGTTCCTGTGTAATCCTGTAGTAAGGACTGAGTTTCTTCTCAGTATTTGGCCATTTGCTTTGTAAGATGTCCTGTAGTTTTACTTGAATTGGACATGTGAGGCAAGATTGCTTAAAGGAAAGCATACCCTGAAAATGAATACTTGAGCAACAGATATCAGATTAACCTACCTACCTGGTATATATTTAAGTAAATATTGCCCTTTTACATCTCTTGTCTTGAACCACCATTTTTTGATGGTCTGTCTGCTGCTTCAGAGCTCACCTGACCAGAAATGTTTAAACTCTAACTGTAACAGGAAAAAGTGTTGAAGCAAAAGACACAACTCTGTCTGTTAATTGGCTCGTGTGACATAACTTTATAGTTTGTTTGGTATGTTTGTGTGCACCGTTGAATCAAACGATCCCAGGAGGCTGTCCTTATTTTTTAAAATGGCTATTTTCTATTTATGATTACCCGATGGCACATGCTACTAAAAAGTTTATAGAGACCTACATTGTTCAGGGGTATAGTTTTCCTTTAAAATCAGCAGCTGTAACCAGATGATAGTAAATCAGTCAGTGCTACAACTTCTATGTCCTCATCCAGTTTATCAGAAGCTGCAGGTAAAGGTAAATGTGACAAACAATCAGCAGTAACATTTTTCAAACCTGGTTTGTATTGCATTTTGTAGTTGAAATTCAGTAGCCTTGCTGACCATCTTGCTTTACGCATTCCAGCTCTTCCTAGTCCCTTTGTTGTAAGTAGTGTAGTTAAAGGGCTATGATCAGTGCACAAGGTAAATTCTCTACCCCATAGGTAGGTTCTCCATTTTCCAAACACATGCTAGAACTTCTTTTTTGACAGTTGAATACTTACACTCTGTCTCTGTAAGATTTCTGGATGCAAATGCAACAGTTTTATCTGCATGATCAGCATGGATCTGTGTGAGAACTGCACCAACACCTGTAAGCACAGTGGGTAGTGCAGGGTCAAATAAAGCTAGAGCACGACTGTTCACAATTAGCTGTTTCACTATTTCAAAGCTATGTTAAGCAGATTCTGACCACACCAGACTTAAAGTTCCACGTAGGAGTGCTCCACAACTGAAGCATAGTTGGGAATAAACTTAGAATACCAAGAAGTAAGACCTAAGAAATCTCGTAAGGTCTGGAAATCAGATGGAGTAGGTGCTTTTGTAACCGCATTGACATGGTCAGGGTCAGGCAGTAATCCATCTTGTGAAATTATATGACCCAGAAATGACAGCTGAGTTTGTCTGAAGTGGCATTTGGAAAGGTTCCAATTGAGTCCTGCAGAATCAATGCATTTCAGAACCTTTTCCAGGTACTTGTCATGAAGATCCATAGTTGGAGCGTAGACAATTATATCATCCAAGTAGCATTCTACATCAGGTATGCCATGGAGTATAGAAGACATCAGCCTTTGAAAACAACTTGGTGCTGAAGCCAGTCCATAAGGTACACGCTTGAACCAAAACAAACCATCATGGGTGATAAATGCAGTGAGGTCTCTGATTTCCTCATGCAGTAATACTTGATGATAAGCAGAAAATAATGTTGCTCCTCGGAGTTCAGAAAATATTTCCTCTATGTGTGGTAAGGGATGATTATCCATAACAACTGCGTTATTAGGCTAGGGACAGACAGGGAGATTTGGGGAGATTCAGTCGCCTGGCGTTTAATAGCAGGCGACAATCTCCCCGAACGTCCTTCTCCCTGTCCTTTGCTAGTTGAAATGTAAAAGCGCCGGCTCTGTGCACACGCGGTGCGATTTCCGGAATCGCCCGAAGTTACTTAGTGAGGAAACTTCGGGCGATTCCAGAAATCGCTGCACCGTGTGTGCACAGAGCCGGCGCTTTTACATTTCAACTAGCGACGGACAGGGAGAAGGACGTTCGGGGAGATTGTTGCCTGCTATTAAACGCCAGGCGACTGAATCTCCCCGAATCTCCCTGTCTGTCCCCAGCCTTAGGTTCATGGAGATCAACACACTATAAGTAACACACACCCTGGTGGTCTAGTGGTGCAGCGGGGACGCCCTGCTTCCAGGCAGTGAATAAGTAAAGCACGCGTTCTAGCAGCAGAAATCTCCCCTTGGTCAGCAGCAATAATGTAATTTTCAAACATACGAATCCAAGCAGTAAAAGGTATTGTAGGCTCACCAGGGTTTGGAAGAAAAGCTGCAGGCTGCTGCAGAGGTAGAAAAGAAATCCTTGTCACCATTTGTTATGTTTGGTAGCCAAGGATGAGGAGAGTATAACAACTATGGTCTTCCAGAAACTAAGA
The DNA here is from genome assembly GCA_024363595.1 of Xenopus borealis. Classification (NCBI taxonomy): domain Eukaryota; kingdom Metazoa; phylum Chordata; class Amphibia; order Anura; family Pipidae; genus Xenopus; species Xenopus borealis. Next base: position 33,673,949 of record CM044444.1, on the reverse strand, counting down.
AAATGTCCCATGTGAATCCACACATTGTATTAGAAGCAACACACACTCATGGTTAGGCCATGTCAAAAATATTCAGCAGTTTGCTCCTCAAATCTATCTAATCTTAAACCTCACCATAGACGATAAGATTTTTCTTTCGTTTACGACCAATTTTAGTGCAATACGACCAACCTGTCAAATTATCATGGTGTTAGGGGGCACCAACAGGGTCGGACTGAGGGGCCCAGGGCCCACTGGGACTGCTGTCCAGGGCCCCCCTCAGGACCCCCTTACTGCATGTATGCATCTACTGAGTCACACACTGAGCCACACGTTGCACATGGGCCAGGAGATTAGGAGAAGAGGTCTGGTCCGCTGGGGGCCCACGAGGGCTGGGGCCAACCCGTTTTTTTCCCTGTGTCTCGCCGACACTGGTCAGAAAATCGATTGGGCAGGTTAGAAGATTTTCATCTTTCAAGGTGAAATCTATCCATTGTCTAAAGCTGGCCATAGACGCAACGATCCGATCGTACGAATCCTCGATTCGTACGATTTTCGGATCGTGTGTGGAGTGTTCCGACTTTTGTCGTGCCATGTCGATCGGTCGTTTGGTCGATCGGCCAGGTTAGAAAATTTCTGTCGGCTGGCGATAATATCTTTGCGTCTATTGCAGATTGTACGATTTTCAGTGGGAGACCGTTACTAGGTTTTTAATCGTACAACTTCCGTACGATCCTTGTCAGGGGCAGAACGTCAGCTGTCTGTGCTTTTTACTACTTTAGTTGATCTGAAGGTTAGTGACAGGTCGGGAGATGCAAAGATCCGATCGTTGGAATCATCTTACGATCGGATCTTTGCGTCTATGGCCAGCTTAACTGTTTGCAGGGCCAAGCAGCTGACTACCCACAGTTTTCATAGCATCAACTAGACAATATTGCTTGAAATGGTCTTTTTAGTTGATGGACAAATTGTACATTTAAACAATCCTTTCAAGATAAGCTTGACTATATGATAATGAAAAAGTCTTAACATCTATGGCCGGCTTTAGGGTTGATATGTCAGCTAGCAACACCCAAGTAGTAAGGTGCAATAACAAAAATGATCAGTAGGTGTCAGCAGTGGATAAGATACTGCAGTAAATAAAAACTGAACTTAAAATTTCTATCATCAAATCATCTACTTTACATAAAATAAATATTAAACAGTTAAGACATATCTAGACTAAAAGATACATGTTCAAATGCAATCTTATACCTTAGTCTGGAAAGAAAGAAAAGCGATAACTTTATACAGAAAGCAGTTTATACATGATGATAGTGATGCCTGCCATTAATACACATATACAGGACTACAACAGAACTTTACAAACACACCATTTATTTAACATTTAAGAAACTTTTTTTACCCAGAATTATAATTTTGTTCAACCCACAACTCATGGTTGCTTCTTTGTAGCAAGACATGTGGGAGGAATGCAATAAACGTATCAAATAGAAAAACAATTCAACACTAGAGATTTGGATTTTGCAATGTAATATTATTTCCTTAAATACTGATGGGTGAATTTCTCTCATTTGGCATAGATGCGGGTGTCAAAAATTGACGTTAGTGACCATTCACTGATGCAGGGTGCTGATTTGTGTGCGAAACGCAAATATTTGCCGCAAATTCGTACCTGGTGAATAAATTTGTCCATCACTATCCTTAAACTGTTATTGAATTGCAAATTGAAGGTGTCGTAATCTTGTGGATCAAAGATAACAACTTCAGTAAGAAGTTTCATTACATATACTGCGCATTGACGCAAATAATAAAACTATTTCTGGATTCGCAAAAAGCTATATTAAATTTGCTCAAAGGGAAATTTTTTTGTGCAAAGGCATACCTTTCACATTACAAATCTTTTTCTATAACTTTTATTGTTCTCCCAATTGTATTTAATGTCATGGGCAATGAAATCATTTGTTGATGTCCTCCCTATAGCTAATGCAGCAGACAACTTCTCATTATTTTACTGGATCAGGCAACCCATAATAAGTTGTTTGCTACCACAAAGCATGTCTTGTCCCTCCCATACTTCCCAACATTACACTGCACAATAGACATTTTAGAGGAATTCATATAACCTGACTTCCCTATGCATTATGATGCCTAGGGGCCTCACCTACTGTACATTATGTAGTACCCAACAAAATCACCCCAATCGTTAAGCAGCTGCCCATCATTAACCCTGGAGAAATTACAATTTCACTCGTTTCCATAAAATAAATGTGCATCACACAGATTTGCATCCCTCCTGCAGTAAATGACAAATCCTCATGCGCCTCTTGGGTTGCATCTAGAACTGATTATTCAGTAAATGAGCCCAGTAATTTACACAACCACTGCTAGTGACCTCCCTTGGGCTTATTGCAGATTTATTTAATTTCCCATGACCGACTTTTCTTTATGCAGGATTGTTTGCCTCCTCTGCAGTGAAGCAAGTACAGAGGCTCTGTACTTATATCAAGCATGTGTTCTGTCTGCTTTAACTTGTCTATATGCCAGAGTCTCATTTCTTCTTCCAGTGAATTAAGAGAATCCTGGGCCGCAAGCTGATCTTAAGACTTTGCTAATATAAATAAATACATTTAGATTTACATTTCACTTTTTTTTGTGAATGTAAATGTTTTTGAAAGGACACATACTGTTATATTTATTTAAAATTCAGAGGCTGTATTTGTAACTTAGTGGGGTTAACCAGGAAGCTGCCTACATATCTATTCCCAAAGCTAAATTATACATACAGATACTTTCATTTGGTTTTCAAACCATTGGGACATCTGATATCAGTTCCTGCATTGTCAATGTGATGATAATAGCTTTCCTGGTTAGTTAATCAAATGGTGTATTTACATGTATACATGGTCAGATGACCAAAAATACTTTATATTTAGCTATTTCTAGTACTGATCTATTGTTCGCTTTAAATTATGGCTCATGTTGCTATCATGTGTCTTTAAAACAATCACATGTCCACCTCTGTGGCCTGTTATACCTTTTCGGTAATACAAGTACATTCCCTCACTGATTTGCTCAGTTCTTGTAACCATTGCCTGGTAGGAGGAGCTCAAGATGTGAGGAGCATCTCATGCGCCATGCCATGAGCACAGCAGCACTTGGAAGTGAAACAGAGCTGAGTACTGTGGGGAGAAGCAGAAGAGTGTAACCAAAACAAGCTGAGGTCTGGGGCAGGCAGCGTTCAAGCAGAGTGAGTAGACAGGCCGAGGTCGGTTCAGGTGGAGTTAAAGAAGACTGGTCAGACAGGCTGAGGTCAGTTCAGGCAGAGTTCAAGCAGAGCGGTAGGAGAGGCCAAGGTTGATTCGAATAACAAGCAAAGGTCACACTCAGTAGATCAAAATCACAAGAAGAAGTTTACACAGCTAGTATTATAACTAAGTAGTGAGGAAATCCTTGAGCATCTATTTAAAGGGAGGTTTTTGACCCCCATCGGCCAGGATCCTGCTGGTAAGTCTTACAGTTCTAAACCTCTCTCTCTCTCTCTCTCTCTATATCACAGAGCTTATTGTCTTATGTTAAGTTCCTTAAACTTTCAGAACTCTTAGGGGGTTATTTATCAAAATTGAAAATGTTTTCACTATTTTGTGAAAACCACTCTGACCATGCACTTTCCCCCCAATTTATCAATACATTTTCACGGAAATTTCTTCGATCGTAGGAATCCTATTCGATCGGGACTTAGTCTCAGAAGCCTATGGGAGTGCTCCCATAGGCTTCTATTGCAATTCGGTAGGCAATCGAAGAAACTTAAAAAATAAAATCCTTCGCTGATCGAATGATCGAATGATTGAATATTTGTCCATTCGTCTCTATTCGAATGTATTCGATCGTTCGACCATTCCCTATTCGATGATCGAATATGCCAAAATTCACATATTCGACCAAACGAAGAAATCCTACATTCGAAATTCGATCGAACTTCGAATCCTTCACGTGAATATAGTAAATCGGCCCTCTAGTGGACTTTTAACAGCCTTGGGGTTAAATAAGACACAAAAAATGTGAAAATCAAGTTTCCCCCTTTAAATGGATCCTGTCATGGGAAAACAAGTTTTTTTCAAAACACATCAGTTAATAGTGTTGCTCCAGTAGACGTTTGCACTGAAATCCGTTTCTCAAAAGAGCAAACAGATTTTATTTTATTCAGTTTTGAAATCTGACATGGGGCTAGACATTTTGTCAATTTCCCAGCTGCCCCGGTCAAGTGACTTGTGCCAGCACTTGTTGCTGTTGTTTTTCCTTCTCAATGTAACTGAATAGTACGCAGGGGGACATGGGTCTTTACTATTGAGTGCTGTCCTTACATCTACCAGGCAGCTGTCATCTTGTATTAGGGAGCTGTTATCTGGTTACCTTCCCATTGTTTTTTTGTTAGGCTGCTGGGTGGGGGAAAGGGAGGGGGTGATATCACTCCAACTTGCAGTTCAGCAGTAAAGAGTGATTGAAGTTTATCAGAGCACAAGTCACATGACCATGGGCAGCTGGAAAATTGACAATATGTCTAGCCCCATGTCAGATTTCAAAATGAAATATAAAAAAATCTGTTTGCTCTTTTGAGAAATGGATTTCAATGCAGAATTATTCTGGAACAGCATTATTAACTGATGCATTTTGAAAAAAAAAATTTTTCCCATGACAGAATCCCTTTAAAACTCACACAAGAGAAAATCAGACTTTAAAGGATCAGTTACATCAATTTTTTTAATTAAAACATTTTTAGTGTAGGAGAAAAGCACAGAGACATTAAACTTTTAAATAGTCAAGTCTTTATTAAGAAATAACTTACCGAATCTCTGCCTGTGTTCCTCTTCAGAAAAGGCAACACGGTGACGATCCATCATGCCGTGCTCAATTTCTCCTCCCTTATCTCCAATAAGGAAACCAGGGAGGAGAAATCGAGCGCCCAACAATGGATCGGAGTAAGTAATTTCTTAAAAAAGACTTAAAGGGGTGGTTCACCTTCAAGTTAACTTTTAGTATATTGTAGAAGGGCCAATTCTAAGAAACTTTTCAATTGGTCTTCATTATTTATTTTTCATAGTTTTTTAATGATTTGCAATTTTCTTCTGTTTCCTTGCAGCTTTTAAATCTAAAAACAAATGCTCTGTAAGGCTACAAATGTATTGGTACTTTTTATTACTTATCATTCTATTCAGCACATCGCCTATTCATATTCCAGTCTCTTATTCAAATCAACACAGGGTTGCTAGGGTAATTTTTACCCTAGAAACCAAATTACTGACAATGCAAACTAGAGAGCTGCTGAATAAAAAGCTAAATAACTATCAAACCACAAACAATAAAAAAATGAAAACCAATTGCAAAATGTCTCAGAATAGCACTCTCTACCTTATACTAAAAGTTAACTCAAAGGTGAACTCAAAGGATTTAAAAGTTTAACGTGTCTCTGTGGTTTTTTTCATTCTACACTAACAAATTTTGGTCCTTCAATAAACCTCTTAGTATAAATATATATATAGGCGGCCTACGGCGGCAGAATATTAGGGTTTGCATGCCGCCCAGCCGGTTTGCGAGGAGCACTGGGGAGCGCAGCTATGGTGTGGCGCACATGCATGCTTGCACCGGAGGGCGGAGGGGGGGGGTATGTAGTAGTGCGATAGAACCATGTAGCCGGGCGCCTCAGGACACCCTACCACGAAATCCGGTGCTGCATCCTTCTTTGCAAAACAACTCAGTCAGTTAAATCATTTACTTCAGCTCAGGCCAAGCTGAGAAACGGGACCACACCATGTTATATAAACAGATTATTCATTTTACTGTACTTGCCTTGGTCCTCCTTTCTCGCTCTGGGTGAAGTTCTTTTAATGGTTTACACTTGTATCCTATTGCCTTTCTAAACAAATGGTGGGGTAACCTACCTGGTGTAATTGTTCTGTTTTTTTTTTACCAGCTATTCCAATGTTTTTAATCATCAATAGACAATCACCTACCTAATCAACTCGAACCTCTTGGAGAAGACAGAGAGGATTTGGGGACTGTACACAAAGCTGCCCTACAATTACTTTATTTTATATCAAGAACTCTACTTGGCAAACAGGTCCTTCATCATGAATCAAGAGCAATAACCCACAAGGTACCAAAGACCAGCTTGTGCCCCAAATGTTAACATTAGACTATTCCTCGGTTCATTTTCAAGACGAGTTGACTTAATTTATTTAAAATCATGCAGCAGAAACAGCTGCTGCCGTAAAAAGGTTCTGTCAGTTTGATAATGGTGACAAGTAAGGTGTTACAGTGCGCTACCTGTGACTTACTGCTAGTTTTCAGCAAACTCTCAACTTTTCTGCTCGACTTTTACAGAGTGTCAGTAAATATTGTTATAGAACAAATGATTTTATGATTTTATTGAAGCAATCATTCTTAATTAAAAAAGGCTACTTTTAAAATTAAGCATTGAGCCTGAGGCAATATGAACCCTAGTGACATTTAATGGAATAGAGGGGAGAACACCAACATTACAATATTCAAGCCCAGGAAACCTTTAATAAATAAAATAAAGCTATTAATGGAATAGAGGGGAGAACACCAACATTACAATATTCAAGCCCAGGAAACCTTTAATAAATAAAATAAAGCTGTCCTTTGCCCTAAACATGTACCCACCGTATAGTTGAGTTGCCACATGTTAGGAAATGTAGGGGGAAATTACGCTATTTTTCAGACTATTACCCTAAAAACAGTAAAAGACGTCAGCGTATTTTTGGGACTTGTCAAGTCTATCTACTAGTATAGTCTATCTACTTCACTAGCAAATTTTCGCAAGGGACACTGTTAGTAAATCGGCAAAGTTGCGAAATTACGTCACACCGGCGAATAGCGCTAGCGTTAGACGCTTCACGCTTTAGTGAATTTGACCCTTGGTGTTAGTGAACTTAGTTGTAGTGTGTGCAATGTATAAACACTGAAAAATAGGTGTGAATAAAGAAATAAATAAAATAATTTTATATATAATTAAAGTGCAATAGGTACTTGAAGAGTACAATGTTGTCAGGATTTGACTAGATATGCAAGGACATTTGTCCTTAGTTACACATTTTCATACTTCCAGAAGCATGTTTTTATTCCATAAAAGGCTTTTATTTCGCCCCAATAGGCCACAGCAAAACTACTGAAAAAAAAATAGCAATACTGCTTGAAGCATGCTTTTGGGAATTGGAAATATCTTGTAGTTATATCTAATATGTGGATGTGTCAGCAAAAATGAGACTGCTAAATTATTACTGTAAAAGTGATATATCTGGGTCAGTCAGTGCATTGTTTTTATTTTATATTTTAAATATTTTTTAACTGGGTTTGATTTACATCAAGAGGCTGTACAAAACAAGTATTGGCACTTCTTGGTAAGTGGTAAAACTACAACTACCAACCCCTATTGTGAGAGGCAACACTAACAAATACAAGCTGCAGTTAAACAATACCCCATGAGTGGATGAGTATTGACATGGTGTCTGATTTGTTTCCTGGTTCTAAAATTTCCTAAACTTTAAAGTCTGAGCTCAAGGAACGAAAACTATACCCCTCAACACTGTAGGTCTCTATAAAAAGATATTACATAAAACAACTCGTATGTAAAACCCTGCTTCATGTAAATACATAATAATTATGTAATTAAAATATATATACCAGGTTGGTAAGATTCTTTAATTCTTTAATATGTCACTTAATTTGATATAAACTATCTGATGCTCAAGTATTCATTTTCGGGGTATAGTTTTCCTTTAAAAGAGTATCATGAGAATGGTCATTTGTCATCCCCAGCTATTTAAACTATATTGAGCATTTTTTAAACTACAGTATATTGAGCATTTTGAATACGTACTGTTGCCTTTTGCACCAGCCAACTTTAAGTTTTTTGTGCCGGTTTATAGCTGGTCAAGCGTGGGTTAGACTGAGCGCTGGCACAAGGGTTCTAATAGCAGCTGGTCAAATGCCACAGTATTGGTTAGCCCAAACGCTGGTGATTTCTTTCAGTTTTTTTATAGAGTTGTCATTTTCAATGAAGATCCATTCCGTATTTAATGTAACTATAGTGAAACCCTTTATTTAAAATGTTCATCCTTCTCCAGTTTTGGTGCAGTGTCAGTGCAAGTTATACACTAAATGGCAGTGTGTTGGGAGTTATCTTGGGGTTTTCATAGATAACAAGATGTCTAATTCTGGGCAGTGTCATTCTTTAGATACTAAAGCAGATAAAGCGCTGTCTTGTATTAAAAGGGTTAAAAGATAAGTATGTTGAGTATGGGTTATGTAGTGCAGTTTTGGACTCTAGTCCTTAAGAGTGGTATGAATGAGTTGGAGAGACCTGCAACTAAACTGGTTAGAGGGATGGAGACTTAAATTATGAGGGGAGACTGTCCAGGTTGGGATTGTGTTCTCTGGAAAAATGGCACTTGCGAGGGGACATGATTACACTTTACAAGTACATTAGAGGACATTATAGACAAATATTAGGGGACCTTTTTACCCATAAAGAGGATCACCGCACCACAGGCCACTCCTTCAGACTAGAAGAAAAGGACTTTTATTTGAAGCAGTGTAGGTGGTTCTTTGCAGTGAAGACAGTGAGGTTGTGGAATGCACTGCCGGGTGATGTTGCAATAGCTGATCCTGTTTAAGAGGGGCTTGGATGATTTCTTGGACAGACATAATATCAAAATATTTTGTGATACTAAACTCTTATGGTTAGTATAGATATGGGCATATATAATTCATGGGAAAGTATGGTGGGGCGTGTGTCAGGAGGGGTTGAACATGAGGGACTTTGTCTTTTTTCAACCCAATTTAACTAATTTTGTAACTATGATGATGAGTTTCATGTGCAATACATTTTTTACTTTTTTTTTTACTTTTACCAGCAATGCTTGCACTATCTGCTCTCCTGGAAGGGGTTTGGCCCTGAAGAAAGATCTTGGGAGCCAGCTAATGTCCATGCTGATCATCTGGTTGTTGAATTCCATCAGCAACATCCCCATAAAATAGTTCCTGAGGCTATAGGGGAGTGTTCGCTTAAAGGGAGGGGATTGATGTCAGAAATTTGTTTCAGCAATAGTAGGGGTTAATGGCACCTGCTCTACCTCCAATCAGCATTAAGAGGAAGCCTTTTATATATCCTGCCCACTCAGGCACATTGCCTGAGCAAACAGGTTTCTGGTTGTTCCTGGGGAATTCAGATCTAGGGAGTCAGGGGTTTCCAGTTAATCACCTGGTAGTTTCGAACCTTGGCCTGTTTGATACTGCACTTGCATTTCCCTTTGGTATTGCATTCATTTTCTTTGTACTTTGAGCTTGTTCCTGCCTAACACCAGATTACTTGTTCTGTCCCCTAGTAAATGCACTGGCTTGCTAAACCTCCTGTTTCTTTTTGGCTTTGACACTGCTTAAATGAAGCTGCAGTCATTCTCCTTCTGCTTCTAAGAAGCAGTTCCTCACTCTCGGCAGCTGGTTTTCTCTGTGCAGGCAAAGTCTGCTACTCACAAGTCCCTTCCCATCATCTGTTACATTGTAACCAATTCTAATTGTAACTCACTAGTTCTGCAACTACTTTATGTGCCTAATCAGGAAGGGAATCTGCGTGCACTGAGTTCCCATCCACTTGGATCCTAGGACTGTTACAATACATGTGCACATAAACACATGTTGTAAATAGAAGATGAGTTTGTTTGGGTGGTAATCAATAATTTTGACTTATGTTTGACTAAGGGTGAGGTTCACACACTATTCCATTACTGTACATGATGTGTATTCGGATGGACATACCACCTCGATATTGTCCGTATATTTCCCATTAGCAAAGAATCCAATTCTAATTATACCTGACCATGCCATTTTGTATTTGGCAGGTAAGAATTGTATTTCCTATGCATTCTAAAACAGCAATTGCTTTTTCTTGTAAGTTCTAACAATGCACTGCAAGCCTGTATATTAAAGTTATGAAAGTAATAAAATCCTTTCCTGCTTCAGCTTTATAATAAGTTAAAAAGGCACAGTTTGATTTAAAGTTAGAATTATTAAGTTTATTTCTGAACTATATTTTGACCTTTAATACTTTCAGTGGAGAAAGGTAAATTTAGCCAGCACTTATTTTTTCTCTCTGATATAGCCTAGTAAGTGTTTTGGGTCTATCTTACCCTTTCCTGAAATTCAGGAGGCCCTTTGGCTTAATAAAGGATGTTAACGTAAAACTCCCAGGTCCTGCACAACACATGCCTGTAAAAACATGGAATCCAGCCAGTCTTGTGGTTTATTGATTTAAATAGCAGCACTTGCAAATAAGATCTAGAGTTTGATATTGGTGGCTAGGCAGGGGTCTCAAGCAAATCATAGGTTTCACTGAATCATTGTAATTATATGGGATCATCTAATTAAACCATTTCCCCTGCAGGCATGTATTGTAGGTATGCCATTTTATTTTAATAAAGAAAGAGCTGAAGTTAGAAACTAAAGGGACCCAAGCATCTAATCTAAAACAAATAAATAATCCTTTAGCTAATGTTGAACAACAACTTCTAGCACCCCTACTAATAAATTGCCTTTTGCTGTTATGTTAAGAGTAACAGCTGCAGGAAAAAGTGCATCTGAATCTGATTCTGTGGGTAAATGCCTTAATGCAGCATGAAGTTTTTTCTAACTTGACAAAAATACTTCAAAATATGGTGTGCACTTCCACAAACCAGTGGTGGATAAAAAGACGACTTTATTTACCCAACATTTCTCCTCCTGACACGTTTCGTGTGTTGCCACACGTCATCATAGGCATACAATGACATACAAAAATCTCCATTAAAAAGTATTGGGAGTTAGTGTCACATCAGGCGCAATTACTCCCCTTATTAACCCTGTCAGGGAATATAAATATCAATGTTCAGGAGGAGAAATGTTTGGGAAATAAAGTCTTCTTTTTATCCACCGCTGGTTTGTGGAAGTGCGCGCCACATTTTGAAGTATTTTTGTCTGTCAGACCTCCCTAAACTACGGGTTTGGGGTGTTGCACCCGAGCCATAATCTTCAAGCGGTGAGAAACCCGATCTGAATGCTTTTGAGAGTAACTGCTTAAGCGATTGGTCTGGGGGCATCTGCACCTGGACCCACCCAGTCACGGGGTGAGATTTTGTATGAAGATTTGTTGTGTTACTTAGCTTCTTTGGAAATATAGGCTGAGGGTTAGAGCATAAGAGGGTTCTCTTATTAATTTTCTAACTTGAAGCTGCAACAACAATATGAGTGTGTCTATCCAAATATGACAATAAATATGAGTGTGCCTAGCAAATTCCTTAATGCAGCATGAAATCTGATCCAGCATGAAGCTACCTGTACATGCCCACAATGATTTGCCCCTGTTCACAAGGAATTGTAAAGAAAGACATACACGGGAATCAGATACAGACATTCCTTACTTACAACTGGACCACATGAGTTGAAAATAGCAGTAGCCATGATGCAGTTTAGTTTTATTTTGCCTGCTGTTATTCTTTAATGTTCCTGCTTCATATGCAGGAGTAAAGTGCCCTCTTGCTTGTGCAGTAAACTATCATGGAACTGCCAAATGTACATCTGCTTTATGAACTAGAGGGAAAAAGTGTAGCTGATATCTGTCAGAATTAGGGTTGGATGCAAAATAAAACTGCTAAGAGGTTTAATACAAATATAGAGAGTACCAAAGCATAATGTACTATTTTATTTTGCTTATACAATATCAACACCACACAACGTGCTTTCCATTTGATAATACAGGGGTCCCCAATGTTGTGTTTTGATCAGTAGAGTATAACAGTGCTTTATTAGCAGGTTCATGCAGCCGTTTCACAACAGAAACAGAAACTCTAGCACCTTAAGCACAGTATAACACACAGTGGGGGTCATTTATCAACACTGGGCAAATTTGCCCATGGGCAGTAACCCATAGCAACCAATCAGATTGCTGCATTCATTGTTCTACTTGCAGCTGGCTTCAAAAAGCTAGTCACTGATTGGTTGCTAGAGGTAACTGCCCATGGGCAAATTTGCCCAGTTTTCATAGATGAACCCCCTGGCACCTACAGGCACCTTGCACAAACACCACACCCAACCTTTTCTACCCATGAACCACACTTGAATGTAAAAACTGTTGGGAAACCACCCAAGCAAAACAAATTTCTAGGTTCCAAATAAGGGCTAAATGGTAGCCCCACGAGGACTGCTAGCCTGCAGGAGTGAAGCCTGTTGGAGTAAACCTGAGTCTTCATGGCTCCAAAACTTGAATTTAATCCAGGGATATTAAAATGGGCACTTATTCTGAGGCCACTTGGAGCAACATCAATGGAAGTGGAGAGTCACTGGTTGGGGATCTCACTGTGATCTCACTGTGTTTATACAATTAAAAATGGTGCAGACAGCATGTGAGCCCAGCTGTTGCACATATTGCAGGCCTTTAGATGTTGCAGATACTGCCGATGATACATGTTGCTGATACTTTATCCCTAACTGTGAATAAGCCATGGGGTCACTATAGCCACTAAACCTCTCATTGGTAGCCCTTTGCTAGCTAATCTAACTGGCTAACCAACTACCTAACTTACTACCCATAGCTAGCCCTAATGAACAGCCTCAGCACCAGAGTTCAGTCACAGATGATAAGTATGCCATGAAGGAACAAATCTCTACTCTCCTAATACAGTTTAGCTGGCCTAGGACCACCAACACTCTGTAAACATTTCAGGGGACACCCAGTCATAACCAACCATAGGGGTACCTACAATCTAGTGACCTAAGTGTAAATTACACTTTATCTTATTGGGAGCAGTGGCGTAACTACTCCCTGGTGGGCCCTGGTGCAGGATGGGCACCTGGGCCCCCCGTCGGGCCCTCACCTCTATAAATCCCATGCTGGAGTGTTGATAGCATGTGTGCTGTAAAATGTCCTCCTAGATAACCTCCTGCCATAACCATTAACGTGGCTCTGATGGGCCCCAAGGGGTGGGGGCCCTGGTGCAATTGCACCCTCTGCACCCATGGTAGTTACACCACTGGGAGAATTGTGACCTAACCGAGTTACAGAGGCTTTGTCTAGACTCTGCGGTATATATCTAGTATATCTACTGTATGAACCATGTCTACCTGCTCCTGTCAAACCCCATTCTTATTTAACTAATGCTGCATGAGGTCCGAACACTATTGTCTTAGAGAATAATTATCAACTCCATAAATATATTCTATTTGCATAGCTCTATTTGTATCTAGCAGACTTTTATTAAATTGAGCTGAAAATTTCACGGCCATTTTCAATAAATCCACAGATTTCACCCAGGCAGCTCAGTGTATGATGAGAAATTAACTGAATGTGAGCTTTTCATCATATAATCTGGACTAGGAAAATAATGTTGGTCCTTTGTTGTTTCCAGTTTCATCTTATTTTACTTTTCCAAGATGCAGACCCTACTACTACTGCTTTAAAAAAACATAGCACCTTGGTTTAATATTATACCAGCTGGCACTATTATTCTCCCAAGCTTCAAAGACAGTCATTTTAAAATTTAATCAGCAGCTTTTTTCATTGCTGCAGGCAGAACGTACCAGTACAAAAGTGTGTGCTGTTGAGTCCAGCCTGTGATAGCATTGTAGCTCAATCTTTTTTCCCTATTCAGCTGGTTTCATTTTATCTTGATTTAAAGAGTAAAAAGTTCATTGAAAACCATTTTCATTTTCCAGAGCTGTAAATCCCTGGACTAACAAGAACTGTTGAATGCAGCTGACTTGCTAAGCGAGTTTATGGGTAGAACTACACCGATGATTCAGGTCCGCTTCCTCTGGCTCCGACGCTGGGCGCCAAGATGGATGCTACAAGACAGATGCAACAGGAACAAGGCAAGTAATAGGAAGTCGGATGGTGTCGCAAGGTTGATCCGATACATCACAACTGTCGGATGCAGATGCAGCTTGCATTTTGGGATCTGCCAAAAACTGACCTGAATTGGCCGTGTAGTTCTACCCAATATCTGTTTAAGAACTAAGCTTACACTATTGTTGTGCGTGTACCCTCCACTGTAGAATTTTCAAATGTTAAAAGGCAAGAAGACACTAATAATGAGTGAGTCTAAAATATTTCAAACCAAACCTGACTACTTCCCTACCTGCACCCAGAGAAGCCAGATGTTCTCTTTTAACCCATATCTGACTTGAATCCCCTCTGATGACATATGGGTGGGATCAACCACAATAGGGGAGAGGTTAGCACCAAAGTACCACCAAAGGTAACAGCTTCCCTAAATTCTCTTGCATAAAGGATTTACTGAGAGGTGTGCTAGGGCATATGTATATGCCTGATGCCTGTGCATGCACCAAAGTGCAAGCTGGTGCATTTGTTAGTACACTAGTGTGTTTGTTCTTGTGCTAGTTTGTGCACACTTCACAACTCTTGTGCTTAATGTACATTTTGGTGCCAATTCCCAGGTATAAGGATGCTGAATAGAACAGCTTTTGCTTGGTTTTAAACTCATATATAAACTTAGCTCATGTTCCTGTGTGTCCCTTTATCCTTTCTTCAAATGAGTTAATTTTACCACCTTGTCCTGATTTCCAGATTCCTATTGAATAGTGATGGGTGAATTTATTCTCAGCGATTCGCCAGAGAAATTTCACCTGGGCGAAAATTCGCCAGTGTCTTGTTATGGACACGGGCATTCGTTTGTGGGTGGTGGTGTTTCGTGAATTTTTCGCCGTTTCACGAATTTCTACTAGAAATTTCCCATCACTGCTATTGAACTCTGCCTGCCTTGACTTTCTGCCTGTTAACAACGTTGCTTGAACCCTCCGGCTTCTCCCCCATGGCACTGTAGTATAGGGAAACTTTGGTAATCAAAATGCAGTTCCCAACTTGCAGTTGACTCTCATTCAGTTGAAGATACATATAATACCTATGGCAGACATTAAATCTGAGATATGAATCACCATAGAATGTTCAAATATGTCCTGTCTGTGATAATGTGGATCACTAATTAAAGATGAATACCCTGGGATGTCTTACTGTTAAAGCAATATGGGACACTGCTCTTCCTTGATTAAACACTGATTGAATACATATAATTCCATTACTCTACCAAGTATCCACAATGCTTATCAAATATATCAACTGCTACATGCATATGGGTGACATTCACTTAGTTCAGAAAATCCTTGCACTATATAAAGTCTTAACTCGTATAGAAGATTTGTCCAGCCACAAAATGCCAGTGCTGGTACAATAGATACAATTAAAACCTAAAACTTAAGGAAATAAGAACTGTCTGATATGTTATCTGCATCATCAAACTAACAAAAAAGAATAGCAAATGACAACACTTATTTGCAGATCCCAAAGGGGGTCAAAAACATTTTTGTGTCTAGTTTGAATGTTTTATGTTTCATCTTCCGTTCATAAAAAACATAATTTCAGTGAGCTCATACTGTCATGTGAATGTGTTATTGGCCTTAAATATTTCATATTAATTATTGTTTTTTCCACTTATTAATTCACAGAATATAGCACATTTATACTTTTCTTAGTGTAAAAGATACCATCTGCTGCCACCTAAACACCTTGCTTGTGATATCTACTGTTATTCTTGGCAACAGTCATCTGCATTATGTGCATTTGCCTTTATAAGAAATGTATAGGTACTGCACTTTGTAGTATATTGCATTTGTAATTCAATATATATTGTGAAGAAAGCACTTACAGTACATAGAACAAAAGCAAAAAAAAGGGGGATTTTTTTTTTAATATTTGCATAGACAAAATAATACGCTCTCTCATCTGTACTCTACATTGAATATCCCCA
Source organism: Xenopus borealis (assembly GCA_024363595.1). NCBI lineage: Eukaryota > Metazoa > Chordata > Amphibia > Anura > Pipidae > Xenopus > Xenopus borealis. The sequence goes on along the minus strand of CM044444.1, from coordinate 33,658,098 downwards.
TAATGCTATAGTTATGCACAAAATAAATGTACCTTCCCTTCCTTTCTCATTGTCCCTTCACCTTCTTGTTTAATCTTTTAAGCAACTTATTCCTTCAATAACTGGTTTGGCATTAAACTAGAGAAAGGCTCTAGAAATAAGGGGATGCTAGGACCCTGTTGGAGGAAGTAGCAGAATTGAGGGGTGCATAACCTGCTATAAAACAAAAATCTGCAATAACAAACGTTATTGCAACTTAATAAACCTGCTCCAGTGTTTTTTCTGATGTTATTTGTTGCACAAGTCTATTGCATTGAATCATAAAAAGAACACAACATCCATGTATTTTATATGTCATGTCACTTGTCACATGTCACTGTGACTATGGGCTCTTTTGCCTTTTGTAACCACATCCCATGTAGGGTTGCCATCTTTGCCCGCTTATAAACCTGACTGACCTGCACCCAATGCTGCAATGTATAATTAGCAGTAGCACTGCTATTGAAACCATAGCTCTTAAATTAAAGATAAATATTAAAATAAAATTAAAAGTAGTTTGGGTTCTTCTTAGCATTCTAAGATGTAGTATGTATCACTTTTAATACTGTTGAATGCAGTTCTAATTTCAAGGCACTTTAAAGTGATTCCTAAACAGGGTGTTGGAGGTGGGTAAACGTTAGCATATTCTCTGCATTGCTGTTCTAATTCACTATTGTAAGACACTTGCCTCACCCTAACAGTATACAGTTCCCTAGGCAGCATGTCACTCTGTGTTCACCAACCCAAAGTATTATTTTTGCTTTGTGCCTGCTACTCCTCAAACTTGCCAGTGTGGATCTAGGAATTTTTTTTATAAGGATCCCCTATCCCCCTTCTTGCTATGGATGGGGGAGACAGGATACCATTGCTTAACAACATGTTGCATTCAACCCCCTTGGATGCTGGCCTCCGCAGCCTCAAAGTAGACTCTTATTTTTGAAAACTATGTTTTGAAACTATGTGTACTGCCAAACAGAGCCTTCTGTAGGCTGCCAGTCCACAAAGGGCTACCAACACCCAATCACAGCCCTTATATGCCATCACAGGGACTTTTTTCATGTTAGTGTTGCTCCCCTTTTTACATTTGAATGTGGCTCATGGAAAAAATAGGTTGGGGAGCCCTGTGCTACACTGATTACAAATGATATGCCTTTATATTTAATTAACTACAGTCTTCTTTTTGGATTTTGTAGTTTTTTACATTTTTATGTACATTTTGACAATAGGGAGATACTCAGTTTATTTAGGGGTACAAAAATCATTGGGGGAAATGCAGATTGTGTTTTATACTACCCCCTTTATATGAAGAAAAATATTTATTCACTTTTATCAGATTGGATAATATGACAAAAGCTTGACTTGGTAAAAGATGGATATACTAAGTGGGGTATAAATCATTTTGAACACACTGCAGGGGACAGATTGACTGTCTCTGCCAAGAGGTTAGGCTGGCAAAGCATTTAAAAAAGACTTTTCAGCATGTTCTATATACTCATCTATCCAAAAATCCCAGAATAATTTATAAAAAACCACAAATTTTAAAACAAATTCTAGCCCCTAGTTTTATTTCAGCTACACAGCAGAATAATGAAAAGAATTTCCTAAGCAATAAAGGTTTTTTTAGCTGTATGAACTGTAAAGCTTGTAAATGTAGCAAAAAGAAAGACAAAAGGATTTCCTTTTTTAAATCTAATGTAACCAATGAAGACTTTGATATTAAATGTTTCATGAATTGCAACAGTACTAATGTTATCTATCTTTTGGAATGCCCCTGCAAATTACAATACATAGGAAGGACCAGTAGAAAACTCAAAACAAGAATTTGTGAACATATTAATAATATTAAAAAGGGGGTTTTAACACACAGTGTATCTGCACACTTTAAATTCTATCACAATTCAGATCCCTCACTATTAACCTTTCTAGGTATTGCCCAAAAAAAAGTACATTGGAGAGGCAGCGATATAATTAATCAAATATCGAGGGAGGAAACCTACTGGATACACAGATTAAAAACCTTGACTCCAAAAGGATTAAATATAGAAATTGATCTTAATTGTTTTTTAATTAATTAATTCATGAATGTAATGCATTTCATTTATTTATTTAAATTGACTGATTTTATTCTAAGTTAATTATGCAAATTGATTAATTGACCCACAAACAGGATAAAATGTCATGTCCGGTCATGTGGGCATTTTACCCCTGAGGAAGTATCTAAGAATACGAAACACGTTGGGTTTTATAATTGGAACCAATAAATGTAATTTGAAATACAGTTTAAGCTTTTGTTTGTACAAACGCTTGGCTATACTCAAGCAGATAGAGCAATGATTAAACAAATAGAAGAAGCGGCTGCGCTAGTAGTGAAGATATACTTCCGGAGCGGACACGCTGAATCTTAACAACATAACCGCAGCCGCGCTCAAACTGCGCTCAGGTACCTCAATCTGCGGGCGCATGCAGGCCAGACCGGTGTAACTGCAATCGCTACTGACGGACGTACTGCGCTGTATTACTTAAATCTGGTAAGCTGAATACATCTGTCTCCTCTTCCTGCTGTAAACATACTAATCTGCACTATTGGAGGATTTTTTTCGTTAGGTACTATATATGAGAAACTCAAGCCGATGAAACACGCAGTGAACATACAGTATGTTAAAAACCATCTGATAATTCGTGCAACATTGTGAGTAGTTCTCAGTGTATTTTTACACATTAGATAAAAAGTAATACACTATCGAGTTTTCCTCAATTTTAGGTATCGCCAAACATTCCCAGCGCACCTGATTGAGCATTTACATGTTCTATATACTGCCTCAGGGATTTTTGAAGAGACTTTGAATATTTTACACAAAAATTCTAGACTCAAGACTTAAGGTTTATGTTTAGTGCTTTTGCAATAATTATATAAATATATATATATATATATATATATCATTTTATATATATATATATATATATATATATAGTTTGCCAACCAATATAAAGGGCAAATAAACAGCATGTTAAAATGTCAATATACAGTTGAATGCACAGGTTTGGGAACCATTTTGTCAATCAGCATATTTGGTAAATTTTTTAAGTGAAAATTAGGTAACAACTACTGCAGAAACAGTAATTGTTAAAACATACGAACAAAGAAAAAAGTAATTGTACACAAATTTGGGTAAATCAGTACAGTAGGACCCTGCTTTAATATAATCAGATTATGTTTTCATAGTAATTACTTCATGGTCTGGCGCAGGCAAGCTGCAATCTTTCATTCCCCGTTTTTATATATACCTTGGCGTCACATAGATTTTTTTCAGGTGCCGTGGAAAACTTAAAAGTGTGATCCTACTGTATTTAGTAACACCACCTTTGATGCAGATTGTAAATACCCTTTGTATCTAGCTAGGATCACATTTAATACCGCAATGGCTGTTTTGAATGTTTAAGATCTAGCCATGTATTTTCAGTGAAGGTTAAGATCTTGCCACAGATTTTCTGTGATGGTTAAGTCATGGGAATGTGATGGTCATTCCAAAACATTCAGCTTGCTTTTCTTCGAGTAGGTCATGGTGGCTTTTGTGGCATATTTAGACTCATTCCCCTATATGTAATGTAAGGCACTAAGTTTGCCCAGGAGCAGTAACCCATAGCAACCAATAAGATGTTAACATTTAAATAGGTGACCAGTAAATGCTACATGCTTAGTGCCTTTTATTACATAAAACCCATTGTCTTCTTTTAGGAGCCATTCACTTTTCAGCTTCAGCTTCTTAGCTTACTGTTTCACATTGGCATCAAGAATGTGATGATATTTAATAGAATCCATTCTTCCCTCTACAAATACATACATACATACACATACATCCTGTGTCAGTGGCTATCACACAAACCCAAAGCATAATGTATTCACCCCATGTTTAACAGGCAAAGTTTTTTTAATCAAACACTGCTCAAACACAGATCTTTGGTGATTGTGGCCCAAAAGTTTAAATTTTCTTCATCGGCCCTTAACACTTGTTTCAAAAAGGACTCTGGTGTGTCTATATGTTTTGCATAACTGTACAGCGCGGCAGTCTGTTGTCAACAGGTTCCTTTTTCTAATAACTAAGGTCTAATGTTGTAAATAGGGCCAGGGACCCTGCAAAAACAGAACAGAGGATACCACTGGGCAAGGGGAATGGTGTCCAAACTTTTGCACAAGGCACAGTTAATATTTGCGGCACAGTTAATATTTGCTTTGTTCTAATGTTTTAAGATTGAAATTGGTGAAATAACTGTGTATCAACACAAATGTGTTGCTTTTTAAATAATGATTCCTGTAGTAGCGGTCTACTTTTCACTTACATAATTAAAGGACAAGGAAAGTGTAAAATAGAATAAGGGTAGAAATGGTGTAGTTTGTATACTAAACATAAACATGAACTTACTGCACCACAAGCCTAATCAAACAAATGATTTATGCTTTCAAAGTTGGCCACAGGGGGCTGTTATCTTGTAACTTTGTTATACATCTTTGCCTGACACTGGCACTGCACATGCTCAGTGTGGCCTGTGCTGCTTAGGGATCGTCCTAAATGATCAAAAAACAAAGCTGTTTGAGTTCTGCATGGCTGGTAAGTAAGGCAGGGGCTCCCCCTGCTGTTCATAATTATGATTGTTTCCCTGCCAGAAGTTAGGGACCATCTGACAATTCCTATCCACAGCAGTAAATGAAGGGAGAATTTCACTGCATACAGTCAAGTTTCCTATAAAAAAAACGGTACACATTTTTAAATCAAAGTACATTGGAGATAGATTTATTTTTCATTAAAGAAAGTAAAAATGGGATTTTATTTCTTTGCCTTTCCTTGCCCTTTAAGTACACGTGTAATCTCCGAGTTGTGATCACATTTTTGCAAAAAGCTATTGAGCCAAACCTGCCTAGTCTAAAACTTTCTAAAGCTGATAATATCTCAGAAACAACTTAAAACAGTAAATTAATTTAAATTCCAAAAGTACTCAGAGGTTCACTGTGAATAAGCTTATACCAACTCAGTTTTTGAGTGTTAAGTTTCCCTTTAATAATAAAAGTGCTGTTCCTACCTAAAATATTTAATACTTTAGGCCAGGGATCCCCAACCATTTGAACCTGTGAGCAACATTCAGAAGTAAAAGGAGTTGGGAAGCAACACTAGCCTGAAAAATGTTCTTGGGAGCCAAATAAGTGATGTGGTTGGCCATTTGGTAGAGAACAATCGAATAAGTACTCGCACTCCCTGGCCCTTCCAACGATATCCCTGGTGCACAGCAAAATGGGGGAACGGCAACCCCACAGTCCAGTGGCAACAAAAATTCACCGGCACACAGGTAATGCAAGCAGGTTAGAACCTTGCTAATATTTATTGCAGCATGCAACGTTTCGGGGGTACCCCCTTTATCAAGCATAAACATACAGACTGCACAAAACAATTTATAGGTTAAACACATCACATGATCAAAAAAAGTGGGCGTGTGAACAAGTGAAGTTAATAAACGTCAATTGTAAGAAAGTCCAAAGTCCATATATATTTTTGAAAATTAATATTTGGATTTGTATTTGTGCAAGAGCCGATATCAGTGAAAAATTTTTTTTTTTCCTTTAGTGTAAAAACAGTGTTCATAGAAAAACGTCCAATAGTGAATAATCATTCCTGAAAGAAATTCAACACGATACTTAATGTTAAAAATGTATCAAAAAAGTGTACAAAATTTATCCAATAGGTTAAGAGGTGTCAGCGGGTATCATAATATAAAAAGTATCAAACTGACCAATACAAGGTATCGATACAATGAAAGAAATACAGATAAAACATTGTAAGAAAAAGTTAAAGGGCAGGTTATGGATTAAAGGCAGAAACTATCTTACCCTAACCGGAGAATAGAAATCTATCCCTGAGGCAATTCTAGACCAAACTGCTTATCTGAAAAGGGGGGAAAAAAACCACATTAGCATAATTATAAAAAGCAGGACATATTGAATTCTTCATTTAACCCCTTCGGATGGCGAGATTGCAGCAGCCAAATCCAGAAACATTCCCTTTGTAGTAGATACTTCTTTCTATCTACTCCTGGTTTGAAATTGACCTTTTCTAAAATCTGCCATCTCAATTGAGCCAATTGATGTCCTTGCGAGAAAAAATGTTTCACCAACAGAGATTCGACTTTAACTTTATCTTTATCAGGTTTTTCTTCAAGTTTTTTGGTAGAAATTTGTGGCGTGGTGGGCAATGGCCGATAAGTCCGAATAATTGATTTGTGTTCATTTAGTCTTAATTTAATGGCCCGACTTGTCTGTCTAATATAAGCTAAACCACATGGGCACTTAATACAATAAATTACGTCCTTCGTATCACATGTAAAAAAACCATCATGTTTCGTGCCAAGATGTGGATGAGTGACATAGCTTCCAGGGATAATAGCATTGCAGTGGCCACAATTCCTACAGGGAAAAGTACCAGTGCTTTGCGTCCCTAGGATATTGAGCCTCCCCTTACTTGGTGGTGGTTTTCGTTTAATCAATTCACCTACATTTCTACCCCGTCTATAAGAAAAAACGGGAGGAGCTTTTAAAAGATGACCATATTTAGCATCTGTTCTCAGAATCCGCCAATGTTTACATACAATCTTACAGTGAAATTTTGAATTCGTATCAAAGGATGTTACAAAAGGAATTCTCTGTAATTTGTCTATTTTACACTTTGGTTTCCTAGATAAGGCCACTTGCCTGGGGTACATTTTGTACACTTTTTTGATACATTTTTTACATTAAGTATCGTGTTGAATTTCTTTCAGGAATGATTATTCACTATTGGACGTTTTTCTATGAACGTTTTTCTATGAACACTGTTTTTACACTAAAGGAAAAAAATAAATCATTTTTTCACTGATATCGGCTCTTGCACAAATACAAATCCAAATATTAATTTTTAAAAATATATATATGGACTTTGGACTTTCTTAAGATTGACGTTTATTAACTTCACTTGTTCACACGCCCACTTTTTTTGATCATGTGATGTGTTTAACCTATAAATTGTTTTGTGCAGTCTGTATGTTTATGCTTGATAAAGGGGGTAACCCCGAAACGTTGCATGCTGCAATAAATATTAGCAAGGTTCTAACCTGCTTGCATTACCTGTGTGCCGGTGAATTTTTGTTGCCACTGGCCGTTTGGTAGCCCATATCTGGATTGTCAACCTACATTAAGGTTCTGTTTGGCAGTGTATCTGGTTTTTATACAACCAAAACTTGCCTCCAAGCCTGGGATTCAAAAATAAACTCCTGCTTTGAGGCCACTGGGAGCAACATCCAAGGGGATGTTTAAGAGGGAACAATTAACAATATAGTAGAATACAGTTCTATTGTCCAGAATACTTGGGAACTAGGGTTTTCCAGATAAGGTATATTTTTGGATCGCCAAATCTGATAAAATCATTCAAACATTAATAAACAGTAATAAACCCAAAAGTATTGTTTGGCCATCAATATGAATTCATAATGCTTAGCTAGGATCAAGTAAAATGTATTGTTTTATTAACACAAAGAAAAATCATTTTTGAAAATTAGATGGTATTTAGAATTAGAATGGTAATTACATGGTAGGCTAGGCAGATATACTGTACTGGGAACACAAATGCAGAGCTGATCATAATGGACACAAGATTCCTATCATATTGGGAGGAATTGCTTATGCATTCATAAGAAAATGCTGATTATTTAGGGGGTTATTTATTATTTTCTGGCTGTAGCTTTAAAGAGGAAAATAATTTTTTTTGTTGAAAAAATACTTAAATTTTTCAAGATTTATCACACCCCCAGAGGCTGCTAAATGTCAAAATAAAAAGTACTCTGTTTCAAAACTGCCGAGGTAATGTAAAAGTCAATGGCAGATGTCCCTTTTACAATTGGAAGATATCATGATCTGCCTTGGGTTCATATGATAATCCCAATAATTCCTAGTTTTCGGGTGTCAAATCTGGAAAAATCTTTTCCCCCCACAAATTTCGTTCAAGTTAATTTATTGCTAAATAAGGTAAAAATGTGGGTGGGAGTTCGGTAGAAGTTGATTTAATATAATAATGATAAATATTCAGGTTTAAGTAAATAACCCCCTAAGTATAAGCAGTATAACTGGTTTTCAGTATCAGTGCAATGAATAGGGCTTGCTCTGACAATATTTTTTGCCTATTGTTGTTTTTGTTATTTTGTCAGCTAAATAGAACAAACAAGAAAAATGAAGCTGCTGTACTTTCACATAACACTCCTATAATAACAAAAACCATAGATTATTTATAATTAAAACAATGGGCAAAAAGTATGTTCAGCCCAATCCTATTCATTGAACTCAAGACACATAAGCCATATGGTGGAATCTAACAAGGATTGTTTTTTGCATGACATGTTTGTTTATTTATGCTCTGTTCTTTTATAATACTTATATCTAAGGCCACTGTTTAAAATGAATTTTCCCGTGTGCACATTCAATACCATTTTTTAAAACTGAGCTTTTAACTTTGAGGTGTATTATTATTAGTCAGTCCATTAATAGGATATCGCCTTCTTGTCTTGTCTACTGACTTAAGGCTAAGGCGAGATACCATATGGCTCTGCCTTCTCACTTGTTACTTAAACTTTTGACATTTAAAGCTGTGCTAGACAGCTGCTGTGTCACAACAATCCATTTACTGTGTTGTTTAACAAAAAAATATCTCCCATCACCCCTACATATAAACAACTGACAACACGTATGTCTAACAAGCGTAGCCCAATTCTTTCAATATGCTGAAGAGGGAGGCATGGAACTGAAATGATATAACAATGAATACTCTGGTTTTTGCTCTGAATACATTTTGCATTCATAAACACCTTTTCTGTGATGCAGCTGTTAATACAAAAATGGTTGGGGCTGATTACTTTCTTTCTTATATTTGTTTTTTCCTTTCTTTCTTCAGACCGAGTTAAAGTTGCCCCTGAGCAGCATGTTTGTGCCCTCAGGTTAAACTTCATTTTGATTTCAAAGGCAAACAAGATCACAGAGATGTGAATGATGGGGGTTTATTAAACACGTTCTGTTATGTATTGTCAATGATGGCAATGATGTCAAGAAAGAATGGCTACAAAAGGGCTATAAAAATAAACATAAGTCTTAGCCTCCATTAGGCCTAGAGGCCTAGAGAGGTTTTTCTTTTAGTTAAATAGAAACGATCATTGATGCTCCTTCCATTTACTGGAAGTGATCATTTAAGTCACATACATACTTGCCCACACAAGTACCACTATATGAAATTTTAAACATTTTTTATATTTTTATAATTGTCGCATTCATAAGCCCTAGGGCACACAGAGTGTACTCTCCACAAGCATTGTTCACCTGGAGTTGAAGTGGCAGTGATGACCGTCATTTAGTAAAATAAACTATACCTGTCAATGCTGGTGACATTCCTAATTACAGGAAAATTATTTTTAAGCCACACCCATCATTGCCAATACAGATGCCACTACACCATATCATGATATTTCCATGCTTCTGTCAAGGGGACATTTAGTAGAAGACGCTTTCTTTTTTCAGCAGGATAATATTATTCGGCTTAAAATAAAGACAATTCAAATTTGGTTTGCTGAGATGGGAGTGGAAGAACTTGATGTATCTGCATAGATTCTTGACTTTAACCCAACAGTACACATGTGTGAAAAATTGGAACACACATGCAATCCAGGAATGACATCAATGCCCAACCTCCTGTGCATGAATGGTAGCAAGTACTACCAACAATTTTCCAAAAAGTCTTCTCAGAAGAGAAGAGAGTATGTGCTCTTTTAGCAACAAAGGGAGGACCAATATCATGTTAATGCAATTGGTTTTGGAATGAGATGTTGGGCAGGCAGGTCTCTGGATTCTGTTATCCATAATGTGCAATTGAGAACATTTGTAATAAAATACAGTGACATTTTATTTCCTTTACTTTTCAGAAAGTTATATTTATGAATTTCTTTCAACAAAAATATCATTAAATTGGTGTGTGCACTTTTAGAGACACAGAAAATCTATATGATTTGCTTCCATGGTGAACTCATCTGAGAGAGAGTATATCATTTACTCAGTTTACGTTATCTGGTCTCAGTAGTTTACTAGATAATCTTATCTAATTTTTTTTTTTTTACTATGAATGTTTAGTCCTGCTGCTATGGCCTATTTCATTTATTTCAGGTAATTTATTCGGGGAAATAGCTGATTAATATTGCTGCCAATGACTAACATTTTTATGAAAAGGGTTATGACAAGAAAGGCTAAAACTTACCAGAAAAGGCTGTTTTATTATAACACAATGTAATATCAACAACTATGGGGTCAGTTGACTTACAGTGAATTTTTATAATACTGGCAGCTTTGCCAGTAAAGTTTCCAGCAAGCGATGTATAGAATTAATTGCATTTGCACATTTCCAGCCAAAACTTTTCATAAAATATACTGGAACTACACAATGGGACTGAGGTTATATTTATTCAAAGCTGACATAAATTACCTACTGTATGTACTCACTATATAGGATCTTTACTATAGTTGGCTGATGCATTAGATTTAAACACACAAGAGAGTTACTAGGGGTGAGAAAAAATCCAGGTAACCCCATCTATGGATTTTCACCTTGAATTCATTTATCATATCTTCAAACAACTTGCTTAGAATTGTTGGTTACCAATTTTATACACCAATTTCACAATGGAGGATATACCTTTCTAAGGATCTGGATCTAGAAAACGCTGTTTTCTTCCATGCAAGTAACACTTCAGTATGTAAATAACTCACTAAATATTGAAGATCACTCATCATTAGGTATTAGGTGCTGGTTGTCCTCGCCATAGGCATACTGGAGCCATTCGTTCATGCAATTTTGGTGCCTGCGCATTGTGTTTAAAAGGATGCCGAGGCCTGCACTTCCTTGCGAAGTGATTATTGCCTACCAGCTTGATTTCCTACTAGGATTGCCTGTGTTGAACCCTCCCTGATCTTTGGAATTCCTGCTGTTACTCTCCTCTGCCTGATTCCTGGTTCTATGATTCTTCGCTGCCTGCCTCCTGACATCAGCCTGTTTCTGACCCTGCCTTGCCTAATGATTTTGTACCGCAACTTCTGGTAGTGTTCTTGCTATAGCACTTCTACCACTCCTTCACGTGACCAGTCCTGTTCCTAAGTTTGGGGTTTGCCTCATTGTGGGAGGTGTAGGAGAGGCTTCTCTTCATCTCATTGGTTCCAGTTAAAAGTGAGTAACCTGACAGTATCACTTCGCCAGTTATGGAACCTCCGGAGGAATCCTCTCTCTTTGATGTATTGGTCAATCAAATTTCCTCTCTAACCCAGGCTGTTCGGGATTTACAGGGGGTTATCTTCAAATTCAGTAGCAGCTCTGGACTGGTGCCAATCTTCCTGACCCTTCGCAGCCGGGTCCATCAACAGCTCCGGACAGATCTAAGCTCCAAGCCTTTATTCATCATTGTAAACTGATGTTCACTCTTCAGCCTCGGACTTATGCTACTGAACAAACAAAGGTTGGCATTGTCATCTCCCTTTTAGATGGCAAACCGCAGACCTGGGGCCATCAATTGATTGCTCAGAATAGCCCTCTGCTCCATGATTCTCGAGCCTTTTTCCAGATGATGACCACTCTTTATGACAACCCTCAACATACTGCTTCAGCAGAAGCCGCCCTCAGGGGTCTCCGGCAAGGACGATGGCTTATTGTGGAGAGAAGGGCCATCTGCTTCGCACTTGTCCCATTCGACCTGCCAGTAAGACTAATAAATCTTAATTTCTTAGTACAACAGTTTCAGGAAGTCATTCTTTGATAATTCCACTTTTTCTATTACAGCTCCCATGAAAACAAGTTGAGTTTCCGATCCTCATCAATCTGGAGCTTGCAATAACTTTATGGACAAAGACTTAGCAAAATTGCATAATATTTCCCTGCCTAAAAAAGAACCTTTTCTCATCAGAACAGCTGATGGATCTCCGATTTCTTCTGGTCCTGTAAGATTTGAATCCTCTCCAACTGTATATTAATAAAAGCTCAGCACTATCAAGAATTTGGATCTTTTAATATTATTTCAACACCTATTTATCCTCTTATTTTGGGATATTCCTGGTTACAGAGTTGGGCCACCAATCAAATTGATTTTCTACAATTGTATCTGTGTATCTCTGTGTTTCTTCTGATTCGAGTTTGATTCCTGATCCTTATAAAGACTTAGCTGATTTTTTTGATGAACGAGCCGCACAGTCTTTACCTCCACATAGAGTTTATGACTGTCCAATTGAATTGTATCCAGGAGCCCCTATCCCATTTGGTCACATCTATCCACTATCTGAACCTGAGTTGAAGGTTTTAAAAGATTATATTGATGAAAATCGTGACAAGGGGTTCATTCGTCCTTCCACATCTCCAGCAGGGGCAGGAATTTTTTTTGTTCAAAAGAAAGACGGTTCCCTTAGACCTTATATTGATTACCATGACCATTAAGAACCGCTACCCTCTCCCCCTCATTCCTGAACTCTTTCAAAGGCTACATAAAGCCAGTATTTTCACCAAACTGGATCTCAGAGGGGCTTATAATTTGGTCCATATTCGCGAGGAGGATGAGTGGAAAACAGCTTTCAGATCTCGTTATGGACATTTCGAGTATACCGTAATGCCTTTTGGTTTATGCAACTTTCCAACATTTTGTAAACAATATATTTCATGATTATCTCGATGTCTTTCTTGTGATTTATTTAGACAACATTTTAATTTTTTCTTCCTCATTGGAGGAGCATCATCTACATGTTAAGAAGACACTCTCCAGACACTCGAGATCATGGATTATAAGATAAATTGGACAAATGTGAGTTTGAGAAGTCGTCCATTGAGTTTTTGGGCTTTGTAATTTCCACCGGTGGACTTGCTATGGATACTCAGAAGATCTCAGCCAATCTCAATTGGCCTGTTCCAATCAATAGAAAAGCTGTACAGAGGTTTATTGGTTTTGCTAATTTCTATTGAAGGTTCATTAAAGACTATTCACTTGTAATTGCTCCCATAACCAGTCTTACCAGCCCTGCAAGAAATTTTCATTAGTCACCTGAGGCACAAACCGCTTTTGATGAATTGAAGGCTCGTTTTACTTCTGCTCTTATACTTTTTCATCCTGATCCTGGAGGTTGATGCTTCTGAGGTGGCTGTGGGAGCAGTCCTCTCTCAAAGACAAAATCCCTCCACTAAATTGCATCCTGTGGCTTTCTTTTCTAAGAAACTTTCTACGTCCGAGCGAAATTATGATGTTAGTGACCGCGAACTATTAGCTATTAAGGCTGCCTTTGAAGAGTGGAGACATTTATTGGAAGGTGCCCTACATCCTATTCTAATCTGTTCTGACCATACAAATTTGGAATATTTAAAATCAGCAAAAAGACTTAAGCTGCGCCAGGCTCGGTGGGCTTTGTTTTTTTTCTCGTTTCAGATTCCACATCACATTCAGACCTGGTGGTAAGAATGGCAAGGTGGATGCGCTTTCACACATGTTTTCCAAGGGTCCTATTGAAAATTCTTCGGAAGGGCTTGTTCTCAAATCTTCAAATTTTCTGCTTCTTCAAACCAAACTTTTGGCTAAGATCAAACATGCCTCTCAAGAAGCTCCCTTGGGATAAATTGAGTTTCCAGACTCTTGAAGGATTTTTGATTAATAAGAATAAAATATTTGTACCACAAGCAGCTCAACTTGAGGTTCTTAAATTTGTTCATGATAATCCCACTGCAGGTCATCTTGGAATCCATAAAACCCTAGACTTAGCCAAATGGTTCTTTTATTGGTCCAACATGATTAAGGACTGTACTGCATATGTAAAATCCTGCTTGGTTTGTTCCAGATGTAAAGATTCTCATGTTCGTCCTATGGGTTTACTTAAACCACTGCCGCCAATTCCAGACTGCACATGAGAATCTATTTCTATGGACTTCATTGTAGATTTGCCAAGATCTTCAGGCATGAACACTATTTTTGTCTTTGTAGACAGATTTACTAAGATGGCTCATTTTTCTCCGTTGCCCAAACTTCCCTCCAGTGCTGCGACGGCTGAAGTTTTCATTAGAGACCTTTTTCGATTGCATGGGCTTCCTCGTGAGATTATTTCTGATAGAGGGTCACAGTTTACCTCCAAATTTTGGAAAGCACTTTGTCAATCCTTAGGCATCAAATTATCCCTGTCTACCGCATATCATCCACAGACCAATGGACAAACGGAAAGAACAAACCAAACACTCGAACAATACATACAATGTTTTACTACTTATTTACAGGATAATTGGGTTTTACTTTTACCGTTAGCTGAATTTTCTTACACCCATTAGTTACATTCTTCCACTTGTCAAACTCCTTTATTTTCTAATTTTGGATTCCATCCCAACATGTTGCCTGATCTTCCAAGATAAATTACTGTTCCTGCAGTCCTTGATTGTGTCTCTTTCTTGCCTGACAATTTTAAGATTCTTTGCCAATCCATTTTTGCTGACCATAAAAGAGGTTCTGACCCGGAATTCAAGATTGGAGATTTGGTTTGGCTTTCTACTCATTTCATCAAGCTTTTTGCTCCTTCTAAGAAATTGGCACCAAAGTTTTTGGGTCCTTTTCCGATTATTCAGCAAGTGAATTCAAGACTGAAATTACTGAACTCTTTGCGGATTCATCCAGTGTTTTATTCTGCACTTTTGAAGCCAGTGGTCCCCAACACTTTTCAGGGTCGTTATCTTCCTCCTCCATAGCCAGTACAGATCCAGGATGCGGAAGAATTTGAGGTACAGGAAATTTTGTATTCCAGGATTTGGAGAAACCATTTGCAGTACCTGGTCAGTTGGAAGGGTTATCCCCCAGAGGATAACTCCTGGGAACCAGTGAGGAATATTCATACTACAAAATTGCTGAGACTTTTTCACGAAACTCATCCTGACAAGCCTGCTTCCAAGTGCGCCCGGAGTGCGCGCCTGGGTGGGGGGGCAATGTAAAGTAAGGTGTAAGGTGCTGGTCGTCCTCGCCATAGCCGCACTGGAGCCCTTCGTGCGCGCGACCGTTTAACTATATAAATACATGTACAGTAAATAATAATACTTTTGACCACAGCTCATAGTAAATGGGTCTGAGAAAAGATGATCAAAATAAACAGTATTATTGACATTATACCTATGTTTATGTATAAATAAGCATATATATTCCTGCCTTGAAAAAAAGTCTTCAGTTCTTTGACAATTTATCTGATTTAATTGAATAACAAAAAATAAACAACACAAAGTAAAGTAACAGAAATATATTATTTACAGTTTACACCCCCTACACACGAACACTATTGGTGCTATGATAGGATGTATACTGTTTAAAGACATAACAATAACTGAACATACCTTTTCTGTGTTTGTATTTGATTTTTAAGGGCATGGATGCACCATAAGTTTTGATCAGTCTACATGCAAATGAAAATAAAGGTTGGTTTTTAAGTATATCAATCCCAGTATTTTTAAGAATTAATTCAAAACCAAAAAAATCCTGAAGCTATCTGGTTTCTTAGAATTACCTCCATACAGAATGTAAGCTGACTTTGGTAATGTTTCTTTGGCGGAGACTGATGTCTGCGTTTTTTAATCATAAATATGTACTTTTAAATAATTGAAGCAGCTCTTCAAATTTCCACTGTATTGTGAAGGATATCTCACTGATGAAAGATTAAGGAAAAAACTCAGGAATGTATTTCTAAACTGAGTAGAGCTTAAAGTATTTGAATCACTGTAATTTCATAGCCTTTTTATTTAGAAAACCGCAAACCTAAACATAGATTTGTCATTAATTATAATAGCATTTTATTCACCGGTTATGTGCTTGTTTTCCATTAACAATTTTGTGCCACATATATACTGTATATATATATATATATATATATATATATATATATATATATATATATATATATATATATATATATATATAGTAAAAAACATCATGGTGCACTCAAAAACCAAATGCAACTGCCTGGGTGCCGGTGAACCATTCACATAACTCGCAAAAATAGACCGCACTCCAAGGTCTTATAGAAAAATCCAAAAATGTGCTTTAATCTCGACGTTTCGGTCTCCCAACTGGAGCTGTCTTCAGGACGGCTGAAGACGGCTCCAGTTGGGAGACCGAAACGTCGAGAATAAAGCACATTTTTGGATTTTTCTATAAGACCTTGGAGTGCGGTCTATTTTTGCGAGTTATATATATATATATATATATAGAGAGAGAGAGAGAGAGAGAGAGAGAGAGAGAGAGAGAGAGAGATAAAAAGTTTATTATCAATATTACTGTTGAAGAGATCAATTAGCATTATTTGTACTCAGATATAGATAGATATAGATGATAGATGTTATTTTAGAATCAAAGCCACCATGCCATAGGTTAACAATAGTTCCAAATGTAAAGTAACGGTGCATTTGTTTTTATTACTATGTAGGAAAAAATATCCCGACCCCAGCACTCCATTAGGTTGCTTAGCTGCAAGCAAACAGCAATATCTAATGTTGTGTGTATCACTTGAAAATTCAGTCGAGCAGCATTTCCATTCAATTATCACCTGATAAGTTCTGGCACAAGCACTTCTGAGAGATTTCAGTATAGCTCTAATATAGGCAGTTTCAGGTGCTCCATGTGCTGTTACCTATGTTGATAATTGTTGATGTTAATAAAGTTTGTTACAGAAAAAAAAGCACAGAGGTTGGGCCAGCTCACACAAAGAGGAGATTGAGCTGTATAGTCAGAGAGCCATGATTTTTCATGCATTTTATTTTAATAAATAAGTTGCAAAACACAGAATCTCATTATGAGAGAACAACACATGGTACCATAAGGGGATCCACTCATCAGATAGAGCCTGGACCATGTCAGAACATGCAAGAGGTACAGATAGGGTTTCCACCTTTTCTTGAAAAAAATACTGGCCTTCCCATATATTTCTCTTTTTTGCCTATTAATAACATTGGGATCAACCATCAAAAATACCGTCCAGGCCGGTAAAATACTGGCCAGGTGGCAACCCTAGGTACAGAGGATGCAGGAGGCCCATCTCAGCCTGTGACTGTAGTAGTCCCTGCACAGATAAGGACAGATCTGCTCCAGTTAAGTATGTGGGAAATGTTGGGGAAGCATGGAAAATCTTTAAGTAGAGAAAGTAACTGTACACAAAAGCTACTAAACTGGTTAGAGGGATGGAAGACTTAAATTATGATGGTAGACTGAAAAAAGGCGCTTGCGAGGGGACATAATTACACTTCACAAATACATTAGAGGGCATTATAGACAAATATCAGGGGATCTTTTTACCCACAAAGAGGATCACCGCACCAGAGGCCACCCCTTCAGACTAGAAGAAAAGGACTTTCATTTGAAGCAGCGTAGGTGGTTCTTCACAGTGAGGATAATGAGGTTGTGGAATGCACTGCCGGGTGATGTTGTGATGGCTTTTAAAAGGGGCTTGGAGGATTTTTTGGACAGACATAATATCAAAGGCTATTTTGATACTAAACTCTACTGTTAGTATAGCCATGGGCATATATGGTTTGTGTGAAAGAGTGGAGGGGTGTGTGTATGGATGCTGGGTTTTAATTTGGAGGGGTTGAACTTGATGGACTTTGCCTTTTTTCAACCCAATTTAACTATGTAACTTTGTAACTACTAACACTATAACAATTCCCAGTGCACAGAAAGTGGCCCTTTTGCTAACAATAGCATGGGGAGAAGCACTACAGATCTTTAATTCATTTCAATTGGATGAACATGACAGTGATAATTTTGAAGTGCTTAGGGGAAAATGTTAAGAAAACTGCATCCCTAAGGTGAATGAGATTTAACTTTTTAACTCCAGAGTGCATTATCCTATTGAAAGCATAGAGGAATACATAACAGACCTCAAGCTGAAAAGCAGAACATGTAACTTTGGTCAACTGGGATCAGAGAAAGAGTTGTAATTGGATACAATGATTAAAAAGTGCAGGAAAAATTGTTAAGGGAACAGGATCTTATAAGAATTTATCAAGCAGCTGAACTCTCAAAACAACAGCTCAAATTGCTAAAAGAAATAAGAAGTGAAGAGAAGGTTTCGCAAGTCAGCAGACTGGCCTCATCCTCAGTCACACCAAGTCATCCTCAGTCACACCAAGTGCTCACACGAGTAAATCTGATTTTGAGAAAGTAAAAGGGAAAATTGATGCAAGCTTTACCAAATACAAAGTCTGTAATTATTGTGGCAACAATCATTCATTTAACAACTTCCTGGCTTTTGGTAAATAATACAAGGTGTGTAGCAAATATAATCACTTTGCCAAGCAGTGTTATAATAAAAGCATATAGACAAATACCAGTAACGGAACTAGGTGGCCAGTCGGCTGCAGTAGGCACAATCTGCCGGGGGGCCCTGGCCCAATTGCACCCCCTGCTCCCCTGGTAGTTACGCCCCTGACAAATACAAGAGGTCCTCTGCCCTCAACCCATTATCCATATATTCAAGACATTGAGAAAATATGTGCATACAGCTACTAAAAAATGCCTTACCCTTTTAACAATATATTTAAGCTGCCCAACTACGTCAAAGTCATCCCATATCTGGCCAGTCCTGCTCTCAAATTGCATCTGATGTAATTTGAGAGTAGGACTGGAATTTTGAATTGAGCCTATCAATGAACCTTCAGCTTGGGTACATTCCTTAGTCATTGTAAAGAAAAAAGACGGATCCCTGAGATTGTGCTTGGATCCCAAAGAGTTAAATGAAAACAAAAGGAGACAACATTTTCATATACAGATGAAGCCACTTTGGATTGTGCATTTGACACCGAATAACTTAACTCAGACATCCCATTTAACTCACATCACAGAATATTGTGTCACAGCATCCCATCCAATTAAAGAGTTCACCACTGAAAACAATGGTGCTTTGGTATGCTAATGAAAAGGTTAAATGCATTAAGTGAGTTAAGATAACACTGTTTCTTCAATTAACCCTGAGTCACGACACATTTAACACACAAATCCACACAAAGTGGCTGCATCTGTACCCACTCGGAATCAAATCCTGGGTGAAATGGCAATGCCATATTATTTACAATCCTAGATGCCTCAAATGTTTTCGGCAGATTCCTCTCACTAAGAGAAGCAGAAAATTGTTTAACTTTAATACAACTTTTGGAAGTTATCAGTTCAAGGGTCTGCCTTTTGGATTAAGTTCAGAACCAGAGATTTTTTACAGAACAATGCAGCAACTCTTGGAAGGGGTTCAAGGAGTTAAAGTCTACATTGATAATATTTTAATTTAAGGCACCACAGAAGCAGTGCATGACAAAATATTATAGAGAGAGTCTCACAGACAGCAAAAGAAAATGGACTTAAACTTAAACTGTTCGAAAATTAAAAAACAGCACAGGTATGAAAAATACTTAAAACACATATCTGTAGATATGGAATACCAAGTGAAGTAAGAACTGATAATGGTTCTGGGAAAAGACTTTGTAAGTATCACAGAAGAATTTGGATTCAAGCATGTCACAAGCTCAAGATTAATGGACTTGCAGAGTGTGGCGTAAAGAATATAAAACAGTTGTTGAAAAAAGATTTACTACAAGGAGAAATTTTTTTTTTTAATGTTAGTTTGTCCTTTAGAGATGTTTCTTCTCTTGCCGATCCTTTTCCCAATCTCCTTCGTTTTGGGTTGAAGATTCCAATCACATAGATGGATCAGCGCCTATGGCAAACAGAGAAGCCAGGGACCGTATATGGTGCAATATTTTTCGATAAAGTAGTTTTTCACCACGTGCAGATTATACCGTGGAAAATGTGTTTTCTTTCTCCAATAGACAGGAGATCTTTTTCACTTACAGACTCCTTCACCAATTTGGTAAAAAGTGCCTACTTACAAGACCCCCTCCCTGGGTTGCATGTAACAGTGGTTTTTCGCTGTCTCCTCTACTTTCTCCCTCGTGTTCAGCTCCAGGGAAAAAAACATAAAGAGCTAATAGCGTACTTCTGTTTATTAAAACACTTATTATAGTAAAATAACACTCACATTTGTATGATAGCTTCAATCACATTCAAACAAGGTCTTTTCCCAACAGTTCCGTATAGATGGGTGTACAGGATAATAGTTGTGCCGGCAAAAAATTTTTTTCTTTCCTCTACTCCCCTCGTGGTTCTGAGTATAGTCCTTGTTGGTGTCGCTATCGGTAGGCCCCTGCAGCTCCAGTTTGCAACCTGCCGATAGCCGAAAGAAAACACATTTTCCACGGTATAATCAATTTAATCTGCACGTGGTGAAAAACTACTTTATCGAGAAATATTGCACCATATACAGTCCCTGGCTTTTCTGTTGAAAAAAGATGTTGATTCAGATGAGGACCCAGAAGTGGCACTCTTAAGGTGGCCATACACGCAGAGATCTGCTTGTTTGGCGATGTTACCAAACGAGTGGATCTCTCCCCGATATGCCCACCTTGAGGTGGGCGATATCGGGCTGATCCGATCGTGGGCCCTAGGGCCCAACGTTCGGATCACTATGGGCGGTCGGATCGCGGGACCGCATCAACGAACAGATGCGGCCGCGATCCAACAGGATTTTTAATCCTGCCCGATCGATATCTGGCCGACTTTCGGCCAGATATCGATCGGGAAAGCCTGTCGGAGGGCCCCAACATGGGCAGATAAGCTGCCGACACAGTCTGTCGGCAGATTTTATCTGCCCGTGTATGGCCACCTTAAAACTACAAAGCAACAGCCCTGGAAGAAAGAGTTATTTCTTGCAAGACAAATACAGACAAAATGACCTGCATTGGAGCTTAATTTTTACCACACTGATAAGATCCTGCATAAACGGTACAGAAAACAGATGTGTGAGAGACATAAGAAAAATTATGACAAAAGTACAAAACCACTTGAACATTTACACATTGGAGATAATGTCAGAATTTGGAATGGATCTACTTGGTATGAAAAAGCACAAGTGCTACGCCTAGTCTCATCTTGTTCGTATGAGGTTAAAACAAGTGATGGAAAAATTTTAAGGCATTTATAGAAAAATCCCTACAATACAAAGCCTTGCTCATTCTGATGGCCAGCACTCTAATCAGTCAGGACTAGCACAGGACCAGGATTCGATTCACATGGAGCAGCATTTAACAGTTGATGCTTATTGGCCAGAGGACAATCAAGGAAAAGATGCCACTGGAAATAGGCAGCTGCCAGACGATAACAGTGAGAACAACTAGATGGAGACATCAGAATCTTTTCCGAGAGCTACTGCGCTCATCCAAGGAACACGAAACGCAGATCATGCCACAGTTAATAAACACAATACAACTGACAATAACCAGGAGCAAATACTAACTCTTGTGCAAACACGTTATCAAAAAATCTAGTTAAACAGTGTTAAAGTGACACGGTCAGTTTTTACAGCAATATAATTATAGCAAATTACCTGTACTAAGTTACATCTATTAATGGTTTGTTGTTATTACCACCATTGATGTTTAATTGTTAAAATGGAAGGATTGTTGATGTTAATAAAGTTTGTTATAGAAAAAGAAGCACAGAGGTGGGGCCAGTTCACACACACAGGAGATTGAGCTGTACAGTCAGAGAGATGCTTATTCATGCATTGTATTTTAATAAATAAGTTGCTGTTGGAAAACAGTTATTAAGAGGAACAGCACACCCTTGGGGTCCTGGATCAGTGACAGGAGCTCAGTTTCAAGTTTAGAGTGATAGTTGGAGAGAATACTTATTTGTTCAACTAAATGCAAACGGAAATCCAACTTGAAGGTTATATTTGGTGAGATTTGGGGTGAAAACATATTTCCTTCGCTAGATTTTCTTGTAACTATGGTTGACTGGCTGATACAAATGTTTTACTGCATAACCTTTTGTGTAGGACCTTTACAAATGATGTACAAAAAGTCAAGCTTGACTAAGCTTGATGAAACGTTGCACAGCGGCAATAAAAATGCAAGGGCTTTGTCCCTGTTTGGAACTGCCTTTGTGTGCTAGTGAATAAGTGTTACTCAGGATTAGGAGGGTGCCAACCCCTTATCACTGTAAACCAGGCTATCTATTGTTTGGAAGCCAGGGTATGCGAGCACGATCATTTTGTCTACACAAGAAATTAGAAAACCACTGCCCTAAAAGCATGAACATGAATGTCAGGAAGGCTGCAAACAACTCCAAATTGATCCCAGGATGTCCTGCATAGGTTAAAACAGCAATTCGAATCGAATTCGAATTTTTAAAAATTAACAATTCAATAGTCGCATTTGACCATAAAAAAAACTCAAAAAGTCTAATTCAAAAATTCAAATTATTACTTTGACCTATGATAAATCTGCCCCTAAGTGTTAAAAAGTTACTGCTATTACAGTCAAACAATGGTCCAAAATAAAATAACGAGAGCAGATTATTTTATAGTTTATCATATAAAAGAACATTGAAGTCTAATTCAAATATGGAATTAGGTGATACGACTTACTTATCTAACTGAATCTGGCTCAATATGTGAGAGCGCTTCCAGCCCACCATAAATCCAGTCATAAATGTAAACAGTTATTGTTACTGCAATATTTTGCCGCACACTATGGTGGTGGCACTGCCACTTCACCAATTGCAAAAGAATTAACCACAGATTAAGGACAGACGACTAGGAACTTTTGTAAATGTACCAAAGTAGGACACTACTGTACTTGTGAAGAAGTGCCATGAGAGCAGCAATTTTAAGGTTCAGTGCTGCAAGGCATATAAAGAGTCTTTTTTTGACTGTGGCTGCCACCTAAATTACCATTTTGTTCTCTGTTGACGAATTAGTTCCAACCTCCTGTCAAGATGCAAAAAACAAGTATTATCATTTTGCACCTACCCACATGATTTTTTTTCAGGTGTGCCTGAACATGGTGGCACATAAGCTGGGTATTGGCTAAAGGGTCTCCTAGAAGCGGTTATTTAAACATTTTAAACTGCTTCTTAAAAAACGTAAACATCACCAATTAAAATGATTTAGTCTCAATACCTTCAACTTAGTTGAAGAATATGGCTTTTATTTCTACATTCATGTCCCGCAATAAAAGCAAGGGCACGTCAAAATATGTGGACAGATAGGCTGGATTCTGTCAGTTTGAGGGACAAAGTTATTCCTTTTTCTGAAATCCCCAACAGAATTTGAAAAAAGTTAACCAAGTTACACATCATTGATTTAAAACATAATGGTTTCCATGGTAATTAGCTGCTTAGTGACTTGTCCTATGATTGTGGAAGATGATAAATCGGATTCTCTTTAGCACATCTTGATTGTTCTATGACAAATTAGGTCTTAGTAATCATATGGAAATGACAAGCCCTCAGTTAGTACAATGGGTTTTGAATGATACGAGGCAATAGAAGTGGTTGAATTCTATACTCTATAGAGTTTATATTAATAAAACCACAAAGCGAAAGAGAATTGTAAAACGTTAATTCCAAACATGTGATGATAAAAGAAAAATATAGCAAGGTTTTTAATTTCAGCTTTACTTTTTTTAATTATCCTACATAAATGTTTGTTAAGGCATTGGTATAGATGTTTGCAGGGAGTAGGGTTTGCCACCCTAAGCAGTCATTAGTAATCATGGAGCCCTATACTAAGCTAGTAGGGTCAGTCATCCCAGAGGGCTCAGCCTAGCTGTTAGCCTTTTGGTCACATGAGCCTTCTTGGCAGTGGGCCCTGCCAACCAGTGGAATGATGTCCAAATTGTAAAAAAATACCCTGTGCACACATTGTCATGACATTGATCAGCCTCAATAACATAACAATCAACTCTGGGGCCCTGGTGCAGACAAAGCAGAGGGGATGCAGGCCTGTCCCCGGACACAAACCCATTTTGGGGAGCTACTGCAAACATATTGGGGGACAAAGATCTTCTTTGAGAAAGGGCTGTGGTTGCTCTAGGTTGGTTCACAGTTCCAAAACATGTGCAGCACTTTTAAGCTACTCCTTTGATAAGCTTTAGTCATCCTTTAAGCTTAAATTCACAACAGCAACCAAAATCACACAGCATGTAATTTCCACTAACATTCAAACTATGTCCTAACATGATCAGAATATGCAATGTTATACATGTCTAACCTTGCTTTTCCTTTCATTTGAGTTGTTTGCCGTGAAGTAAATTTGAAGAGATATCATCAGAAACAATTATACTGACTTGGCAGAATTGATATACCCAAAGACTCTCTGAAATTTATATAGTGGTCACTTTAAAAAGAATTTGCCATCCAACTGCAAAGCATGATGCAGAAAGATAAACATTGTTGAACTCATAGAACACCTTTTTATAGTGATCTTAGAAAGTACTGATTTATGTAAAAATGTATATTGTTATATGTAACAAACAACTATTTCTTATGTAACCTTAACGTATAAATATATGAAAAGCATGAAATAAGAGGGTGATTTAGACAAGCTGCTTGTTGCCAGTGTCTTTAACTCTACTGATTACCAGCTAAAGATCTACCTTTTGGGCACCCCTGGTGTAGATGAAGCAGTCAGGCCCTGATAAATGTGAACAGTAAAGAGTCAATGCGGGTCATTGATAAACTTCGCGCAGGGCAGATTGGGTCGCAGAGTGAAAATATTTGCCCTGCGCCTGGTTATATTTATAAAGCTGAATAAGAGTGTGCAAACAGATTTGCGAATTAGTTTTTCACATTGCGAATGTCTTTAGTATATATTTTTAAATATGGCAAACATCACAAATTGCGAAAACTCTGCGCCACAACTTTGGTGGCGGAGAAAATATTCTCAAAACTGTTTAGCAAATTGTGAATTTAAGTTACTGTTAACACTATTTTCGCACAAAACAACCTCGCAAAGTGCCTGTACTCATGCAAAAGACCCGTCTTGTTTGCGAAAATTCATTCACAATGCAAATTTGCAAAAAAGGGAATGACGGCACAGTAGTGCAATATTGTACCGTTCAGGAAAAAGCATGGGCAAAACTACCATTTTCGAACAATTATGCTCGAACTTTATAAATGATCCCCAATATGTTTCTTTGAATTCCATTTGTGTAAGGCTGCTTTATGGAAGTTTAGTGCCTCTAAAATTCAGAGGCATTATATACCCACTCAGTAACTTTATGGTTGTTATACATATAAAACTGCAAAATGTTGAAGGTGTTAATTAACTTTTACACTCTCCATGACTCCAGCAAAATATTGATTCATTCCTTTGCTTTCCCTCCTCTTCTGGTGAGTAATACAGCTGATAGTTTTGAAGAAACATATTTTGGCAGGACAGTAGTACAGGACATAAAGTACCCTTAGCAGTAAGGCTACCACCTGTCCATTCTCCCAACCAGCTGTCCTCTTTGCACAGAAAATCAATAACTGTGTGATTAGGGAAGAATTCCAGGTTTTGCATATTTAAAGCTAAAGACAACATTAAAAAATCAGTTTTTAAGCATTGTTCGGGCATTTTCTTTTTCTTAACCAATAAAAATTGCAAACCTTGAACATCATTTGATTTTAAAGGGGGACAGTAAAACTAGTAAATTAAAATTCTTAAAACCCATTTGCAAATAATATTCACACATAGGCAAAGAAAGGGAAAACACTGTAGAGCATTCAACAATAAAAGGCAGCCTTTAACAACACAATAATGCTCACAAAATGCATTTCTATGAATGAAAGTGTTACTTGGTTTTCAGTCTTTCGGTTTTCTCTTTGTGTTTTGATATTTTAGTCCATTTCTGGTAAACTCTATGGCCCAGATTCACTAGCTATCGCTAATTCTCCAGTGTGACGTAATTTTGTAACTTCTCAAATTCACTAACACCGACTCTGGCGAATTTTCGCTAGCGAAGTAGATAGACTTGCGCAACTACGCACCCTTACGCCAGGCGAAGTTGCGCACTGACGAAGTATTGTAATTACGCAAATTCACTAAGATCAACATTTTCCTGAACGTTACCACTTACGTTAGCCTTTACTTCGCCTGGTCAGACCAGGCGAAGTTCAATACAATAGATTGTAAAAAAAATTGGTAAAATTCCCAAAAAACTCTGGCGTGTTTTACCATTGGAGGGTGATAGTCTGAAAAAGATCGTATTATTTTGGGGGGGGGGGTTAGCCTTCTTCCCCCCTACATTTCCTAACATATGGCAACACAACTATACAGAGGGCACATGTAGGGCGATAGGACAACTTTATATAATTTATTAAAGGTTTCCTGGGCTTGTGTAGTGGAATGTAGTGGCTGTAACAAATACTTCTATCATATGTTAAATTTCCCACCGTATGCAAATTAGGCATCGCTATCGTAACTGCGCTTTGCCTGGCGAAGTAACACTGGCACAATAAATGATCAAAGGTCTGTACAGGCAGTGAGCTAGCAATGGTTAGAAGACAGTAAGGGTAAAGAACACAAGATCAGACACAGAGCAAACCCAAGAGCAAACATATATCTGCACTGGGCAATGAATAATTGGCCGCTACCCCTTTAAAAATTTTAAATTGGCATCAAAGGATGGCGTCACCTGCGGTGTGCAGCATATAAAAGGACACTCACAAGTGTATATCAAACCTGGAAGTGGAAATGGTAACAAAAAAAGCATATTGTTCTCAGATATGAGGTTTTGTACGATGATCTCTTTGTTTGAGATGAGTGATCTGGAAGAGTTACTATTGTGCCATGGATACTGATAGTTTCTGTGACTTGACAAGTTAGCACAGGGCTGATGGACTGGCCCACCAGGATACAAGGAAAACTCCCAGTGGGCCCAGGTGTAGTGGGTCCTATTGCTTCTAACATTTGGCCTATTTCATGGTCATTACCTAATTCTAAGGGAAAATAAAAGAGGCCTTTAAAGGACAAGGAAAGTGAAACTAAAGAAGTAGCTAGAAATGTTATACATGATATTTTGTGCTTCTGTACCAGCCCAAGGCAACCACAGCCCTTTAGCAGTAAACATCTGTGTCTCCAAAGATGCTCCCCATCTTCTTTTCTGCTGAGTCACTGCACATGCTCTGTGCTGATGTTGGTTACTGAGCTTAGGGACAGACTCAAAATATACAAAACACATAGAATAGAAATATCACAATATAAGGCTGATTAGTCATTAATACATATAATTACTACATGGCAGCACAGAAACCAGTGCAATTAGCATCAGAATTTAATAATAATCCCTGTAGCATCATCTTATAATACAGGCCTGCCTCATTTTCTGTTTGATAATTTGCAACAACCCCTAAGCTTAGCTGCTCAGAGCCCACTGAGCGTGTGAGTGTTGCAGACACTTTCCAAGATGGTGACCCCCTGTGACAAGTTTGAAGTTATGAATCATTGTTGCTATTGACAAGCTGAAACTTTAGGCGGGTGCAATATGTTCAGTATCTGAAACATGGTATTTTTAGCCCTATTCATTTTTAGACTTTTCTTGTCCTTTAATAATGGAAGAACAGAGAATAGTAAGTAGATATAAAAGACTAGAATAATAAAGAGGTTAAGGGAGAAGAGGAGGAATAATAGCTTGTAAAGTTGGCCCACGGTCTAAAGTTTTCTGGTGGGCCCATGATCTAAGGTTTTCTGGTGGGCCCCTGGCACCCCAGACTGACACTGACAGGGCTCCTCAGTACCTTGCCCCTGGCAGTCCAAAGCTTCTGTTTCTAAATTACATACAGAGTAGAGATACCAAAGGTGTTCAGAGAAATACTAACATAGGTGGTCATTTACAATGTGCTACCACATTTGTAGTCAAAAGGGTGGTTCACCTTTAAATTAATTTTTAGCATGTTATAAAATGGTCAGTTGTAAGCAACTTTTCAGCAGGTCTTCATTATTTATTTTTTTTATAGTTTTTGAATTATTTGTCTTCTTCTTCTGATTCTTTCCAGCTTTCACAGTCACTGACACCATCTAAAAACAAATGCTCTGTAAGGCTACACATTTATTGTTATTGCTACTTTTTATTACTCATCTTTCTATTCAGGCCTCTCCTATTCATATTCCAGTCTCTTATTTTAATCAGTGCATGGTCGCTAGGTTAATTTGAACCCTAGCAATCAGATTACTGGAATTTGAAATTGAAGCAGGCTGTCCATGCTTGGCAGCCAAAAAATAAAAATGAACTGGAGAGATTTTTTATAGATGAATGGTCAAAACTACCACCATCCAGAATCCAGACACTCATCAAAGGCTATAGGAGGCATCTAGAGGCTGTTACATTTGCAAAAGGAGGTTCAACTAAGTATTGATGTAATATCTCTGTTGAGGTGCCCAAATGTATGCACCTGTCTAACTGTGTTATGATGCATATTACATATTTTCTGTTAATCCAATAAACTTTATGTCACTGCTGAAATACTACTGTTTCCTTAATGCATGTTATATATTAAAAGGAAGTTGCTACTTTGAAAGCTCAGCCAATGATAAACTAAATTAAAAGAGCGGTTCCCAAACTTTTTCATACGACTGTAGTGTGATCTGTCAGCTGTCAAAAATGGGCATTGAATGCATTAAGGAAACTGATTACATGCTATGTTGGAGATTCTACAAATACGTTTGCAACCATATTGTGAGTTTATTCATGAGGTGCTTTAATCTCCCTGAGAGTAGATCTTTAAAGTTTATTTTTCAAATCAAAAATATATTGCTGGGTAATGAATCAACAGAAAAAAAGGGAGGCAACAGCAGGACTCCAGCTTGGAAAATATATTTACGATTAAATTAAAAGTCTTTAAGATTCTGTTGGAAACCAAATCTATAAATAAAACCACTGCTAACTAACTCCAGCAAACTCCTCCATCCTTAAATGTGGCTTGCAAATGTTACAAATTTAAGATTAATAGAATATTGCTGTAGAAAATTATTTTGAAATGCTCATTGGTGCCAACTCTAAATGCATTATGTGCAACTGAACTATACACTTTATCTGGTATGCAAAACAGCATAGTCATAGCATTCAATATGTATAATATAAATACATTTCACAACTAGATCTACCATGTTGCCTGCAAGCCTATAATGAAGAAAGCAAAACAAACTAGAACCAGAATTTTGCTAAAAAGTTGTATTTGTGTAGGTGCTGTTGCAATACTTTTATACTTTATGAATGGAATTCTAGTTATTCAGATAACATGGTCAGAAATCCCCTTTTAAACCTATTGTTTACAACACTACATGATTTTGAATGAATAACTAGATTGACTGAATGCTGTCCAGATGCCAGCAATAATCCATCATGGTTATTTTAGCACAGAAATATGTACCAATACCTTATGCTGGCATGTGCCTTAAAGGACACATGCACTTCTCTGTCAAAACAGTGTGTACCTGTGCTTTGGAATCTTATATTGGGGTTTGATCTGGGGTCATATTATTATTATTAACATTATTAACATGTAGTTCTATAGCGCCAACTTATTTCATAACGTTGTTGGGTGCATACCCAGAATTCTGGAAAAAAATTGCATTATTCTTATGTGAGAATCATTGGCCTCCATATCTGTTGATCAAACAGACACTTAGGGACAGATTTACTAAATTCACATGAAGGATTCGAAGTTCGATTGAATTTTCAAAAACTTTGGAATTCGAGTTTTCTAATAATTTTGAAGACCACCTCGACCAGTGAATTTTGAATATTCGATCAAATCGAATGATTCGAATAATTTGAATAAAAATCTATTTGAATATTCGACTATTCGACAGTCAAAGTACTTTAACCCCTTTAAATTTTTATTCGACTGCTTAGTTAACCAGATCAAAGCTACCGAATTGGGTTTCATTATTTTTGATAGAATAAACAATTTCGATCGAATGGTTAAAATCGATCAAATTTTTAGTATTCGATTGTTTGACCAATCGAATTGTGGTAAAAATCCTTCAAATTCTAATGATTTTTATTCCCTAACTATTCCCATGGTCGAATTCGAGGGTTTTTAACCCTCGAATTCGATCCTTAGTAAATCTTACTGTCTTACTGTCAGTTTTCCACTACACTTGACACCCATCAGGTTGTTTTCCCCACCGTACTAAATACTATTTAGATATACCCTATATCTTTATGTACATGCACTTTTCACCTCATCTGGGAGGAACATTTAAAAGATACATTGACCAGGAGGTTATGATCTGGTTCAAGTTAAGAAATGCAAATGCAAAGAAGATTCTTTATAAAAATATAAAGTCCAGACATTGCATGATTACATAACAGTGGTTACATAATTACACAACACAACTGGCAGGAGTATAACTCATTTAACAATATATTTATTGACAATAGGTGCAACATAACTCTGATTCATAGGCTTATACTTTGAGACATGATTCTATATATTATGAGTGAAATCTTCAGAACAATTGACCGCTTTACTACATTTTTGTCAATGTGTTCTTTATGCTGGTTATTGTATAGATATGTATCACAACAAAACAGATGTTACCATTTAAAATACGATAATTCCTATAAAAGCAAAAAGGCAAACCTTCTTCTAATTTAGGGTGGTGTTGTCTTTGAAAAGAATGAAGTGCACGAAACATAAGCCTTGTCAAGCATACAGGTGACAGCTGTTCTGCACCGGTGATGCAAAAATATCAAATTTAGTTTCAGCTCAATTTACATTAATTACTACAGAACACTTTGTAAGTTATGTACAATCACATGCAAATTTTGGAATGTCATGTGGAAGCCATGAAACAAGCAAGTCTGAACAGAGAAAAATGATTATAGAGAGCAGCCTATCTCTCAATAAAAATAGTATCTTTTTTTGCTCATCTTAAAACATAAAAGAGTAAAAAATTTGTACATTTTGGGTACTACCTCCCTTAATCATAAGCTCTTTCAAATAGAAGCAACTTCACAACAAGGTCAAGTTATTACTATGGGTAATTATCCAGACAGTGACAGGGGTACTGAGGTTGCCAAGACAGAATTATCTAGTTTTCTAAATATGCGGAATGACAACTTTTTATTCCAGCTCGTTCAAGAACCTACTACGAATAACTTTTTTGGATCTTCTAATAACTAATAATACTGAACTCTTCTCTAGCATTTGCGTGGGTGAGCATTTAAGGAATTCTGTTTCAGATTCTGTTGCAGAGATAATTCTATAAATACTAAATTTGAGATGTGCAAACTTTGACCGTATAAGGGCATCTCTGCAACATATTAAGTGGGAAATGCTTTTCACATGCTTAAAAACAGAACAATAGGGATGGTGCGAACTGTTCGCGCGCGAACTTGTTCGCGCGAACATCCGCTGTTCGCGCTCGCAGAATATTCGCGAACGTCGTGCGACATTCGCCATTTTGGGTTCGCATATAGTCGGCACTTTTTTTTGCCCCTCTCACTGGTCCAGCAGATACATGGCAGCCAATCAGGAAGCTCTCCCTCCTGGACCACCCCTACACCCCCTGGACCACTCCCCTTCCCTATAAAAACTGAAGCCCTGCAGCTTTTTTTCACTCTGCCTGTGTGTGCTTGGAAGAGCTAGTGTAGGGAGAGAGCTGCCTGTTAGTGATTTCAGGGACAGTTGAAAGTTTGCTGGCTAGTAATCTGATTGATACTGCTCTGTATTGGAGGGATTTTATATTTTACTAGTTTCAGCATTTATATGGCATATTTTTTCTGTGCTTCAGTGGCTGCGACTATTTTCAGCATTTATATGGCATATTTTTTCAGTGCTTCAGTGGCTGCGACTATTTTCAGCATTTATATGGCATATTTTTTCTGTGCTTCAGTGGCTGCGACTATTGGATTTTTCAGATACATTTTTGCCCTTGATCCCCCTCTGGCATGCCACTGTCCAGGTCGTTGCACCCTTTAAACAACTTTAAAATCATTTTTCTGGCCAGAAATGTCTTTTTTAGCTTTTAAAGTTCGCCTTCCCATTGAAGTCTATGGGGTTCGCGACGTTCGCGAACCGTTCGCGCGTTTTGTCGCAAGTTCGCGAATATGTTCGCGAACATTTTTGCCGCGGTTCGCGCCATCCCTACAGAAAAAAAATGGGAAGTCTTTAAAATGTTAAGTACACAATCAAATAAACTCCTTTTCCCCACAGTCCTTTCAAAAAAAATATTTTTATATATATATACTTTATGAGGTGCTCAATGTTCAGCCCTGCTGCATAAAAGCTTCCATATATTGAACAAAAATTAGTAACAAAGGCACACTCCCTTCCAAGCTGTGCAAAATGTTAAGAATTTTTCTTTTTATTCATAGTGAGATCTCAGCAAACGTTTCGGGGTCCCACCCCTTCATCAAGTGCTAGCAGTCTTTAAAATGTTGCTTAATAATCAAAACAAAAAAAGCTTTCAGGCAAGTGTTGTTACTGGAGTACCTCTGTAATAGGTCCCTTGCTTTTCAACTTGTTTATTAATGACCTGGAGGTGGGCATTGAAAGTACTGTTTCTATTTTTGCAGATGATACTAAATTGTGCAGAACTGTAGGTTCCATGCAGGATGCTGCCACTTTGCAGACTGATTTGAAAATTCTACCATCGAATTTCTCGGTTTTGTTATTTTCACTGGTCTTCAACGGAAGAACAAAAGACAAGGATGTCATCAAGGTAAATAATTACTAAGAGATCAAGAAAATCACCTTTCTTTCTGACCACTGCAAAAAAAAAATAAGGGACATAAGAGTCAAACCTTCAGTAGATCCTGAACTCAGGTACATATCTACTGGATTCTTACTTGGAGGCTTTATTGCCAGATCAATCATAGCCTTCAGAGTATCAGGTTTACCAACCCGAGTCAATTCATCTTTGAGGGAACACGATGCGGTCCAGTGCAGAACTGATGCTTAAGCACTGCCTCATTCCGCTAGGTATCAGAAGTATATCTCTGAAAATCAAACACATAGGGGCAGATTCACTAAGATCTGAAAATTCGCCAGCGTAGGCTTTGCTAGTGTTCGCCGCACTTCCCAGGCGAATTTTCGCCAGTGCTATGCAAATCCACTAAAGTGCCTTTAAATAAAGTTGTCCTATTGCACTACATGTGCCCCCTGTATAGTTGAGTTGCCATATGTTAAGAAATGTAGGGGGGGAGAAGGGTAACCCCCCCAAAAAAAGTATCAATCTTTTTCAGACTATCACCCTCCTATGCTAAAATACGCCAGCGTTTTTTTGGGACTTAGAAAAAATTTTACATTTTTTTTTTCAACCTCCTATCTATTGTATTGAACTTCGGCTGGTCTGACCAGGCGAAGTAACGTCTAGCATCAGTGCTAACGTTTAGGAAAATGTTCATCTTAGTGAATTTGCAAAGTTACGATCCTTCATCACTGCGCAACTTCGCCTGGCGTAAGGGTGCGAAGATGCGCAAGTCTATCTACTTCGCTAGCGAAAATTCGCCAGAGTCCGTGTTAGTGAATTTGCGAAGTTGCGAAATGCCGTCACGCTGGCGAATTAGTGCTAGCGTTAGACGCTTTGCGCTTTAGTGAATTTGCCCTATAATCTTTAACCAGGCATCTGCCTTGCTGCAAATTGTCAGTGGTCTCATTTCTTTTTGGGTCATCATACAGGTTGGCCATAGCAGTCTGGGAGGCTTGAAAGTCATTAATGAAGGGACTCTGCTGCTCCAAAGATAATAGCCCAAGTCTTTGGTTACCCCAACAGGAGAAACATGGCAAAACCCTCCTAAGCATAAGCATGAGGACTGAATAGAAAAAACAACTTTGAACTGTTAATGAATGTCCTGTGCTTCCTGTGGTCTCCAATGAAGAGTTCAGAAAACAGTACCTTGTGTTCTGAAACAGAAGCAGAATGAGCACTAGCAGAGGGACCAGTAGCAGATGCAGATGGAACAGAGATATTACCCGACAACAAGTGGATGAGAGGTAGATTTGACAAAATGAGTCAGCAGAGTCAGCTGTCAAGAAGCACATGCCCAATGCATTAGCTTTGCATGCAACAACGATGAGCATCTGTGACAATAGGTGCTCACCCATGTTACAAATCGCTACAACTTTTGTCCCGAAACAAGCCGAAGATGGTGTGGAACAAAAACGTTTTTAGAGCACACCTGACATTCCTTCTGCATGCTACCCAAGAAATATTTTTATAAGTTTTATATATACATTTCCAGCCACTTGTTTATTATACATAGTTGGCAATGATGATTTTCTAAAACTTTTGTAGTTTTTACCCTTGCGTCCCATGTATGCACTGTACAAAAGTTTTCAAATTGTTTCCATAAGCAGAAAACTATTTCTCAATGTCCCTACCTAATGGTTAAACGAAAAGGAAACCCTTTACCACAAGATTTTACTAAGTTATAGGGTAACTTTTTTGTGTTCCTAATCACGTTATTTTACAAAATATCTTTTTTTGTTCAGTGTCATTGTCTGTGTTAAAGTAAGAAATCTATGTTGCGGGAGCTATCTTTCTTTAGTTTATGTAACCAACATCGTCATGATTACATTTATTATTGACCTAGCACATCACTGATGACCATCTTATGGAGGAGGGTGTTTCAGGGAGCTCTACAAACAGATACATTTACAGTACAGAAGAAGACTACCAAGACTACCAGTTGAATATTTTTGCACATTACTTTCCTGGTCAGCATTGCCAAGGGTAACCATTTCTATTATAACCCCTTTTAAGGTTATAACTGTTGTTTCGCTATACATTTAAGCTATAATAATTACAAGCTACATTAACCAGTTTTCTCACTGCACTTAAATTGCTTACGAACCAAACTCCAGGAAAGTGGTCAGCACCAAAGTATAAAGATTTTTTTTCCTAGCAAGGTAAAGTTATTTTCTCCCTACAGTACTATGTTCAAAGATGTCTTAGCAAAGTGAAATTTTGTCTTTCAAATGCATTATGCATCCTGTCATTCATGCAGTGCCACCATTTAGCAAAATAAAATCATCTTCCAATACTATAAAAGCTGACTGAAGTGAAGATGGGCTATCAATAGATGCAAAAATGTGTTTTAATGGAAACAAGCTCCCCATCACACAGATACTCTCATTCTCCTACAACAAAAGTAATGCACAAGAGAATCTTAGATGGCCTTTTACATTAATTGTTGCATAAGGTTCTACGATATTAAATGGTAGAGTGAAATAGACAGTCCATAATGCAAGTTCTGAATCTTTTGTGCTTAATGGAACAGAACATCTCCAAAGGGCAAATCTGTGTATTTTTTACTTAGCTTATTCTGTATTATGTTGAATGAAAGCATGAAAAATGCACTCAACTCATTCTATTCCAGAGACTTTTCAAATTCAGCATTTCAGCAATTTACTGAACTGCCAGAACTGTGATTTGGAACTGTTGGACCATTACTGATTTTAACTGACTGACTCCATGTAATACTAGAAAATTGAGTATTAAACAGCAATATTTTCCCCACATTGGTGTTCCATTGGTGTATATCTGCGACATAAATCCAAGCAAAGCTATATTGTGATGCTATGCCTCTGCAGATTTTACAGTGATGGCACTGTAAAATAAATAGAGACTTTTGCTTAGAATGTATTAGCTTTTTACTCTTGTGTAGCAGCATGCATTTTAAGTGCTCCTCTAAATTTGATTGGCAGGAGACTAACGGTCATTTAATTTGAGCCCGGTTCATTTCTGTTCTCATGTATGCCTCCAAACTGTGAGTCAAACAACAAATATATTGAGGTTGTTGTGATAAAGGAATGTGTCTAGCACAGCTTGCTATCAACAGAAAGCCCATTTGTTCTACAGTAGCTTACTAGTTATGTAACAATAACCCTATTTTAGTACACTCTCTGAAATGACCATTAACTCTTTGTAATCCAGGGCACTGAATTCTCTTTGCTTATGAAAGATACTGGGAACTGTGAATTATAGTGCAGTGCCTCCACCTAGTGGACACTGAGGAGCACACCTCAGGGGGAATTCCAAACCGACAATGCCCTTGCTTGCCATATGCTCGGGCATGCATGTTACCTGAGACCCTAAAATTAGCCTTATAAGGCGACCTGTACTCATCCAGATTCAGTCTCTTAGATCTATCTAGGTTTACAGAGATTTTAGAGGCCACCTTCATTACAACACTTAGGAACTTTCTTAGTCTCAGTTGGGGTTCTGGCCCTCTTATTCAATCAAGCTTTTAACTCCTCCAACTCTTTGCAAAGTTTGTTATTCTCTTCCAACAGCTTAGCTCACCAGTGGACTTCTCTGCATGGCATGGGGTGGAACTCCTTTTGACCCTCACTTATGCAATTGTCTCCTCTCTTCATCAGAACATACCCGGGGGTAGCTTATTCTGGTACTGTGCTCTAATTGTCATAGCAACAGGGTCAATATTCAGGGTCTCTCTTCTTAGTTGGCAAATTCTCAGAGAATTAATTTTTTTCACATGTAATTACAGCACTGCTTACTAGCAGTCTCTGCCCTTGTTCTAACTGCACAGGATACACAGACAAATCTTTCTTCTCTTTTTTAAATGTAGAGTGGTGATAAAAGTTCTCTGTAGTACTCTCTACATGGCCAAATATCACCTCTAGGATCAACTGAAGTAGCATTGTGGTGACCACCAGATAGGATTTAACAACATCCACAGCAAGACTGCAATGATTCTCAAGGATCTTACTTCTCATAGTTGTCTCAGGACCAGTCCAGTCTCTCATAGACACAACAGTGGAGTCCAAGGACTCTTCACATGTGGGTACAGGATCTCTGTCTGAAAACACTTTTAAGTCTCTTAAAACGTGTATTCCAAGCCAGTTGCATCAGTTGGTCGGTTGTCCCAGTGTGCTCACAATCTCTGGGGTATCCAGCTGACCACCAGAGCTATGTCGACTCCCCCTGCAGACCATGCTCTCACAGGATGGACATTGCTTTATTCAACTCTTTTTAACTGGCAAATTAAACATCTGGAATCTGAGTAGCAAGGGCATCACCATGGGAAATTAACTTATCTGGATCCTCAGACATGCCAGGCAGAATAATCTTCCATGACCCTTAATTTTCAGCATTAATATAATGGGCATCTCAACAACACCTCCAAATATAACCATATTTCAAGCCATGGCCTTCAATTTTTCCTTGCATCTCTTTGATACTTACTGGAATTTACAGCGCAGTGCCTCAACCTATTGGGCACTGAGGACACCTCAGGGGGAATTCTACTAGGAAACGAAAACACAGTTTTCAGTAAAACAATTAGAAACTTTATATAGAAATGTAATGAAAGAAAATGGGCAGTCTAACACACAATGCACTGGGGACAGGAGAGGACCTACCTAATTCACTATTATGTATCACACTGACTGTCTCTCTAACACAGTTCTTTTATTATAACAATCCCAATCATACTGTAAGGGGTTAATGACCATGCAGTTCACTTCAATGTTCCTTCCCCAAGAAGTGCTACCTTTTACCAAAGTACCTCTCCCTTTGGAACTCCAAAGCTGCTCCCACTTAGCAGGTGCATGAGCAAGACCTGTCCTCACATAGGGGCCCCACGCTTGTTGCCTTACAAATATCCTCCCTTGGGTGACTCACTCACCCAGTGTTGGACTGGCCCACAGGGATACCAGGAAAACTCCCGGTGGGCCCAGGTGTCAGTGGGCCTCTTGCTTCTAACAATTTGGTCTATTTCATTCCCTATTTCTTTATGTGGAAAAAGAGGCTTAATGGAAGAATAGAGTATAGTAAGTAGATATAAATAGGAGAATAAAGAGTTTAAGTGAGGAGAGAAGGAAAAATAGTTTGGAAAGTTTGGCCCCTGGTCTAAGGTTTTCTGGTGGGCCCCTGACATGCCAGTCCGACACTGCACTCACCTGGGGGCTCTCAAAGGCAGTCACACAGTAGAATACAGGCAGCTGAGCAGCATGATCAATCTCAACAACTGCACCTTTCACTTGAATCTCTAGCAGCTTGGCAGGGAACAGGAAGGGTTCTCTGTACTTCTAAAGCAGCAAAACTTTCGTCTATAATTCCCAGATGGCCTCTGGGGCTTTCAGCCAATTGATATCACAGACAGAACATGGGGAAGGGGTTCTGATCTTCTACACAAGCATTATTTGTACTCATTTGTATGTGTGTATATATATATATATATATATATATATATATATATCCTTAATAAAGGTCCCCAGGTGGGACTGAAACGTCGGATATATGCTGTGTTATTGAATAAAGAAACACATCATTCACTTCAACAAAGAGAGTGCTGATCCTTTTTGAATCTCTGCGTAATGGAACCTTGATCGTGCACCTCGACTCCAAACATCGTAGGCCATCCCTTGCATCTTCAGAACAGAACTTTGCTGCAGCTCAAAAATAAAGATCCCTCCAACTTATTTACATTTAGAATTTTTGGTTAAACAGAGATCACACTCTTCTATTCTACATTTAGGAAATACAGTGGTTAAAACGTTTAAATAATAAAAACTTTATGCCATTATGCTATGGCATGTAAGTATGCATAATAATATTCCTCCATATTCTATCTACTGATCAGAGTCAGTTGTCTAGTTTTATTTTTATGCATATCACAAAAAAATTATTACCAATTCATCTTTAACACAGTCCCATCAAAATAACAGTGGTATCCACAGGACCCTTTTAAAGACAAGTGCCAAAAAATGAAATATGGACAAGCAAGGCATCTAGTAAGTGAATGCCAGAGAGCAGAGACTTTGGCAGGTACGAAAAGGCTCTGGGGAAATTCTGAAGAGACATGCTGTCAAATTAAGCCAAGTGCCCACTTACTCACTATCAGAATGAGAAATGTAGTTTGCTTTGAGAGGGCACAAAGCATGGCAGCCTTTGACTCCTGTAGCATGTACTGACCCCTTTTCTAGAAAGACAGAAGGAGACAAAATAATTTGGAGATAAAAATAAATGCACTCGGTATACTCAGTTTTTTTATACAACCAAATGGA
Source organism: Xenopus borealis (assembly GCA_024363595.1). Classification (NCBI taxonomy): domain Eukaryota; kingdom Metazoa; phylum Chordata; class Amphibia; order Anura; family Pipidae; genus Xenopus; species Xenopus borealis. Next base: position 33,619,137 of record CM044444.1, on the reverse strand, counting down.
AATTCTGAAAGTAAAATATTTCAGTATGCTATTGTATGCCTTTCTGATTATAAATATATTAATAATAATAATAATAATAATAATAATGATGATGATTAATAGTGACACACTGTTTTGTAATATTTTTTTTCCTCATAGGCATCAAGGGCTCATTTAACATTTTGGGGCACAACTATCGAATACCAGGAAATATTCTACTGCTGTATAACATGCCATCCAGCGCACTCTATATCAAGCGATATTGCTCCCACATGACCCAATTTTTTTTCTCATAAGCATCAAGTTCATTAACATTTTGGGGCACAACTATCGAGTGCCAGGAAACATTCTGCTGCTGTATAACATGCCATCCAGTGCACTCTTTATCAATAGACATCGCTCCCTCAGGAGCCAACTTTACACTGCACAAAACTAGTCCCAAGTGTAACACATCCATTGGCCCTGAAGGAGTTGATTTAGGGCTAAATACTATTCCTATTATTTATGAAGTCCAATATACTATGGTCATCTTTCACTAATAGCGTGTACATACAGTAGTTCCCATGGGTTACATGGGGGAACATATTTTATGGCTTGAGGTTGTAGATTCATGTTTTCTGTAAGTTAATGCAAAATAATTTGGGTTCCCATTGATCTATGAAAGCATTGTCAATATGTTTTGAAATTTCTCAAACCCTAATTTCCAAGATTTTTTTGTGATGTATGATATAAAAAAAAAAGTTTGCCAGCATGTGGATCATCATGTGTTCTCCCCAGGAATTAAAAAAATCTAGATGTCTCAATGTTGTTGCATGTGTGAGGGTTACAGATTGACCCATAGGCGCAAGCCACAACAAAAACCCAATTTGAAATTTGAGATTTAGCAGGTGAAGAAAAATCTCAAAAGTTTGAATGAAAAAAAATTTGCATCTAATACCTGGTGAATTTGTAAAACGTAATGCAATGTGTTTTTCATTTTCATTCAAGTTTTTCTCTGATGAAATAACACATTTTTTCTGATTTTTTTCTGAGTTTTTATAAATATTTTTCGCCTTTTAGTATAAGCTTAACCCTTTTTATTACATGCTGTAACAATATGTCACAGCTCACTCTAATCATGTTACTAGACCTGATTCAAACTTTGCAACTCTTATTAAATGCTCTGTGTAGAAATAAAAGTAGGGATGCACCGAATCCAGGATTCGGTTCGGAATTCGGCCAGGATTCTGCCTTTTTCAGCAGGATTTGGATTCGGCCAAATCCTTCTGCCTGGCCGAACCAAATCCAAATCATAATTTGCATATGCAAATTAGGGCCAGGGAGGGAAATCAAGTGACTTTTTGGCACAAACAAGGAAGTAAAAAATGTTTTCCCCTTCCCACCCATAATTGGCATATGCAAATTAGGGTTCGGATTCAGTTTGGTATTCGGCCAAATCTTTCAGGAAGGATTCGGATGTTCAGCTGAATCCAAAATAGTGGATTCGGTGCATCCCTAATTAAAAGGTAATCTGCTAGTCTTCTGCAATGTAATGGGTGCATTCCACAAGGACACGTCCAATAAAAAACTGTTTTAATGGTGTATCTATAGTCATTCTGAACTGAGAAAGACAGTCAGATGACTAGCAAAACCTCTTCAAGAAAATACAGTCCATTTGATTTTACTTATAACTATAGATATAACAAGACCTGGTTGAATAAGAACCTTCGCAGACATTTTAATGGTGACTTTATTTGTATTGTACATTTTTCTTTTGTTTTCCTATTAATTTTTTTTCATATCTTTTACTTAGTGTTTTCAGATGCTAGTGTGCTTATTTATCAAAAAACTAATTTGTAAAGCTTTTTCTACATCGAATAAACTCACAATTTAAACTTAAAATTTAAATGTTTCCTTATTTATGAAAAAATCAGAATGTAAAAACTCGATTGAATACAATTTTGGAATAGAACTCAAATACCTCAGGGTTTTTTTGTGTTTATAGGGTCGAAAAAATTGTTTATAAAACTTGACAATCTTGAATCAAAAATGGCTTGAATTTTACCTAGGACAACTCCCATTGACTTCTACATGGACTCTCCAGCTTTTAATTGCCGATCTTTTACTTTCAAATTTTCAAGGTTTTTTTGATGAATAAATTCCAGACATTTGTGCTTTTGCAGAAAAATTTGAATTTTTACAAAAATTCAAACCTTAAAGGGGTGGTTCACCTTTATGATAACTTTTATTATGTTAGAGAATGGCCAATTCTAAGCAACATTTCAATTGGTTTTTATTATTATTTTTTAAAGTTTTATAGTTATTTGTCTTTTTGTCTGATTCTTTGCAACTTTCAAATGGGTGTCGCCGTCCCCTTCTAAAAAAACAAAAGCTCTGTAAGGCTACAAATGTATTGTTATTGCTACTTTTTATTGCTGATCCTTCTATTCAGACTCTCTCCTATTCACATTCCAGTCTCTTATTCAAATCAATGCATGGTTGCTAGGGTAATTTGGGCCCTAGTTACAAGACTGCTTAAAATGCAAATTGAAGAGATGCTGAATAAAAAGCGAAATAACTCAAAAACCTTAACTAATAAAAAATGAAAACAAATTGCAAATTATCTCAGAATGTCACTCTCTATATCATACTAAAAGTTATCTCAAAGGTGAACAACCCCTTTAATAATTCACCCCCTATGTGTTCGCAAGCTTCGTTATCACCTCTGTTTGACTTCCCATTATAGATATATGGGCAGATTTATCAAGGGTCGAAGTGAAAATTCTAATAAAAAAAAATTGAATTTCGAGGTATTTTTGTGTACTTCGACTAGGGAAAAATTGAATATTCAAATTTAAAAATGTATTCGCCATCTAAAACCTGTGAATTGCTGTTTTATGGGGACCTCCTATTTGGAGTCAATAAGTTTTTATGGAAAAAACTTTGAATAGAATTTGATCTAATATGATATTACTTTGATTCATACTATTCTAATATGATCAAATACAGGCCTATTCAGTTTTGATTGGTCTTTTTGGATACGTATTTCAAAGTTTTTGAAATCTGAAATTCGACCCTTGATAGATCTGCCCCTTAATGTCAAAAGTGTAACTTTGCAGACCAAGAGGCAGTGTAAGGAGCGCTTACCCTGGTGGTCTAGTGGCTGGCCCCCGAGCACGCGGGAGCGCCCGCCGTGCCTTTGGCGGGGACGCTCGCCGCGTGCATCCTCTCTTCCCCAGCGCCGGTCTTCCTATGGCGCGCGCGCCGGCGCACTTCCGGGTTTATGCGCCGGCGTGATGACGTCACGCGCCTTGGCGCGAAATTCAAATAGTATTTAAAGGGGTTGTTTGCTGCTAAACACTGCCCGTTGTAGGTTCAATTTGTGTGTTCCTGGGTGTGTTTGCATTACTGTCCCTGATTGATCTACTGGTATTTGACCCTTGCTTTGCCTGACTATCCTGCTTCTCTCCGATCCTGACCTTTGGCTTCTCTGATATTCCTGTCCTCTGGTATCCTGACCTTTTGCCAGTCCCCTGACTACTCTACACTCTCTAATCCTGATCCTGGCCTGTCTGACTATTCTACGCAGCTTGTGCTGTTCTGGCCTGCCTACTCCGCTTGGTGGTATTCTTCACTCCAATTCCCTGGTGAGACAATCGTGCCCCTGTGCTAGCCAGAACTTTTGCTCTACACCTCTCGATAAGTCCAGGTGGCATCCGAGTAAGCTGAGGGCTCCTCCCGAGGCCAAAGGCGGTCACTTAACTGGTGAAGCCGAGCTGAGACAAAGGTGTTTGGCACCTGTTCTGGTATTGGGTGCCGTTCGTGACAGGCAGATTGTGATGCTGTTGAAGGCAGACAACCAAATATTGCTGGAAATTGTAATAGCATAACAGTAATACGCCCCTCGATATAGCCTAAATATTGATAACATTAATTCCTGCCAGCATTTTTGTTCTCCTTGATTCAGCAGGAACACATAAAGGTCTAGCAATTCTTTAATAACATTGGATTTGTAATAACATTGCAGTAATGTTTGTCTTAAAATTGCTATAGTAATGTAATGGAGTAATTAGGTACTGTTTTAGTTCAAAATGATGTTTACTGTTTTATACCCCCACTGGAGTACATGGTGAGAACTCAGCAGCATGTGAGAGACTTAACAGGAGGTGTACAAATGTGTAAATCTTTTGTTGATGGAAAAAAGCTCATGCAACAAAGAAGTGTACATTACATTTCAAAGCAAATACTTACTCACGCAAAAGCAGAGCTCTGAACACCTCACACTTTATATATTGTGTTCTTTTTTTTCATATGGAGCCATCTGATTCCCAGTTATGGAAAGCCCATTAAGATGCACCTTAAGGCTTTAAAAAAAAAGAAAAAAAGATGCTTCATTACAATGGGCAATCTGCTGTGAACTAACAGAGGGAATTATAAAGAGAGTGAAATGGATTACATGTCATACCAGCACAAATAAGCTTATTGAAAGCTGCTATTTTTGTCAGATACTATAATGTAACTACAGTAGATGTTTGGCCTTTTTAAGATTAAAGAAAAAGAATTGTAAGTCAAATGGTAACATTGGGCTTGGTAACATTCATACATAATGTCATACAGAAAAACATATACATGTATTATGATAAAAAAAAAGGAATAATGAAATTATTTGTACTAACCTGTATCTTTTATGGTTTATTCATGTAAAATGGTTCATATTGAATAGGGCAGCCACAAACTGTAACCAAGAAGCCTCCAATATTCTTGTAAAAACACACCGTTTGGCACCCTATGCTTTCTTGATTTAATCTCTTATAAAGTATCTCTTTGTTAATGGTTATTGCTAATTTATAGGATTAACATATGAATTCAAATTTGAAAAGTGAAATTTTTTTTTTGTGGTTTTGCACATAGGTATTCTGATGCTTTATGTTAGATGGATTTGTATATGGCAAACTTCTATTGAACTATAATATTATATCTAAATTGAATATTATATCTAAAAATGGGAGTGCAAATGCATAAACCACTACACAGTCTGGTCAGAAATTGGCTTAATTGTACAAACAAATAGTTCAAGGCAAAACTAAAGTTAAAAGGCACATTTATCAAAGGCCGAATTTCGAATTCATGTGAGTTTTGAAAAACTCCCCTAAACTCCCATAAATTTGAAATTCAACCAATAAAAATTCATTAATATAATCAGATCGAATTTGATTAAAATTTTAAAAACTTGATTCGAGTTTTTTCACCAAAAATACTTGAATCTCAGGAAGACTGCAAACTCCAAACAGAACCCTGGACCTCTCCAGTTGCCTTAAACAGCTCTTTAGCAGGTGACAAATAGTCAAATTCGAGTTCTTAAAAAAATCTAACTAACTATCTCCTAGTCGAATAAAACACAAAATAAAGGCAAAAGAGATCCTCTAATACCCTAGACATGAGCCCACCTTAAAACAAATGTGGCATGCCCCTTAAGTGGTTTGAAAAAAAAAATCTGTAATAGTTAGAATTTTTGAAGGAAATCCCACCTTAAAATATGAAAAAACTCCAGCATTTTTTAGAACTTTTATGACTTTCTGGCATACAGGATATGATGTCACTGACATAAAATTTGACAAGTCTAAGGTAGCGGTGAAAGAGGTAACGTTCTGTAAAATTTGCTCTTTAGTAAATTTGCAAAACTGCGCTAGTGACGGTCTCTTTTGCTAGCGAATTTTCCTCTTCACCTGTTAATTGTTGATGTCCCTGCGGATGAGATTTCTGCTGAATTTTTTGCTAGTGACTGCCACTTTGCCCTTTAATAAATCTGTCCCCTTATTTCTGGGGTAGGGAGCATGTGAAGTAAATAAAATGTTTAAAAACCTGCCTAAATAGCTACATAATATAAGGAGATACCCTTTTTGGAGATTAAGAAATAATAATTGTAAAAAAATAATTTGTACCTCAGAGTGACAGAGGATAGAGTCTGTGTGACTTAGCTGCAAATATTTACAGTAACAACGAAAATGGTGCTGTGATGGTTGCATGTATTCATTGTTATCGATGGGTATCTATCCTATGTTTTCCCATTTACACATAGGTATTAAAGTTATTATTTCCTCTTCAAGTTATTTGAGGGTGCTTTTCAGCTATCATGTGGCACAAAGGAAAAGGAGAGGAACTGAAGCAATTTCTTCTTAAAATATAATTCATCTATTTAACTTGGACCTATGCATCCACCTGAAGGAAATTCTGAAATATTTTTTGACATTATAATATAGTGTAATACTGTTTTGAATTCATTCAAAATAGAGTGGCATATTAATGATAAAGAGAACAGGTTAGGATGATGGATGAAACAATTATGCCAAGGGGTAATTTTTAGTATTGATGACTTCTACTTGAAGATATATTCACAAATTATGTAACATCAAGTTATAAGCACTGGATTCAATGGATGGTAGAACAAAGCAGCCCATCAGTACAGATGTTGCATGCATTTCTATATATTTGCACATGTACATGAATGTTTAAAATTTTACCCACCCCATTTGTACAGCTAAATGCAATTTACACATGGTCCACCACTTTTTGTTTCTCAGCACCAGCATTATGACTCTACAATAGTTTTTTCCTATGAGTGCAGTGCATATGAGAGTTCCCCTAACCCATGTATGTTTATTTACCAGGTTATAATGGGCTGCCACATGGTACTGTCATAACTTTGTGTTACAAGGCCAAATTTGTCTTTTTGCCCTTTCACTCACACCAAAGTTAAAGGGAGATTCTTTTTGGTAATGGAAAACTATTTTGTAATGGAGAGTCAAACAAATCCTGAAGATGAACACAAGAACACATTTTATTCCATCACGGTTACAGCTTCAAATCAGTCCTTCAGATGGTTTCAGTAACACAATGTAAAGTTTCACTGTGGATTTGACCTAGCACTCTTCCCACATTTTGCCAGGATAAAGCATGCATGTCAAGCACTCTAGGTGGAACAAAGACCTCCCTGATCCTGCCAGGGTTCCATCACCTTTGTTTCTCCTTGGTGGAGCCTCAACTGCTCAACTATCCAGCCTAATCCTATATGTCTCCTAAGGAGAGCTTAACAGAAGCTATCCTAACACAAGCGGGCCTACCTAAATATTAAACACTTTTGGAAAATCTCTAAGGCATTATCCCTCAGGTGTGACAACTCACACTGGTGGTCTAGTGGGGGTGCGATGGGGATGCCCGCCGCATATGTCCGATTTGGTGTTGCCTCAGTAAAAGCGCATTGTTCTGGGTTTGTGTGTTCAGTTTATTTCGGCTATATCCAGAAAGTGCCAGAACGTGACATCATCACCTGGCGAGAAATTCGAATATTTAAAGTGCTCTTTGTATCTCATTTCCCAAGTAAAGGTATATTTACATAGTTCCTGGGAGCTATTTTTAAGTGTTCCTGATCTGTTTTGAGTCTGCTGTCCCTGATCTTGTCTTGTCCGCTGCCCATCCCCTGCTCTTGCTTGTCCCTTAAATATTCTTCTGGATTCTGATTTGTACTGCATTTTGGTGTTCTGACCTGGCTTGTGACCTCGACTCTGCATTGTAATTCGATTCTGTACTGCACTGCCTGATTGATAATGACTTGGTCTGAACCTTGACCACCCTCCTAATCTCTGTACATCCTGTTAACATTTAGGTTCCCTTGTCTGCCTAGAACTTTCCCCTTGGCCCTCTCACACATAAGTCCTGGCGGCATCCAAGTAGTTGTGGGTTCCTCCAGAAACCAAAGGCAGCTGTTATAAGTGGAAAAGTGAGCTGTGTCTGGGTCCTTGGGGTTTATTCTGGGTTTGGGATACCAAATGTAACATTAGGTAATTTCCGTCATCAGTTTTTTCTTTCATCATTCAAACAGATATGGGTCAAGTACTCGCTTTCTAATATGAACTTCCCAGGGTAATCCCCTATTGGAATTCAGTACCACATTAAATTAATATTCATTTGAAGTAAAAGATTCACAATATTTCCTGTAAGCATTTGTTTCTCCAAACCCAGCAACAGATGCTCAGGAAGGCTCTATTAGCTCATGGAATCATAGGTCCAATTGACAAATATATATTCTTTATTCTTGTTTGTTGCAATCAGTGTATCTCCTTATTTTGGCCAAAATGAAAAATCTTCATAATGAAGTTGAAAGAAAAAGATTCATAATCTTTAACATACACAGGAAGTCGTTTGACCTTATTTAAGATTATATAAAAATAACAAAGTCTGGTTACATGCAAATAGTGAATTTCATTACATCCCACTGGTCTATTAGAGAAATGTTATCGTTAAGGATTAACAACTTTTTCTATTTCTTCACAGCTGTGATGTGGCACATTTCTTGCAGGTGCTTATGAACAAGAAGGTGTAAAACTGATGTCTAGTGCAAAAATATACCTTATATCTTACTGAAGCACAGCTAGATTTTATAAAAGTAAAAGGCTCAGTAAATACTTCTTTTGCCTGCCAGTCTAACGAATCTTAAAAGGCCAGACAGTACTTGTGGCTTCACCTAACATGCAATTAACATAATATTCGATAATATTATGGACAAATATGTTAATGATCAAATAGAGAATTTGAAGAGTTGAAAGTATTTAACGCTATTAGAGCCATACCCAATTAGTTAGCTTTACTCATAACCGCATGTGTTTGTCAATTTCTCCTAGTTATAAAAACTTCAAGGCTAAAAGTAAATTAGATTAAATTAACCAGCATAGAGTCAAGTGAAGGTATTGTATTACAACCTTATGCCCCTAAACCTGTTTTTGTATAAAAAAGTTACAAGCCACCCAGAAGGAGGAAAGCTGGCACTGACATCAGTTTAGCAGGGGTAATGAGATGCTTCTTAATACTAGGTTGTCCTCTATATAAACAAATACCTTTATAACAACAGTAATAAAAAAAAAAACTCTGTTCATCACAGTGGCCCAACACCAGGAGTTGTCACAGAAGTACATCACTGGGTGTGTAGACAGGCAAGAGGAATGCCAGTGCCGAAAGTGGAAAGTCAGAGGAGGAAGACAGTGGGAACATACAGGCACATGGATACTGGGGAAAGGATTGACAGCAGGCAAGAGGGTTGAAGGAGAGGCTGCAGCGGCAAGGGAAGGAGAACCAGCAACTTTACATCAGGGATCTGTGGTATTTAGGGCAGAAGTATGAGCAGTGATCAGGCATCACAGCAGGGACCTCCAAAAATGTGTTTGTTGACAGTATAATGACAGCCAGGGCAGATGGGAGGCAGATTCCAAATTTCTTCATAACCACCCCCTTTCCTGGTGGTTTAAGTGACAAAGGCAAGGGGGAGCCAAGCAGGGAAATAGTGCTGGAAAAATGGAGGATCCCAGCCAAAATAAATGAGATGGGGATGTGGTATGATATTCATAGTTCTTCTGAGGGATTAATTTTTAATCAGGTTTTCAGATTCCTTTTCAGGAGGTCAGGAATGAATTTCCCCAAGATGGTTAGGGAGAAGCTGGAAATGGTGATTTGCCTGGGAAGGATGTCAGGACCATTGCTAATTCATATTTTTCTCTTTTGGGGTTGTCCCCAAGGAACTAGGGAGGTTTTGCCTCATTCGTCACTTGTCTTAAAGGAAAACTATACCCCCCGAACAATATAGATCTCTATAAAGAAATATTGCATAAAACAACTCATATGTAAAACCCTGCTTCATGTAAATAACCCATTTTCTTAATAATATAATTTTTTAATAGCATGTGCCATTGGGTAGAAAATAGCCTCCTGGGATCATATGATTCAACGGTGCACACAAACATACCAAACAAACTATAAAGTTAGGTCACATGAGCCAATTAACAGACAGAGTTTTGTCTTTTGCTTCCACACTTCTTCCTGTTACAGTTAGAGTTGAAATATTTCTGGTCAGGTGATCTCTGAGGCAGCACACAGACCATCATGAAATGGTGGATCAAGGGAAATATTTACTTAAATATATATTCCAGTTTAGTAAAATTCTTTAATATGTCACTTGATTTGATATAAACTATCTGTTGCTCAAGTATTCATTTTGGGGGTATAGTTTTTCTTTAACTGAAGGGTTTTTCTGTGAATGATGATATAAGTGAGAAGGTGGCAAGATTTTCCTATGCATCCTTTGATGATGCAGTGAAGCTCATACAAACTCACGGTGTTGGAGCATTGATGCGTCTTTTAGGCCGCAAATTTGAAGGACAGGTGTACATTGAGAGGTGTTTGTCAATAAGATGTTCCAATTCATGTGCCCTGGAGTGGGTTGTAAGGGAACAGGCAGGGATTACAGCTGTCATCCATTACCTGGAGGATTTCTTTTGCGCTGGAGAAGCATATTCTGCTGAGAGTCAGGTGACTTTACAAATGATATTAGTTGTTTTCAAGAGGTTGAGGTACTAGTTGTAAAAGACAAAACAGAGGGTCCATCATCAGTGATCACATTTCTGGGAATAGAGATTTATTCTATTGCCATGCAATGTCGACTTCTGGGGAAAAAGCTAGAGGAGTTGAAAAACCTTAAGGGTAACATGGAAAGAACAAAGATGGTTACACTTAGGCAGATGAAGTCCTTGCTGGGAAAATGGAATGTCATCTACAGGATAATGCCCATGGGTCGAATCTTTAGCTGAATGCCCAACTTTACCTATATATAGGTGCTTCTGGGATGGTAGGGTTTTTGGCCTATTTTATAGGGTAGTGGTATGTTGGACAGTGGCCAGAGACATGGCAAACTGAGGGCATTACAAAAAACATGGCATGTGTAGAAATTGTGGTTGCCATAGAGGTATGGGGGAGGGACTTGGTCAAGAGGAGAGTATTCTTTCATTCAGATAACATGGCTGTGGCTCAATAATTACCAATATTACAGCCAGCTTAGTACTGGTGATTAATCTACTTAGGCATTTAGTTCTCCGATACTTGGAATTTAATATTTGTGCTAGGAAATACAAATAGCGTAGCTCCCTCTTTCGATTTCAGCAAGACAGCTTCAAGGAGCTTGCGCTGAGAGCAGAGCAGCTGCCAATTCCTTTTCCAGCATTGGGCTGTTAGGGTGAAGAAATCCTTAGAGGCAAATAGCAGGGTATGGCGGCAGTGGGACATGATAGAGAAGTACAGTATGTGCAAGGTCCTATTTGGGAAGCAGAGAAGCAGGCCCTATTGGTGTGGTTTTTAGTGGACATGGGCACGAGCAAGCAGTCACACACAGTATTGAATAGGACATTGGCTGTATTATCCTTTTTTGTTAAGCAGGCTGTTAACATTTTTAGGAGGAATGGAGTTTGCATTGGTAATATGAGCCCAATAATTTTTGCTCTCTTAGAGGAGCTGTTTGGGTAGCTTGGGACAGTTTGCAGTTCTACTTATGAGGTTTATTTGCTCACGCTGGCTTTTTCAAACTTTTTTTCCATTTTGGGGAGTTGCTGTTTTGTAAAAAAACAAGGTATAGTACATTCCCTCAATGCACTAAAGATGTTTGTACAAATGTTTAAATATTGAGGCAGAATCATTTATTTCCATACGCCGTTCTACACTGCACTAGAAAAAGCAATAAAAATAATCGGCACCTTGCTGTCATATTGCGTATAGTCAGCTCGCAATAGCACAGACAAAATGTGTATTCTGAAATGGTGATGAATCCATAGCTAAGCCATCATACAGTGGTATTTTGGCATACTAAATGTATAATTCAGCATTCTTTTCTTATATTGCCTCACAAATCATTGCGTTAAGAGGTACAGTATACATTAAGTGTGCCTCAAAGGACCAAAATACCATTGTTTCTATTTTCCCCATTGAAATTCTGAATAAAAATATTAGGATAAGAAAGCATACTACTTATTTTTTATTTGCTTCTGTATATAGCCCTCTTCTGCTATTGTATGAGATCTAGTATGAATTTAGTTGTGTGTGGTGTTACAGGAGTCCTGTGCCTCCGCTATATGGGAGAGCAGGTATACTCTGAAATGGATTGCCTCCACCCAAGGTCAGGACAGACTGAAATGTACCTGGGAACTTCTGGTACCTGGTGTAGATCAGTGCAGCAAATGATCCAAACAGAGAGGTGATTCTTGCAGTAAAATAACTTGTTTATTCACAAAGGAAAGTTGCAATGGATCAATGACATGACCATAACACCAACAGGATTCTTCCTATTTAGTGAAATAGCACAGTTAGGATGAACACCTCTTGGGGCAATTTCCTCCCAGAGTGTAAAGCTTCCTGCCCAGGGATAGTCAGATTGGGGTCTTGGTTCTTGGCACCCTCACTGGTCATCACCCCACCCACTGAGTCCCTGAGCTAGTGGTGTACCCCTCTCGGCTCTTGCTTCCGCCTATAACAGCCACCTTTCACCTTGGGAGGAGCCCTTGGCTAATCAGATGCCGCCAGGTCTTAATAAGTGAGGTGCAAAGCAAGGGGCACAACTGTAATGCAAAGTCTTTCGTAGTCAGATCAGGCCAGGTCGGGTCAGGCAGAGTACAAACAAAGTCAGGCAGGCAAGGGTCAAACCAGGAGATCAATCAGAGGGTTACACAGAATCAGTCCGTAAGCAGGCAAGGGGTCAGGATCGTCAAAAGCCAGTCAGGGGTCACAACAGGAATCAGAAAATACAAATAGCACAAAGCACAGAAGCACCAGGAAGAAACTCCTATCACATGCACCAAACAGAAGTTAAAAAGCTCTATTTATATTTTGAATTTTGCGCCATTCCGCGCTGACATAGACAGGCCAATGTGCATGGGCATATAAAAATAGCAGTGACACGCCACATGCATCTTAGGAAGCTGGAAATTCAGGGGAGGAGGAGCGGCACATCAGTTGTCCCAGCCGCACCACTAGACCACCAGGGTGAGTTTTTATTACATTAATATATCGGAATTAAGATTCTAAACCATGAGGTTATGTGATATGAATCACCTTGCTTGTTTATATTTATATAATTTCCCTAAATTGCACTGTGTATTCAGGGCTGACAAATTTCAGCTGCAGGTGCCATGTACAACCAACATTTTACTATCTCAACTATTTAAAAATGTGTGTATTCAAATCTCCCTCATCTCCCTAACTAAAGCAACAGGAGTACAAACATTTGCTTGGAACCAAAGCCCATCCATCCTACTTACACAAAATCCTATAGACTGTAATGCAAAGCAGTTTCAAATGATTCCTGAATCAAACTAATTTTTTCTTTAGAATACACATTACACATTAAAGGTTTGCATACCTCTGTAGGCTGTGTGATCTGAGTATTTTTTGGTAATGGATGTATGTCTCTCTTTATATACCGATACAACCCATTCTAAGTTCTAGTTATTGATGTATTACAAATGTTATAAAACAATTGGAATGTTACAGTATATTCATATGTGATGATAAAGGTCATGCAAGAGTTAGAAAGAGCAGGGCAAAGAACTGAAAAAAGTACAATGGTTGTGAAAGAGACAATACATGTAACAGAAAATCTGTTAAAAGGAAACTATACCCCCATCAATGTAGATCTCTATAAAAAGATATTGCATAAAACAGTTCATATGTAAAACCCTGCTTCATGTAAATAAACCATTTTCATAATAATATAATTTTTTAGTAGTATGTGCTATTTTGTTATTTTGTTATTCTGCAAGTGAAAATAAACTGCCAAAAAGAAACTCCACTCTCGTGAGTTGTGATTGTGCCATGGGCTGTTTAACCACAGAAAGCTGATTCCAGCTACCTAAACCCTTACACTTATATACACTTAATATAAACTATCTGTTGCCATCCCTTCACTTCTTTATTTTTGTGAAATAGCGTCCCACAGAGGGGATGCAAGAGTTTTGCATCCTGGAACTTTCTTTTGCTCCTCTCCACTTCTGCATGCAAATAAAATGCAGAGGTAAAATAAAATGTAATAGCTCAAAAAAGAAAAAAAGGTTGGCACTCCGGTAAAATGAAAAGGTGGTTTATTTCAACAGGTCACTGACCAACATTGCCTGACGTGTATCGGGAATGACTCCCTTAATCATAGGCTCACAGACACAAATGTGTCATCTCCTTTAATAGGTCTTAAGTTTACTACCTTGTTTTGTGGATTAATAGTCACTGTTGTTCAGAGAGCTGCAGCAGTGTAAATCATTCCTCCCAACATTTTGGAAGTAAAAAGAGGCACAACATTTTTTGTTCACTAGTAACGTGGCTACATTTTTGGACCACGTCCATTTTTGTGACCACACCCCCTAATTACCATGTTCAGTTTAGAAAAATTTGGCAGATTATTAAAGTATGAAAATATTTCTCCTGTTACAATTACTTATTTTCTTATCTCAAAAGTGTTACAAAGTATCTTATTTGCACCTGATAGCTGTTCTGGGCTCTCTGCCAAAAGCCAATTGAGTTAGAAACTTTGTTTCTTTTCTGGCTGTTCAGTGAGAAAAGAGAAAAGCGGGACTTTCCAGTACAAATGAGGGACTACGGGTTGAGCTGTCAAAAGAGGAACTGTCCCTCCAAAAAAGGGACAGTTGGGAGGACAATGTGAATCAGGAGACTACAGATCCCAGAAGGCTGTGCTCTGTAGAGGAAGTGGGAGAAAAAAGGAAATCCTGTAGATGTTGGAGGAGAAAGAAGGAAATGGCCTGGAGAGAAAGGTGGCTGAGAGTTGCTAGAGATTTATGTGAAAGACCACTGTGTGTGTATGTTGTAAAGGAGACAGCAGAAATCCCCCTGCACAGTTTGGGAAGCAGACTGAAATCCAGCCAGAGCCATTTCAAGCCTCCAGTACAGTAATGATAGTTTGGAAGTGAGACCCGCGGCCTGCAAGCAAGTTTATTAGTATCAGACCTTTCCTGCTTCAAATCTCAGTAGCAGCAGCAGTGCTGAGATACAGGTAACCATTTATGCAAAGCAACACAGGCATTGACTGTACAGTATAGTTCTGTACAGACTCTGCTTTTTGCTACAGGACACTCATTGCACCAAGCCACTGTGGGATTATTATTGCTGACCAATACAAAGTGGAGTACAGAGTCAAGGATTACTACATTTAAAGTGACAGTACACATTTTAATCTAATATACTGTACAAAGCTCAGTGATCCTGGGAGTAAACTTTTCTTTAAGGGACCCAACGTTGCCGGCTTTTAGGACCTTAGGGTAGCTCCCAAATATCCATATATTACATGTTAAATGCTTTGTTACTTTTATTGCCATAATCAAATACTAGTGTTTATATAAATCATATTTCACTGGGTTCACTTTCAGCTTGTGTTGGTATTTACTGGGAATCTTTGGGGTGTCACCACATTTATTACAATACTATATCAAGTCATACCCTTAGGTAGGCTACAAAGATATAGTTACATATATATATATATATATATATATATATATATATATATATATATAGATATATATGTGTGTATATAATGTTTTTTGTTTAAAGGAGAGAAATTATTGCTGGGTGAGAAATAGAGAGGAGATCTATTAAACAGATAAAGAGGTGGAGGCATGAAAGAAGGTTTTAGAGAAAAAGAGAGTAAGAAGAAAATAGGGGAAACAAAAAGAGAAAATGAAGGTATAAAACAGCAGATTAACGAATAGTGAGACAATGGTAATATATATACAGTATGAAATAATCTTCGGTAATATAGAATATGATGGGGATGTGCTATGTTATGACACAAGACAAAGGCAAGGTGCTGTGTTGCAGAAGCTGGATTGACAGCGAAGAAAAGTCATTTGCACAATTTTGTTTTGGGTTTAATAAAAGTCCCATATTTACATAGGTAAATATGCATACTGGGCAGTAAACTGTGCATTAGAAGGAAATGTCAAAATGGAAATAGTGAAATGGTTGGGTGAAAACAGAAATTAGTATTTGTGTGTGAGGATTAATTTAATAATGGATGTGTCTTATAGTTTTGTGTCATATATTATTATTATTTTTTAATGTGATTGTATAAATAGGTTGATATGAGAGTACAGTATGCAGGGGTCTAAGCAGTAGCTTTGAACACATATAGCTTTAATGAATGGTCCAGATTTGCTCAACTACTGCAGCATGACTTTTGTGGCCAGAACCATTGTTGCAATAGCAATTAGCCCTATCAGACCCCTCCCCCCTGGCTATTGAACACTATCTTAATGAATGTTTGCCTGTAGTTAACAGGGGCAATAGTATTTCAATTTACCATCACATACTGTATGTTGGGAAGAGAGTAGAGGATATTAAAGGAAAACTGTCATGGGAGAACATGTTTTTTTAATGCATCCATTAATAGTGCTGCTCCAGTAGACGTCTGCACTGAAATCCATTTCTCAAAAGAGCAAACAGATTTTTTTATATTTCATTTTTGAAATCTGACATGGGGCTAGACATTTTGTCAATTTCCCAGCTGCCCCGGTCATGTGACTTGTGCCAGCACTTTAGGAGGGAACTGCTTTCTGGCAGGCTGTTGTTTTTCCTTCTCAGTGTAACTGAATAGTATGCAGTGGGACATGGTGTTTTACTATCTTGTGTTAGGGAGTTGTTATCTGGTTACCTTCTCATTGTTCTTTTGTTAGGCCGCTGGGAGGGGGTTTCTAGTACTGGTGCATTAAATACTAATTAATACTTTTTCTTATTTTCTGGTCAATATATTCTCAACCACAGATATTAAAAAAAAAAAACAAGGAAAATACAGAATTTTCTGTTCTTAGATTTTATCCTAAAGAATAAAATTAGTATGAAAATTTAAACACTAAAATTATTCTCACAATGAAACCAACTCTCTAGAAAAGAAAAAAAATGAAAAACACCTGAAAATGATTTATTTCTAACATTTAGAACCTATTCAGTCATTTGAACTGTGAAAGCGACTCATCACCCGCATAGAATTAATTTATTTAATTAAAAGAAGTGTTAATTAAGAGCTCTCATTTATTTTGCCGATATATACAACTCTTCTCCCTTCCCTGGAGGCCTTTGCTACTGTCATTCTTAGTGACAACTGGAGTTAATGGTGTCATGAGTTAATAATAAGATGAATCATGTACAGCAATAAAAAAAGAAAAATGGGAGGAGAAGGGGCACAATTGCACAAAGCCTAATAAATAAGGCAAATGAACTCAATAGACTCTGATAATGATGAAACATTTCCAATGCAAAAGCTTGTTCAAACACCTGTCATTCTAATTAGAAACTGATATCAGCATAATTAAACCTAACTAGATTTTTATTATGTCTTAGATGATTCTATGATGTATTGCTTCAATGCTATACTATCTGGATAAAGTGGAAAAAGGACAAATTTATTTCTATTTGAAAGTATACTAGGGGCAATTTCATTGATGCTGACTGATTCTATATAAATGTTTTTATGACTATGCTTGCTGAATAAAACAGCACACCAAGGCCAATAAACAGAGTTCCTTACATCTAAAGAAATAAAATACCCACAAACATTTAAAAAAATGCAAGATGTTTTGTGTCTGTTTTTTTTTTCTTTTTGTGATGTGTGTCCTATATTTCTGTAAATAAGGTTCAAGGTCTCTTAACCAGGAGAATTAATAACACTGGTATAACACTATATGTACTGTTTTTATTTAACCTGCCAGGGAAAACTGTATATTTGCTGAAACAGTCTCCACCAGGTGTCACTGAATGCCATTAAATGCTTATATCCTAATGCATTCTGGATTACCAAAATGCTGCTGGATTAAATAAGTGTCACTGTACAATTAGCTTCATGGCTTTCAATTCCCAATTCTATATATACTAGACTTTTAGAGAGGGGCTATAGTCCAAAAAATGTAGATGTGGCTTTTAAAAAAGCAGCACATACGGATAGAATTTTTTTTTTTAACAAATATGCAGGGGCAGGGGTCCTTTCACAAATAGTGGCAATATTGTAGATACAAATTCACAACAATTTGAAGAACATAACATAGGAGCTAACCAGAATAAACTCCCTATGAGGAGGGATAAATACTCTATAAGGAGTGATTTTTCGGGAAATATTACTTGTGTCTTAACTTATAGTCCTCAATTTCATCAAATCAAAAACATTGTGAACAAAAAACTTGCCATTTTGGAAACAGATCCAATTTTGAAAACCATCCTTGCTAAGGGGTACAGTTTTATACAGATGCGACACTTGGTAATATTCTATCTCCTAGTCTAATAAAAACCAATAATTCCCGTCAGACTTGGCTACAAACAAGAGGCAGCCATAAAAGTGCATCACGTGTAAATATATGTTGGTTACTAATAATTTTACTTCAACTATCGCAACCAAAAATTACGATATTAAACATTATATCAATTGTAACACAAAAAACGTGATTTATCTTCTCATCTGTGAAAAATGCAAAAAACTGTATGTGGGTCAAACAAGCCGACATTTAAAAGAAAGAATCAGAGAACATATTCTTAACATTAATAATAGAGAGTCACGGACACCAGTTGCTAGACACTTTGAAGAATGTAGCAACAGGGCTTCCTCATTTCTAAAAGTCATTAGTATAGATAGAGTAGTTGCCAATATAAGGGGTGGAAACATTCATTCTGAGTTGTTAAAAATGGAAACAAAGGGGATTTTTTATTTAGGCACCAGACAGCCTTTTGGCCTTAATTTTGACTTTGACGTTTCCTGTTATACATAATGGTCAGTGCCCTTTCTCCTGTTCGCCCTCAGTTTAATTAAGGGCCAGTGTCCTTTCCCTTGCTTTCCCCTTTTGTTTACATATTGTATTTGTACATGTTAACTGTAATATGTAAGCCTTGGATGTACATTTCAAGGATTCTCTTTAACTCGTAAGTTTCCCTTTAAATGACATGTTCTTCAGTACCATCCACTTGTCTTCCATTGGCTACCTTTCTTTTGTGATTGTAAGGTTTAATATTGTGCCTATGACTAAGGGGATTTACTATATTCACGTGAAGGATTCGAAGTTCGATCGAATTTCGAACGTAGGATTTATTCGTTTGGTCGAATATGTGAATTTTGGCATATTTGATCATTGAATAGGGAATGGTCGAATGATTGAATACATTTGAATAAAGTCGAATGGACGAATATTCGATCATTCGACCAGTGAAGGATTTTAATTTTTAAGTTTATTCGATTGCCTACTTCGGCAGATTGGACCTACCGAATTGCAATAGAAGCCTATGGGAGCACTCCCATGGGCTTCTGAGGCTAAGTCCTGATCGAATAGGATTCCTACGATCGAAGTGTTCGATCTTTCGAATCGTACAAATCATTCGAATAGCCGAATGATTTATTCGTTCAGTTGAATGATTTATTCGACTGATCGAATAAATTTGTATTCAATCATCGAATGATCGATTATCGAATAAAAGGTAGCCTAGAACTATTCTATTAACATTCGAAAATCAAATGCTAATCGAATATCGAATAGAAACAAATTATTTTTGGGGAATAATAGTAAATTTGCCCCTTAGTGTCTTGAGGACACGAAACGCGTCAGGCAAATGGTTCTTAAATTTTGGAAATAAATGTAAGCTTTTTAACCTTTTACAACCTGAATGTGGCTTCACTGTTTCGTGGGGTCCAGGCTTGTGCCAGCCTCTCTACAGGTTTTTCTGATACTAAGGAGGCACATTTACTAAGGGGCACATTTACTAAGAGTCGAAGTTAAAATTTGAATTTTAAAACTTAAAATTTTTACGTAATTTTGGGCCATTTTAGCCTGTGGGGCTAAACAGGTATGTTCTTTAGTTAAGCTATAGTTCTCCTTTAGCATGCACATTTATTCATTCCCACAGTATGTAATAAAAGTCACACAATTTGCTCAAGTGCAGTAATCCATAGTAACCGATATAATGTTTGTCTTTGAATCAATGCCTGCTCACTAGTTGATGTGGATGGCTAGACCTGTAGCAAACTTTGCTCCATTATTAAATAAACATAAATAATCACCGCTCCGACTCGATGCTCAGTTGTGAAGTTCAAATGGCACAGTCCATGGCGTCTCATGCCACATCAAATAGAAGAGTTCTAACTGTAGAGTTTAGTATCAAAATAGCCTTTGATATTATGTCTGTCCAAAAAATCATCCAAGCCCCTTTTGAAAGCATCAACAGAATCAGAAATGCCCACATCCAGGTCATTAGTAAACAAGTTGAAAAGCAAGGGACCAGTACAGAGCCCTGAACCTTTGTTTATCTTAACATGTTCTGGTCTCTTTTGAATTTCATTATGTGTGAACCATGCATCATTAGATGTATTATTAGAATTGGGACTACTAACAAGGAAACCTTCATTAGCTGGTTTCTCATTTGTGTAGACAGACGAAAAGTATGTATTCAGAATCTGAGCTTTTTGCTTGTTCTCATCAACCAGCTGACCCCCCTCTGATAATAAAGGTCCTACCCCTTCCTGTTTCATTTTTTTTACTATTAATATATTTAAAAAATTATTTTGGATTCTTTTTACTGCTTACTGCTATATCCTTTTCCATATCGATTTTTAGCTTGCCTGATAGCTTTTTTGTATGGTTTATTGGCCTCCTTGTACCTTATAAATGATTCGGCTGTCCCAGCTAACTTGAAAGCCTTAAAAGCATGTCTTTTCTTACCCACCTCAACACCAACACTTCTATTGAACCAAAAAGGTTTTGATTTATAACGACGTTCCTTGCTTACAATCAGAATATGCCGACGTATATTTATTAAGCAGCATTTTAAAGACTTCCTATTTTTGTTCAGTGTTTAACCCTGTGAAAAGCATTTACCACTTAATATGTTGCAGAGATGCCCTTATACTGTCAAAGTTTGCATGCCTGAAATTCAATGTTTTGGTTACTCCCTTAAAGAGTTGCTTCTGCAACAGAATCTCAAAGGAGACCATGTTATGATCACTATTCCCTAAATGCTAGAGATGAGTTCAGTATTATTAGTTATTACAACATCCAAAAGAGAGTTATTCCTAGTAAGTTCTTGAATGAGCTGGGATAAAAAGTTGTCATTTAGCATATTTACAAACTTACTAGCTTTATCTGTCTTGGCAACCCCATTACCCCAGTCAATGTCTGCATAATTGAAGTCCCCTCCACACCCTCACCAGTGCCTGTAATGGTTATTTCTTTAGTGCATGGCTTTAATTCAGGCTTTACAGACACACACAATCCTCCCCCCTTTTTAATCCCTCTGTCCCTCCTAAAAAGGGTGTAACGATTTCACATGTTTCATCCCATCAAGTCTCAGTGATACCAATTATATCATAATTTTTAGAGCATGCAATTAATTCTAGGTCTCCCATTTTACCTGACAAACTTAGGGCATTTACCAGCATACAGCGGAAGTTACTAATTTAACTTTTTAAATGTACATTACTTTCAGGGGAATTATATTAGTCTGTTTTCCTTGTAACAGAGGGACCTCCATAGCTGGTAAACTGTATGTCACCTCACTGCTCCCCCATGACCCCATACTAATCCCACTACCCCATCTACCCTAGCTTCCCCCTAATTGTTTTTCTCACCAACCCCCCACTTGCCTAGTTTAAACACTCCCCAAACCTCTTGGCCATTCTTTCCCCTAGCACAGTGGACCCCATTCCATTGAGGTGTAATCCGTCACGACTTTATAGGTTGTACCCCAAGGAAAAATCAGCCCAGTGCTCTAGGAACCCAAACCCTTCCTTCCTACACCAAGACTTCAGCCACGCATTTAACTCCCTAAGCTCCCGCTGTCTCCCTTAACTTGCATGTGGCACAGGCATAATTTCCGAAAAAAATACATTGGAAGGCCTTCCCTTAGGCTTAGAGCCTAGATCCCTGAACTCGCTCTTTAATGTCTTCCATCTACCATTTATCTTGTCTTTAGTACCGATATGTACTAAGACTGTTGGGTCATGCCCAGCCCCACCCAATAATTTGCCTACCCGATCAACCACATGCCAAACCCTTGCACCAGGTAGACAGCAAACTGTTCGGTTGCAGCGAACCGGACGACAGATTACCCTATCCATTTTCCTAATAATTGAATCTCCTACTTAGGCCTGACTCTGCTCTCCTCCCCACCACTACAAGAGAAACTGGTCTCCTGGCTGTTAGAGAGGTCAGCCCCATCTAGAATTTCCAATACAGAGTTCACACTCCCATCATCTTCACACAATCTGGCAAAGCTGTTGGGATGTATAAACCCAGGATCAGTCTCCCTTTTCCTTTTGCCCACCTTAGATTTTCTAACTGTCACCCAGCTTTATGGCTAAGTAGCT
The DNA here is from genome assembly GCA_024363595.1 of Xenopus borealis. Taxonomy (NCBI): domain Eukaryota; kingdom Metazoa; phylum Chordata; class Amphibia; order Anura; family Pipidae; genus Xenopus; species Xenopus borealis. The sequence goes on along the minus strand of CM044444.1, from coordinate 33,596,978 downwards.
ATTAATTTAGATGCATACTACAGACTGAACTGATTTATATGCAGCCATGCAGCTTGCATCTAAATTTATTGGTAACTAGCCATTCCATATGTGGATTCTATATGTGGTCAGTATTAAAGGGGTGAGGTGGTAGTCCTACATATGGTTAATGAAATATAAGAGAAAGAGGTTTATACACCATCTTAAAGGCATAATGTTGAACACGTTATAAGATTTTAGGGACTTTTAAATAAAAGCCACATGCTCATGGGCATTGTGTTAACTACAACACAATGTAAGTCAGTAAGGTGAGTTTACAGTGTTTGAAATGTTAATTTGCTTGCTAACTAATACTGTATAAGATTAATAAATGACAAACCAAGCATTAAGTTTTCTTTCAAAAAGTAACCATCATTAGCACTTGTTGCCCCGAAGTGTTATCTGCCACTATTAATTGACAGTGAGTCAGTATTGTACCTAATCCTACATTCCCCATGTCTTTTATTTCAATTGATATAATTATGCTTTATATTTTTGAAATAGGAGATATTTTTGTATTTTTAGCCTTGGGGCAGTGTACTGTATGTACCAAAGTCAGTAGAATTGCTATAGTGTTTTATGATTGAACAATAAAGAAATATACATGAAACAGAAGGCCCTCGGGTGTTGAATCATATGAAAGTTGATTTGTACAAGTGATATGATAGTAGTAGACTGAAAGTAACTTTATTCATAGCAAATATTTTCAGTTCCAATTAAGCCCCACATAGTGACCTTTAAAATAACATTATTGCTTTCCACAGTCTGTAACTTGGTAGCTATAGATTATCCATTCTGAACAGTAGTAGCATTTCTGCTGCAGTCTTAAGTATTACAGAGATCATTTTTGCTGTCATATAAAGCTATATATTAGTGGAAAGTACAAGTGAGCTAGAACACTGATTGATTTTTTTATGTCATTTATTACAAATCTTTTGTTACATTTTTGTTTCAATTCAAGCATGACTATTTCTCTTCGGGAATTAATGAGCAGAATTTTAATGAGCAGCTGGGAACTAGTGAACCATGTACTTAGAAACAATGTGAAATGCTTGTTCGGCACTTACTTGTTAAGTTACTCCATGCAGTTCGTGGATAAGTCTCAAGCTTTGAATGGTGTCCTACAGTATCTGTCTCAGTGACTTTCTTTTTATTCCTAGCCCTTCTCCTAACACATGATAAATGAATGGGCATCCCGTTTTTTTAACAAGCAGGAGTTATCTTAGGACATGAAACAGAAAAACTTTTGTTTAAACTGATATAGTTTAGAATGTTAAAGACATTTAAAATTCTTTGGATGCCAGATATATAAGTGATACGATCCCAGCAATATGAAGAGACTGACTGAAGATAAATCATCTCATTCATTTATCCTTGAATATTATTTTGGATGTCCTTTTAAAGCTTAACTGCATGTTTTATAGGTCTGTTGCTTTGGAAGTTCACTTGAAACTTCATTATGCTGTACCTACACATGGATTAATATTGAGTTTAAAATTAGGACAAAGCTCTTTTAAACAGTTTGATTACATTCTACATAGCTTCATGGTATTTAGTGCTTGTTAGCCCTCTTGTGATGTAGTATAGCAAAATGGAACCCTGCAATACAGTGAACCATTGACTTTACATGAGGTTGGTTGGATCACTGGTTTTGATGAGCATCCTATTCCTTTACGTATCTCTTGTTTATAGATTGTCAGAAAATATTCAGCTCCTCTACTAAACAGGTGTTGTGTTTATCTGAAAACTCTGCAGTTGCTGTTGTGATTTTTGTTTAACCAGGGAACTTGGTGTCGAATGAAGCTGTTCAACACAGCTTCTATGCTTTCACCTTCTCAAAAGATAAACCATTTATAACTGAAATGATGAAGTATATGTAATTAAAATGCTGAGATAACACACAATACTCATAATGCCTAACTATTACCATAATAATGTTTCTCCTCAGTATTATACCGTGAAGGTCATACTTATATGCTATACATCTTTGAATCCTGAAATTAATGTAGGATAAAACTGCTTGAATTCCTACCATAAATCTATTTCTAATTGTTGGTCAGTGGGGGATCTCACCTCCTGAAGTATAGGTTAATTCTAACACTGCCATATTTCTCTGTTCCTATATCAGTTATTCGGGTAATGCCATGAGAAGCTGGTTATATTCGTTAAAGGCTGAATTTAGTTACAACTAAAACTGTACACCTTACCTCTGAAAGTAACACAAGCAAGTGAAGGCTTGCATTAAAGTAAAATAAAGCAAGTAAAGAAGTAACTTTGTTAATGTAGAAATTCAAGTCCTATGAAATTTTAAAATTTGAAGGTATAATATCATCATAAAATTTAAGTTTTTCCTATTTCAGCTTTAATGTCCTTATAATTAGTGGGGAAGTTTTTACCATCTATGCATATGTCAAAAACAATGTGCAATTATTCTCTTTGTTTTGCACATTTCTCTTCTCTCAATCACTCTTCTTATTGATGTTGGTAAGACAGCACAAAAGTCTCCAGAGCTGTCACATTTTAAATAAATATATTTTCCACATCTATACTACTAAACATTAAAAAACCTTGAAGAGATCCATCTATCTTTATCTTTAATCCACAAACCTTTTTGCATAACATATTCTGCTTCAAACTTCAGAAATCAAACTAAATTTGCCATTATTCATTTCGTCCCACAGCTACATATGATTTTCAAAATACATACTGCTAATCTTTATATAATGAAATGTATGTAATAAAATGTATGTAATAGCCACAATATTTTCTTGACAATTGAACCGTTTTAAGCTCTCTGTATGTACAAGAATAATTTGTAACCTACAGTGCAGTGTACTGTTATATTATTTTAGCATAAAGTCATTGAAGGTAAAAATCAAATGGATGCTTACAGCAATATTCATAAGATATAAATGAAGGGATATGTTATGAAATCTGATTTAAAGAACAGCAGTTTGTAACTCTATCCATGTTTTATATTGGTCATTTATTACACAAAACTGGTGCTTGTCAGCTGAAGGCATTATTGTAACCCTCTCTTGACCCTAAACTCAATTAAAAGTATTATATCTTCCAGTAATTAAGTAATATCAAGATAGTTTTCATTTAAAATGCCTTTTGCAGTCCCCCGCTGATCCAAATATCAGAATCCACATGGTGCCCCTTCATATCACTAAAGGATAATTACACTTCTTGGGGGTATCATTATTAGCTTATTTGCTTCAGTTTTTTTCAAAAATTCAAGGCAAATGCAACATTTATGACAGAAATGTTTTTAGTATGTATTTTTATATAATTACATTTTTTTATGTTTTTCATATTGAAAATTTTTTATGATGCACTTCTATCAACAAATACAATAAAGTCACAGGATACAGATGCAGTCACTTTGGATTGTGCGTTAAATGCGTCGTGACTTAACTCATCTATCTCATTTATCCCACTTAGCACAGAATATTGTGTCACAGCATCCCATCCAATTAAAGAGTTCACCATTGAAAACAATGGTGCTTTGGTATGCTAATGAAAAGATTAAATGCCTTAAATGAGTTAAGATAACTTTGGATAACACAGTTTCTTCAATTAGCCCTGAGTCGCGATGCATTTAACTTACAAATCCAAGTGACTGCATCTGTATGTAATTCCAAACACTTTATACAATTAGAGCTATTAGATTTTTATGCCTTCAAAGCCAAGTGCTGAAGGAGACATGGATTTCTTGCATTACACACACAATCTCCCTGATATGCCTTCCCGTTCCATACAACCATCTTGGATGTAAAAGCAGTATGGCACTCGCGGCTCTACGTTTTCCAAAGTTGCCTAACAAGGAAACCCTATGTGTCACTACCCTAAAGGCAGCTGTTAGAATTGATACAATACAGTAGAACCCCCATTTTACATCCCCTGATTTTAAGTTTTCCCTCATTTTACATTGTTGTTTTGTGGTCCTACCTATATATTATGCATAATACATTTCCCTGATTTTAAGTTTTCCCTCATTTTACACCATTTTTTTCTGGTCCACTGATAAACGTAAAATGGGGGTTCTACTGTAGTTTCTAATATCCTACAGATACTGCTGAGAAATGGAGCAACTAATTGCATAAACTAAATATTGCAAATTATAACAGTTCGGAATCTGCTCCTGGATCACTGAGCTGCCAGACTGAAACACTAAAGACAGAAACTAAACTTTACATTTCAATTTTAGAAAAATGGTAAACAATAAAAACAATTTAATATAGTCTTTGTTTATGATGAACAATCTGAAACCAACTGAACTGCAAAAAGTGTTTGGAAGATGAATAACCCTTTTAAGACAATATCATGTAATCTTTAAATAATGTGATATTATTCCAATAAGTACTGGCAGTGCTCCCAATGACTCCATGAAAGAGGCCTTCTGCTTATGGTGTTACAGGATATCAAAGCATGCAGAATCAGCTACATAAATTTGCAAACCACTTATCAGAATTTTATTTCATTGAAAGTCATTAATTTGTTGCAAAGATAAGCTGGTAACATCTTGGCCTGTAAACTCAAGGACCATGCAACAGGTTTTTCTGTCTTTAATGGTTTCATAGATGTGAAAATGCAACAAATGGGTGAGTATTGTTACAATAGTTTAAGATTAAGGTATTATATTGAGCAAGTAATGCAGCTGGAAATAATAAGCCTTTTAAAGTAAAATATTTAGGGACCTGCTGGGACCTGTTTTCCAGCATGCTCAGGAGTCTTCTACAAAAAACTCTTAATAGGCAAAATGCAGTATCTAGTATAATTAAATCAAAGACAACTGGAGATTACTCAGAGTTTTTAAAAAAAAAAAACATTTCACCACTCACCTGAGTGGCTTTTTCGATTCAACTGAAGTGGTAGGGAAATTAAACCCTTGAGGGTAGTAAAGTCACAGACATCCTCAGGAAAAGACTCAGAACAAGATCTACATCTTGTATATTAAACAATTAACACCTGCCTCAATGAAAATCATGGTACCATTGTGATTGGATCACACTTTCACACATGAGTTTCAGCCAACACCTTACTGAAGTTCAATAGAATCATTGTAAATGAACCACTTCAGTTGAACTAAAGAAGCCATTCGGATTAGTGGTGAAACATTTTCAAGAAAAACACTAAGGGGGTTATTGATCCAAATCCTAAATTTTCTCACTATATTTTGAACAACACTCCAACCAAATCTGCACAGACTTTACACCTTTATTTAGCAATGAATTTTAATGAAAATTTCTTGCGTATAACTTTGCCAGATTTAATGCATGAAAACTGTGACTTTTTTGGATTATCACCTGAAAACCATAAAATCTTTGAATTATTGCCTAACTAGCAGTTATATATAGATTTAAAAGGTTGAACTTGATGGGTGTGCATCTTTTTTCAACCTAACTTACTATGTTAACAACTTACTAGTGTGCCTGGCCAGCCTTCTCTTATGAATTGCAAGTAAGAAAAATACCAGAAGGTAATTTCAGGGTTCTTCAGGCAGTTTGTGTCTGCAAAGCAATGGCCTTGTCCCAAGTGAACTGGATTCTAATGGTGTTATTAATTTTGCACAATGAAACTGAAGTCATTAGAATAAAAATTAGGAAAATTTGGTAAAAGATATCCAATATGTGGCCATATTGATGCATTGTTCTCAAGTTGAAAGGAGGCTATTTATTGGGCCCCAACTATTATGCTGGGAGTTTGGGGAAAAATAATATATACAGATAATAAAAGCTGAATTATCAAATATTATAGTCCACAGAACACATGATACAGAAAAGTAATGTTATGCAGAAGTATTATGCAATTATTAAATGTATTTGCCCAGATAGCAATATTGAAATATAGTGGAGCAAGTTATCAAAAATTGAGAATTGAGGCTGAAAAACTGAAACGCTTTACTAAACTGGAGAAGTAAACAAATAAAAATGTAGAAAATATTCCTATTAACATCTGTACAACCTCACAAATTGAACTTGCCTGGTTTATTCTGGGGACTTCTTGCTCTCTTCTTATTTAATAATCCTTAACTATTTGAGGTTTCCATAGTTGCAGGGTTGATGTACTGTGACACAACTGTCGGATGAAGATGCAGCTTGCAGCATTTTCATCCCACAGTCGTCTCAAATCAACCCTGCAACACATCTGCCTTTTCTATTACTTACCTTGTTCCTGACGCATCAGACTCATCACATCTGTCGCATCCTTGGAAAACAGAGGTAAATCGTCTTTGTAGTCCTTCCCTAAGAGAGACTTGTCTTCTGTCATTCTGCAAAAGCTGCATTTTTGGTATGCATGGGTATGAAAAACTGTTGCTGCTATAGCTTGAGGATTACAATACCCAGTATTACCAACATTCCTGGGATCGAGGACACGTGTTGGGGCTTTTATTTCTGAAAAAACAAATGCATTAAAACCCCTTCAGCTTTGTAATTTGCAGAATTTACTCTCTGTTCAAAACTGTCATCAAAACATTGTTTACAAAGCTTTTGTTTTAATGATCATGCAAACATTGAAAATAAACTTCTAAAAAAGTTTTTAGTGCTAGTGTTGTTCAATTCTCTCTGTTTTAGTGGCATATACAAATGCCTAAATGAAAGTACACAAAAGCCCAAAAATGTTGATGCCATGGGATGCCAACATCATAATTACACTGTACATAGTTACATAGTTAAATTGGGTTGAAAAAAGACCGAGTCCATTAAGTTCAACCCCTCCAAATTAAAAACCCATCATACATACATACACACACATCTCCACTCTTTCAAATACAAAACATATGCCCTTTTTTATGCAAGACAGAACTTTATTTGCTTTAGTAGCTACAGCATGACACTGCCCAGAATTAGACAACTTGTTATCTATAAAAACCCCAAGATCCTTCTCACTTAAGGAAACTCCCAACACACTGCCATTTAGTGTATAACTTGCATTTATATTAAGTGCATAACCTTGCATTTATCAACATTGAACCTCATTTTCCAGTTTGCTGCCCAGTTTTCCAACTTAGACAAATCACTCTGCAAAGTGGCAGCATCCTGCAAGGAACCTATAGCTCTGCACAATTTAGTATCATCTGCAAAAATAGAAACCGTACTTTCAATGCACACATCCAGGTCATTAATAAACAAGTTGAAAAACAAGGGACCCAGTATAGAGCCCTGCGGTACCCCACTTACAACACTGGTCCAATTAGAAAATGTTCCATTTACCACCACTCTTTGTAGTCTATCTTTTAGCCAGTTCTCTATCCAGGTGCAAATGCTATGTTCAAGGCCAACATTCCTTAATTTAACCAGTAACCTTCTGTGTGGCACTGTATCGAATGCTTTAGCAAAGTCTAAGTAAATCACATCCACTGCCATCCCAGAATCGAGGTCCCTGCTTACCTTCTCATAAAAAGAAATTAAGTTAGTCTGGCAAGATCTATTACGCATAAAACCATGCTGGCACAAACTCATAGTATTGTTATTTGCTATGAAGTCCAGTATCCTATCCTTAATTAATCCTTCAAAAAGCTTTCCTACCACCGACGTCAGACTAACTGGCCTATAGTTTTGAGGCTGAGAATGGGATCCCTTTTTGAATAGCGGCACCACATTACAAATTCTCCAGTCTCTCGGCACCATGCCAGACCTCAATGAATCCTGAAAAATTAAGTATAGAGGTTTGGCAATCACAGAGCTAAGTTCGCTAAGTACCCTGGGGTGAATCCCATCTGGGCCTGGACCTTTGTTTATCTTAACATTTTCTAATCTCTTTTGAATTTCCTCATGTGTGAACCATACATCATTGGATGTATTAGAATTGGGGCTATTAACAAGGAAACCTTAATTAGCTGGTTCCTCATTTGTGTATACTGATGAGAAGTATTCATTCAGAATCTGAGCTTTTTGCTTGTTCTCATCAACCAACTGACCCCTCTCTGATAATAAAGGTCCTACCCCTTCCTGTTTCATTTTACTACTATTAATATATTTAAAAAATAATTTTGGATTCTTTTTACTGCTTACTGCTATATCCTTTTCCATATCGATTTTAGTTTTTTTGCATGACTTATTGGCCTCCTTGTACCTTATAAAAGATTTGGCTGTCCCAGCTAAGCAGCATTTTAAAGAATTCACATTTTTGTTCAGTGTTTAGCCCTTTGAAAAGCATTTCCCACTTAATATGTTGCAGAGATGCCCTTATACTGTCAAAGTTTGCACGCCTGAAATTCAATGTCTTAGTTACTCCCTTATAGAGTTGCCTCTGCAACAAAATCTCAAAGGAGACCATGTTATGATCACTATTCCCCAAATGCTCACCCACACAAATGCTTGACATGAGATCAGTATTATTAGTTATTACAAGGTCCAAAAGAGAGTTATTCCTAGTAGGTTCTTGAACGAGCTGAGATAAAAAGTTGTCATTTAGCATATTTACAAACCTACTAGCTTTTTCTGTCTTGGCAACCCCATTACCCCAGTCAATGTCCGGATAATTGAAGTCACCCACAAAGTTAAATCGGGTTGAAAAAAGACAAAGTACATCAAGTTCAATTCCTCCAAATGAAAACCCAGAATCCATACGCACACCCCTTCACAAAAATGATACATACCCATATCTATACTAACATCATTCCAAATAAAGTAGTTAAGGACAAATTATAAATACATTCTAAAATATATATTTGTTTAAAAGGATTTGAGTTGGTCGAGAGCCATGACCTTGTAAATACCATACAACAAATGGAAGATATGGTGCCCAGAACCAACCAACTTGGGCTACAGTGTTACAATAAATTATCAATCAAATAATACTATAATAACAGCGAAAATAATAACAATAAACAGTAAAACATGGCAAAAGAAAATCTGCAATCTAAATACATTTCTTTTGTTGACCTTCAAAAATGTCTAATTTCAACAATATTCATTATCTGTTTTGCAAATCACCCTGGATGATAATAAACTGATAATTCCTGTAATGGCACATTAGGTTTGCAGTAGCTCTGCTAGACATGCTCCCTTTTTACTGAATGGTAATGAGAAGAAATTAGAAGGTGTCATTAATCCATGGTTTCAATGTTTATATCCCGGGAGATGTCCCTCCTCCCTCTCCTGCACCTCTGGACAGAGGCTCTTCAATCTCAGGTGAGGAAGGTTCCTGCTCACTGATTGAGCCAAAGAACTTACATTAAGCCTCCCCAGGGTAAACAGCAAACCATTCTAGGGAGACAAACTGTGTGTTAAAGGACTGGGCACCTAGTGTAACCCAACTTCCACTCAAGCTTGGCCTCATCTGTCTCCTGTCTCTTTTTATTCATTACTCATCTCTTCACATTGCTTAGCCTGTCTAGCTGTTCCAGTTTGTGTCATGTCTTTCTGGATTTCTCTGCATGCTTTGTGGAGCAGCGTAAGTGAGAAATCATTTTCAATTACACTGAATCGTAAGTGATGAAGCACATATCAGCAATCATATTCAGAAGGTACCTTTGAAGGTACCTGTTTATTGTAAATTTGGACAATTGAATACACTGTCTATCTGTTAGTATATACAGTAAGATCCATAAATATTTGGACAGATACAACTTTATTCTAAGTTCGGTTCTGTACATTACCACAATGAATTTTAAATGAAGTGGGTGGAACAAAAATATTGCATAAAAATGTGAGGAACATAATCACTTCATTTCAGGGGCTCAAAATTAATTGGACAAATTAAAAAACTGAAAATAAAATGTTCATTTGCTGGCAATGACAGTCTGAAGTCTTGAACTCATGGACATCACCAGATTCTGGGTTTCCTCCTCCTTTCCTCCTTCCTCCTCCTAACTGTATAAACATTGTATTGTTTATACAACCTTTATGTGATGTAGGGCAGTAAGATACCTCTGAATTCTTAATTTAGAACTGGATTTGGTATTCCTCAATCATAATCCCCAATGATAGCTAGTGTTCTTCAGTAAAGTCACCATGAGATCAAAATGACAAATTTTTAGACAACATAATTTTATTCTGTACTTTTGTGTAGTGCTACAATATTTATATCAAGACTGCCCTTCTAAATCTGATACATTCACTAATGCTGTATTTACCTTTTAAATAGCTACAGCTCCTCTTGTGATAGCTACAATCTTTAAAGGAGAACTAAAGCAAAATGTTGTACATTATATTTTGGGCTTATGTACCAACCTAAGGCAACCACAGCCCTTTAGCAGTGCAGAGCTGTACCTCTGAAGATGCCCCTGTAGCTCCCCATCTTCTTTTCTGCTGATTCATTGCAAATGAGCTGTGCTGCTGTCACTTAAAGGAACAGTAACATCAGAAAATGTTTTTTAAAGTAATAAAAATATCATGCAGTGTTGCCCTGCACTGGTAAAGCTGCTGTGTTTTAGAAACACTATTATTGCTTACATAAATAAGCTACTGTATAGCAAAGGAAACAGCCATTCAAAAGAGAAAAGGCTCAGGTTTAGTGATGGGCGAATTTATTCGCCTCGGTCGAATTTGCGGCGAATTCCCGCGATTCACCGCTGGAGAATAAATTCGCGAATCACCAGCGAAATTTTTGACGCAACGCGCGCCGAAAACGACGCGACGCGCGCCGAAAACGACGCGACGCGCGCCGAAAACGACGCGACACGTCAAAGTTGACGCGACGCGCGACAAAATCGTCCCGCGAATCGTTTCGCGAATTTTTCGCCGATTCGCGAATTTCTCTAGAAATTCGCGAAACTCTAGGCGAAGCGAATCGCGGGAGATTCGCCCATCACTACTCAGGTTACACAGCAGATAGCAGATAAGCTCTGTAGAACATAATGATGTTATTTGTTATCTACTGTTTACCTTACTGTCTACTGAGCAACTTGTTTATATGAACTATAGTAGTGTTTCTGAAGCAAAAAGATCTTTTTTTACAGGTACAGGGCAATAGTACATGATATTTTGATTTCTTAAAAAAATTTTATTTTTTGGTGGTACTGATCCTTTAATGAGCTTAGGGACCAACTTAAAATATACAGTACACATAGAATACAAATTTTGCAATATAATGCTGGTTAGTAATTAATACAGTACAACTACCATTAGAATTTAATAACCAGCCATGTAGCATCAGCTTGCCTTACATGCCAACCTCATTTTGTCTGCTTGATAAGTTGTAACGACCACTAAGCTTAGCTTCTCAACAGCTGCTCAGAACCTACTGAGCATGTGAGTATCGTACTTTCCAAGATGGTGAACCCCTGTGACAAGTTTGAAGTCCTGGATCATTGCTGCTATTGAAAAGCTGAAACTTAAGGCTGGTACAATAAGTTCAGTATGCAAAATTTTTGCATTTTTTTTTCGGTATGCAAAAGTTTTCATTCCATTTTCGATCCAATACTGTAGGTCCATTTTTTATCTAATTGAAATCATTCAAATTTTTCGATTGAATCATACAATTCGAACGATTTCCTCCAAAAAATTAGATTTCTCAAAAATGTCAAAAAGACACCATAAAGGTTATAGGAGTTCCCCCATAGGCTAAACCAGCAATTCAGCAGGTTTAAAGAGACAGTACTTTGATTTTCAAATGGTAGAATTTTTCAGTTGGAATCTAATTTTTTTCAAATAGAATCGAATTTTGGCCTATTCAATAGTCCCAAAAATTACTTTGAAATTCAAATTTTTTTAGTTCAAGTTTTCACTTTGACCCTTGATAAATCTGCCCCTTAATTAATATATCTTTCCGTTGCCTATGTTTTAGCTAACAGCCCATCGAAAGTGCCGGGAATGCTTACTTTTCGCAACCCAAAACCTTGTACCCAGTGAAGTCTTTCACATTATCTTCCGGTTTCCCTAATGCCACCTTGAATTGGTGGAAATGCTCTTTGTCCTATCGCTATTTATTTTGTCCTCTTAGCTCTACAGTTTCATAATCTATGGATAATACCTAAATTGTGGCAAAGATTCGTAACCTTCAGAATTCTAATTCCATTTCTGGTGACCTTCAAGCCACTGGTGTTTGGATGTTTTTAGTTCAAGGGGAAAAATAAGTGTAAGCAAATTTTTAAAATGTTTTAAATAAACATTTTAAACAATTTTAGATACTTGTAACATGTATCTGTACTTGCAACTGGACTTGCAAACCTACAAAACCAGACATGAAAGAATACTTAGGGCTGGTGCAGACAGGGAGATTCGGGGAGATTCTGTCGCCTGGCGATTAATCGAGGTGTCAATCTCCCTGAACTGCCTTCTCCCTGTCCGCCACCTGTTTAAATAAAAAAGCTCCAATGCACATGCGGCACGGCGATTTCCGGAATCGCCCGAAGTTTCCTCATGAAGCAACTTCGTGCGATTCCGGAAATCGCCGTTCCACGTGTGCATTGACGCTTTTTGACTTAAACAGGCGGCGGACAGGGAGAAGGCAATTCGGGGAGATTGTCGCCTCGCAGAATCGCCAGGCGACAGAAACTCCCCGAATCTCCCTGTCTGCACCAGCCCTAATACTGTATTTTCTCAATTTGATACAGAACCAAATTTATTTTAGCACATAAAAGCATTGTCTAATCTATGGACTAGTATATGTCTAGATATAAGCAATGCTATATAACCCAAGAGTTGTTTAATTTTAATAGGGGTTACTTTACATTCTAGAAGAATCTGTGAACTTTACTATAGAACAGCAGATATCTTTGGCACAGTTCTTAACCTGTTAATTAGGAGTATTCATTAAAAAACTCTGCATTTGGTGTTCACCATTGCTTTGTACATCAGGTTTAAACACTTCTTCGTATGCTGGATTTTTTCCCCATTGACATGGAAATGGTGACATTGGGTTGGAGGTGGTATACAATAATGGCATAAATGATTGTGTTCACTGTTTGTAAAAAAAAAAAAAATAATGAATGTTAATTCCAGTACAATAAACTACAATGACGTGCATATAGATAGATAGGATATCATAGATACTGTAGATGCCCTAATTATTTTTATTTATTTGGATGGTAACTATGTTTTTCTTTCTATACACATTACTGTATACAATTTTTGCATTGTCACATATTGAACTGTACTTATATATTTTTCTTCTTCCTGTAGTTATTGCTATGCAGTATTGCAGCACACCTTACAGTATGTAAACGATGCATCCACACATACATAGAAAAATACACCTAACAGGAAATTACTTGGAACTTTTGTTCCTTTCACCTTTAATAGTCATTGACCAATAACCTCTGTTTTAATTATCTCTGATAACTGCTTTAATGTAATTGTTATAGGATGGAGTATGTCTTTGCTGCATTCAGCTTTTCCCTCCCAACATTTTTCCCATGCAATCAGTCATGTGTCAAAGAGTATAAAATATATAGCCCTCAGGGATAATAGAGCATGGTATTTAATACTATAGACACTGTGCCACTTATTTAATCTCATTAAATAATTACATATATTAAATGCTGATAAAACAGTTTATTAAATAACATTTTATGCATTTATTAAATTATTAGTGTTTTGTATAGATCATATGCCAAGAACCTCTTGTTTTACAACTTATTGACAAGGATTAAGATAAATTCGACAATTAGTAAATCTGCCCCTTACTCTTTCCCCATCCTTCCTGTCAAACGGTTCACTTGTCTGCCCAGAACTCTCTGTTTGGTTCTCTCACTTTAAGACATGGCAGCATCTGAGTAGTGGAGGGCTCCTCCTGAAGCAAAAAGTAGTGGTTACAGGCAGAAGCATGAGCCCTGTACAGAACTTTGGTGTCTGTTCTGGGTTTTGGGATCATCATGTTCAACCCTTTTATTGTTACTATCACCATCTCAATATTTATTGTATAAAATCATTAGTCCTAGTATGAAGCCAAAATGTAAACATATGAAAATAATCTCTTGGATTTTAATCAAACATCATTTGCCACTGATTGCTTCTTTCAGTGACTTAGACACCAAGGCAGCTCATTTGTGCAATATAGATATTATTATCTTGACTTTCCTAATTTTACAATTTCTCTTCACTCTATGGGGCAAATTCACTAAGTTGTGCAAATTCGCTAGCGTTGGCTTCGCTAGCGTTCACCGCACTTTGCCAGGCAAATTTTTGCCAGCACTAAGCAAATTCACTAAAGTGCGAATTTACGCTCAGGTCGGCGCTAGTGTTACTTCGCTAGGCAGAGCGCTGTTACGCTAGCAAAGCCTAATTTGCATACGGCGGGAACTTTAACTTGTAATAGAAGTATATGTTACAGCCACTACATTCCACTACACAAGCCCAGGAAACCTTTAATAAATTAAATAAAGTTGTCCTATTGCCCAACACAACTATACATGTGCCCCCTGTATAGTTGTGTTGCCATATGTTAGGAAATGTAGTGGGGAAGGAGGGTAACCCCCCTAAAAAATATTGATCTTTTTCAGACTATCACCCTCCTATTCTAAAATACGCCAGTGTTTTTTTGGGACATAGAAAAAATTTTACATTTTTTTTCCAACCTCCTATCTATTGTATTGAACTTCGCCTGGTCTGACCAGGCAAAGTAACGTCTAGCGTAAGTGCTAACGTTGAGGAAAATGTTTATCTTAGTGAATTTGCGAATTTACGATCCTTCATCAGTGCGCAACTTCGCCTGGCGTAAGGGTGCGAAGTTGTGCAAGTCTATCTACTTCGCTAGCAAAAATTCGCCAGAGTCCGTATTAGTGAATTTGCGAAGTTGCGAAATGACGTCATGCTAGCGAATTAGTGCTATCGTTAGACGCTTCGCGCTTTAGTGAATTTGCCCCCAAGTATGAGTTTTACTATTAGGTGTTCCACTCATTCATACAATTCATACAGAAAAACAAGACTAGCAGGAAGAATTATGATTAACTTTCCAAGAGATTCACCATTAATAATAATAATAATAATTATAAGATGGAGATAAGAGGTCATTATGGTCACAAAACATGATAATAGAAGTAATTTACAATGCATTACACCATTTTTTTGTACTTTGTGCCTTGCATACCACATTGAATGCATTACTGCAGGTGTCTCCACTATAATTCATAGTACTGTATCAAGGAGGTGGGTAAAGACATTCAAATATGCAAGTTACAGAGTGGCCACAACAAGGCCTATGGCAGGCAATAAGGTTAAGGCTGGCCTGTGCCCACTGACACTGTGCGCTACATGAGATTTTTCAAGGGCTCACTGACTGTTGAGGCAAAACAATGGCCTGCATTCCCCTACTGATAAAGTGTCAAGTAAAACTTTATACTTCGTACCTCTGAATATGTGTTGTTTATTACCTTAAATTCCTAATAAATATATTTTCAAAGTGAACACAACTGCACAAACACTTAGGGGCACATTTACTAAAGAGTGAATTTTTTAAAAATGTTTTTACATGTTCTCACTAAAAAGACATTCACAGCAACATTACATATTTACTAAAAGGTACATAAGAAAATTTTCCAGCAAAAAACCTCAGCGCTAGGTGAATTTTCGATTTGGCCGAAGAAGTAATTCGTCAAAATGTGAAAGTTTCTATTCATTACTCTTTTCACCAAAGTCCAGTTCAGGCTGGTAAACTCCCATTATAAAGATAGAAGAGCAACTTTTAAAAAGCATTCATTCCATGCTAATAGTTGGGTGCTACTTCTCTAGCAAAACTTCTATAGAGAATGTTCTCTACTATTATTGTATGGGAAAATATACTGGTGAATGTGTTGTATTTGGTAGCTGAGAATGAGGAGAGTATATCAGTGCTTGTTTGCAGATAATTTACCCCAGGAGAAAATTTGCCACATTTCTCTTGAAAAAGTGAATGATTTTAAGTAAATATGGATTTATTCACTCTTTAGTAAATGTGCCCCATAGCAAATTGAATGCAATTTTGCTGAAGGGAAATTAGCTTCTTTTCCATTGTCCAGTATGCCAGTGACATCTGCACCTGACACTTGACGTACAAGTGGGTCATGCCAAATTGACACAGGGCATGAAAGGAACCCTAAAGCTTCCATCTGGTCTGGAGGTGGCAGTCACTTCAGAGGTTTCCTGCCTCAAATAGTGCAGTAGAGCTTGATTACAACTATACTGAAATGCGAAGAGTAAGGTTTAACTGCATCTGTGGGGGAAATTGTAGAAGTACATGCTTGTGACGCCTCATATATTGTAAATAAATAGAAAATAAATGTTACTGTTAGCATCTTGAGAGGAACAGATCTTCACTGCTAAAGGGTTTTTGTTGCTGTCTTGAGGAACACATAAGGTAAAACCCTTCTAGCCTTATTCTTTGGTGTGCTTACACTAGTTCTCCTTTCTTATTTCTTCAGCCATTCATTTTACCCATTTCTGCATATATACTGTATTGTCTATATCTGCTGCTAACCTTGTTTTTCTTCCTTGCTTAATATAGAAATTTTAAAAAAATGAGTCACATAAAAAAGTTCCAGAATATATTCTAAAATTATGTTTTAGCTCTTCCTTGAAAATGCATTGCTTCTGAAAGCCTTAGGGTGAAGTGACCTCATCTTGGTACCAATTTAGTCAAGGGAGTATGAACTTAACATTGCAGGGCATACTGATTAAAACTGTACCATTTAACAGAGCTCCTTGGAGGCTTGAGGGGAAACATTAAAAAACATTATTAGTATGTTAATATTATATTATCCTTTTTACAAGATATCTAGTAGAACTAAGTCAAAGGCAACTGGAGTTTTTCTTGAAAAAGCTTCACCACTAATGCGAGTGGCCTCTTCAGTTCAACTGAAGTGGTAGGGAATTCCCCGGGACATTAACCCTTGAGGGTAATAAAGAATTTACTTTTTAAAATTGCATGTTGAACTGTAAGAAGTAATCACTTATGTTGTGTTAACAGACGTAGCACAAAAATTAAGCCAAATAATTTTTTTAAAACATGTAAAAGGGTAAAGAATTATTTATATTCAGTTATTTTCCAAAACTCTTATTTACAAGCTCCATTTTCACTTGAATATGGGAACCTCAAAGTTAGAAATAACCAATGGTGGACAAAGTTGGATATCTATTGAATTTGTTTCTTTATTGTTTCTTGCCTTTAATGTATAATTTACTGAAATGTATTTTATTCTGTCCTTAGGAAAAAAAAGTAACTTATTTATAAATATTTTCCTGCCTTGCATAAAAAGTAGAATAAAACATGAAAGCATGGGTTTTGCATGTACAGCCAGTATAAGTGTTGCCTTAGAGAGAATTTCCTATTGTTCTTGTTTCCCTGAAACATTCAATCAAGCATTAATGTCTGTGTATAAATCAGACACCTCCAGCTACCCATCACAATTTTGTAGCTGAAATAAAATTGCTATACAGAATAGCCTAAAAATAGGATGATTAGTAGAATGATGACACATCTATTCTGAAGGCAAGGCTGATGCTTGTTATCAGAGAACCTATTGTGATTAAATCATAAATCTATTCTAAATTATGTAATAAATGTTACATTTCTGAAAAGCACCCTATAGGAGCTGATCTGCTTTTTGGTGACTTGTTTATAGGGATAATTTTCTATGTTTATTTGCATGCCAAATTACACTGGTTTATGTTTATGGATTGGCAGAATCAGATGTAAGTGTGATTTGGTGAGAAGGAATGAATTAAGGCACGGGGAAGCTGGGCTGGTGGTGGAGAAAGAAAGGGATATAATGTTAGGGGAAGAAACAGTTTGCTTCCTTATCTTCTGAGCAATTAGAAAAAACTCTCCCCAATTTTTTATATTTTGTGAAATGCCAGGAGTTTCTCTTCTTTGTGTTCTATGATAGGGTCCCGTAGCAGGTTGTATCAATAGCTATCAATAACTAATTTGATATCATTCCAAGACAAATGTTGAGGAAATAGCACACAGCATAAGTGGAGTATGTCTTACTAAAATAGATGCTAACTTGCATTTTTTAAAATTCTTTATTTCCTGATTCTCACATGGCAGTGGTCACTCATGGGTTAACACCCCATTGAAATGTGAGCACAGGAAGTAGCAAGCAAATAAAACTCCCCCCCCCCCAAGACTCCCACCTCGTCTTTTTTTATCCTGTTGAAGTGAGGAGAACTACGTCATATTCCAGCAGCCTGCCTCCTTCTGCTGAAGTCCTGGTGTAACGCTAATTTTGAACCGTTCCCAGGAGCCCTTGGTGACCTGGGCATAAGGGGTTGATTCTCTCCCCCTACGCTTTAAGTCCTCTTGAGGCATGCTTTGCTGGGATCGGGAACTTTTAAGGTAAGAGCGGGCGACTTACTGGCTATAGAGGTGATTCCAAAATGGCAGCGCGGTTCACTGTGGAACGCATGATGCGCAACCGGAAGTGGATGCGCATGACCGGAAGTTCAGGGTTTTAAACACGGACTTCAGTATTTTACAGCGCGCAAACCTTGATAGAAGTCCTCTAACCTTCCGGAGATGCTCTGCCCGCCATCACCACTGACTAGCCTCGCAGTAAGTCCCTGTAGCACTGGGAAACTCCTTTTCAATTACAGACAAAATGTATATATTTTTTTTTTTACCTTACTAATATGCTGCTCATTTTACAGCTATGAGTTCCCACAGAAGGTCACATTCCTCTCACAGGGGGTGAGTTGTTTAATCCCTTATACTCGGAACTTTATTCATTATTTATTATTTATTTTTGATAGGGACCCTAGGGACAACTGTGACCAGGAGGAACACAGAAGGAAAATCCACAGAAGGGAATGTGAAGCATGTAATAATTACAGTATGCTTTAGAGAATAAAAGACTCTGCCAAGAATGCTTATCTAATGCAGCCGGTCCCAGCACATCAGATGAAATCTCCCATCTCATGAACTGGATGCAGACGTCTTTTGTGGATTCCATGGCATCAGCCATTTCCAAAGGCACAGAGAAAGCAGTTAAAACCATGTCACTCAGTGCTCATGCCAAAACTACTACAATGCCTGTATCCTTATCGGATTCTGAGGAGTCTGGTGAATATTCCTCCGAGGATGACAATCAGTCTGTATTTACAGTAGTATCAGACTTCCACATTATTCAACCGGTGGTTCTACCTACTTTTTTCCCAAAATCTCAAAATGAGGAACAACTTCTATGGCATAATCTAGATGTAGTGAGGTGTCTCAAATGCTATCTGACAAGAACAGCAAATTTCAGAAGTACCACAGCGCTCTTGGTATTCCCAGAAGGAATCAGGAGGGGGAAAAAAGCTTCTAAGACCATCCTGGCAAAATGGATAAAAGATTGCATCAGCAGAGCCTATTCTTTAAGTGCGATGGCTAGTCCGAAGGATTTAAGGGCTCACTCTACCAGAGCAATATCAACTTCCTGGACATTCAGGGCCCGGGTTTCTCCAGAAGAAATCTGCAAAGCAGCTGCTTGGTCGTCAGTCAATACCTTCATATCTCACTATAAAGTGGATGTTTTTTCTGCAGCCCAAGCTAACTTTGGGCATAAAGTACTGGAGGCTGTATCAGCTACACAATAAATAATTTACTTTTGCATTATCCCTTCCTTTGATCATTTAAGCTTAGGTATGTCCCATGAGTGACCTCTGCCATGTGAGGATCAGGAAAACAGAAAATTTAAATCATACTTACCGAAATTTTCCTTTCCTGATACGTAACATGGCAGTGGTCACGATCCCTCCCCAGGTTTCCTCCAACTACAACAGTATAACAAAGACGAGGTGGGAGTCTTGGGGGGGGAGTTTTATTTGCTTGCTACTTCCTGTCCTCACATTTCAATGGGGTGTTAACCCATGAGTGACCACTGCCATGTTACGTATCAGGAAAGGAAAATTTCGGTAAGTATGATTTAAATTTTCTGTTTTATATAGATTTTTTGAAAATGGGATACAAAAATAAAAAGTAGAAAGGAAAGAACAAGGAGGGAAGTTGAGCATACAGTATATTCCACATCATGCTAATTAACATAATATTCAAATACAGTTAAAGATGGGCTATTCTTCTGTAAACAAACCCTTTCAACAGCTTGTTAATGTTAATTACAGAGTTAATAATTTGATATAATTCTCCCAAGGTGACCATATTTCCCAGTATTTTTCACCTTTGTTGTATAACAACGTTGTGATCTCCTCCATCTGTCTTAATTGCGCTGTGTTCCGCATCCAATCTCTAATTGTGGGCGTGTATACTGATTTCCAACGTTTAGGGATTAATACCTTTGCTAATTGTAATAATTGCAGAGTAAGTGCATATTTTATTACCTTCATTCAATCATACTGCACATTAAAAATTATATAGATTCGGCTAGCCACCTTGTCCTTAATCTTGGTTATCTTCCCAATGGCCTCAGTTACATTTTCCCAAAATGTCTGTTATTTTGGGTATGTTACCCAAATATGTGTATGACTACCCTCTTCACAGTGGCACCTCCAACATCTCTCTGAACTATTTGGATACATTCTGGTTACATTGGGGTATAGTGCCATTTTGTAAGCATTTTATATGTGACTTCCCTGGCTTTAGAAGATCTATAAATAGTTTTAATGACATCTCTCCATAGATCTTCAGAGGTTTTGGTATTTAACTCATTACCCTATTCTAGTGAGGGGCAAATTCACCGCAAATTCCGGTGATTCGCGAAACAGCAGTGGAATTTCGCCTGGTAAAAATTCGTAGGCGTCCGTTTTTTCGATGACGGTAATGTACGCTGGCATCCAAAAACAGACGCCCGTGTCCAAAAACGCTGTTGATTTTAAAAATTTCTCTAGAAATTCGCAAAAAAACCAGCGAAGCGAAACACAGCAGATTCACCCATTACTACCCCATTCCCTATGTTGGGAATCAAAACCTGGTTGGTAGGTTTCAAGGAGTAACTTATACATTTTGGATAAAGGTTTACTGATTACTTTCTGGGAAATAATTATTGATTCCCAGTATGTTTCTGCTCTCTCCCAGTCTATTCAATTTTGCATATAGAAACCCCTGCAGTTGGGTAAAGCTCCAACCAGAGCCACCATTAGCGGAGGACAGGGGGGACAAGTGTCCCAGTCCCAGGCCTGACGGGGGCCCCGCAGAGGCGTTGGCAACACATTTTTCAGGAGGGAGAACAGCCGCTCTTGCTGCATGTGCTCTCCTCCATGCTCCTAAGCTGAACACAGAGCACGGAGGAGGGCTAAGAGGGGTAGGGCTGAGGAGGGAGGGGCTGAGGGCTAAGGGCTAAGGAGGAAGGACCGAGCAAGGGGGAGAGAACTTGGCAAGTATTTGGAGCACCGACGGGAGGTGTCACTGCAGCCTCTTGGATCAGTGGGTAGAGGCAAGTCTGCATTTGTTTGTTAGGAGAGTGCATGCAGCCAGAGCATATGTTCTAAAAGGTGATGCCAGGGTCTCCCCCACTCCTTCCTCTCTCTGCCTCACACACTGAAGTCATGGGCCCCCCCTTGCCCCATGTGCAGAGTCAGGTTGGGGGGCTCGGGGCCCACCGGGACTGCCATCTAGAGCCCCCCGCCGTCCATCCAGGGCCATCCCTTTCTCCGCATCTCACCTTTTGCAGTGCCCAGGATCCTCCCTTCCGCCCCCCTGCCTTCTTTCCGGCCTCACCTCACCTCCTCCCCTATTACAGCACCACCAGGCGCACAATGCTAACGTCGCTGCCCGGCACGCCACATGTCAGGAAATGTTTATTTTCAAATTGGGATTGGTAGCGGGGGATCTGACCCAGTCGGGTTTTTTCACTGTGTCCCACTGGGCCAGTCAGACCCTGCCTATGTGTGGACGCCAATGGGGGCCCAGCTGTGCTGCACTTTACGAAATAGCTGGGCCCTCCTTGACCGTGCCGAAGCCATGCAACCTCTTCCGAAAAGCCGAACAGCTGAAGTACCAAAATCTGCGAAAATACCCGAAGTCCTGAAAGCGGCTAAAAAGACCCAAAGTCTCGAAGTGGCGAAAAGACCCAAAGTCACGAAAGAAGGTGAAGTTGAAGTCCTGAAGCCACAAGCTCATTACTGAACATCAATTGTGTGTGAGGCGGTTACCTTTTTTAACGCTGATGTCTGTGTGGTGAAGTGGGTGGGAACTTGGGTGGGCAGGGCCCAGGTGCCCCCCGAATATTTTGTTGTATGGGGGCCCCTTGATTTCTAATGGAGGCCCTTGCTCCTACTATCTCTTGGATGGGAACTCCATCTTTTTTGTATTTCTGCCAGTGTAATCATTCTCTTGTTTACAATTAAATCTCTTATTTTGGTGTTTTCAGTTCTCCAGTTCATCTACTGAAGGCCCTATACTCCATACTTGGGGGGAATTCTGGAATATGTGTTAAAGTTTGTTATATAGAGTACATGTGGTTCTTATCAGCCCATAATTTATTTTGTTTTTGTGACAAACTGTTAAGGTTGTGCCCACTATGGGGTGTTGTAGTAATTCAATTGGAATTTTGTCTATCGCTACCCATAAATTATGTTCGATTGGATATCCTGCTATGTCGTTATCTACTTTGCACCAGTCTTTAGAGTTATTCAAAATGCACCAGTCCCATATACATACTAAATGGGTTGCTACATAATAAAGGTAAGGATCAGGGAGTCTCCTTTCTCTTTTGGAGCTGACAATACTTTATATTTTATTCTAGGAGTCTTTCCCTCCCATACAAACCTAGAAATATTTTTTTTGATTGTGGAGAAGACTGGGGAATTGTTATAGGCAATGTTTGAAAATAATATAATAGTTTTGGCATAAAGAACATTTAAATAGCCTGTATTCTTCCCAACCATGATAATAATAATAAAGCTCTCTAATAATTTCTGCCGAGTACAGATTAAGGGTAAAATATTTTCTCTGTAGAGACTCCTTAATTCCGACCTTAATTTAATTCCTAAGTAAGTAATTGATGATCAAGCCCATTTAAAAGGGAAGTTTTGTTTAAGTGCATTGGCTTTGTCCTCAGGGATGTTTATATTCAATACATCCGATTTGTTATAATTGACCTTAAAATTGAAGAGCTCTCCTTATAAATCCATTACTTTTGGTAATGCTATATGCGGATTTGTAATGTACAATTGTAGATTGTCTGCGAAAGTCATGCATTTATGCTCTATGCCTTTCACTTTAATGCCGGAGATGTCAGAGTCCTTCCTAATATGGGCCAATAGAGTCTCCATAACAAGGGTGAATAGAATAGGCGAGAGTGGACACCCCTGTCGTGTTCAATTACAGGTTTGGATTTTTGGTGATGATTTTTGGTGAGTCAGTCATATATGGGGTGTAGTGATGGGCGAATCTCCCGAGATTCGCTTCGCCGAAAAATTCGCGAATTTCTAGAGAAATTCGCGATTTGGCAAAACGAGTCGCGGGACGCTTTTGACGTGTCGCGGCGAAAAAACGACGCGCGACTCGTTTTTCTGGCGAATTTTCGCAAAGCGCAATTTTGCTGGCGATTCACAAATTTATTTGCCAGCGGCGAATCGCAGGAATTCGCCGCAAATTCTCCCCTGGCAAATAAATTCGCCCATCACTAATGGTGTGTGGTTTGTCCCAAATATATTCTGTATACAAAAATATCCCTAGTACACAGAATGAATGTTTCTCAGGGTACATAAGTATTTATGACCATTTACAAAGATAAAAAATATACAAAATACCTATTTCTATTCTTTAAATCTAACAAGCAATTTGTCTCACAAATGTACCACATCCAATTAACAAACACAATTATGTTTAAAGTTAATTACAGCATGAGTTATGTAAAAATAAATAACTTAGAATATATAATGGTGTAACTACTGCACACCAAAATAGATTTTAAAGTGATACTGTCATGGGAAAACATGTTTTTTTTTTTAGATCTACCAGGCAGCTGTTATCTTGTGTTAGGGAGCTGTTGTCTGGTTACCTTCCCATTGTTCTGTTGTTAGGCTGCTGGGGGTGATATCACTCAAACTTGCAGTACAGCAGTAAAGAGTGGTTTATCAGAGCACAAGTCAAGTGGCTTGGGGCAGCTGGGAAATTGACAATATGTCTATCCACATGACTTTCATTTCAAAATGAAATATAAACAAATCTGTTTACGCTTTTGAAAAATGGATTAAAATGCAGAATTCTGCTGGAGCAGCACTATTAACTAATGCATTTTTGAAAAATTTTCCCATGAAAGTGTCCCTTTAATGATAAAATAGATTCATGTGACAGAAAGCAAGATTTTATAGAGTAGTATTCATTGTCAGCAAAAGGAAAACTCACAAAACTGATAAAAATATTCAGTGTGAAACAATACTGACAGTCAAATTACTGAATCAATAAGTACAAAGCGTATTGCCCTATAATAAAAAAGATAAAAGGTGCCAGCTCTACTCTACATAGCTACATCAGCCTCTATTGGTCTGTTTTAGGGCTGGGACAGACAGACAGCCGATTAATCGCAGGCGACAATCTCCCCGAACTGCCTTCTCCCTGTCTGCCGCCTGTTAAATGAAAAAGCGCCAGCGCTAGTTCCCACGCAGCGCGGCGATTTCCGGAATCGCCCGAAGTTACTTCGTGAGGAAACTTCGGGCGATTATGGAAATCGCCGCGCTGTGTGTGGATAAGCGCTGGCTCTTTTTCATTTTAACAGGTGGCAGACAGGTAGAAGGTAGTTCAGGTAGATTGTTGCCTGCGATTAATCGCCAGGCGACAGAATCTTCCCGAATCTCCCTGTCTGTTCCAGCACTTAGAGGGCACGCTCAAATGTTTCCTGTGGTGCATAGCAATAAATATAAAAAAAGAGGCCACCCCTTCAGACTAGAAGAAAGGGACTTTCATTTGAAGCAGTGTAGGTGGACAGGCAAAAGGCAATGCCTTTTGAGAAAGCGGAAGCAAAACGTGCGCACAGGCACAAGATCGACTCTTTGTTTTATAAGTTCATCACTAACGGTGGGGTGGGATCGTGATTAACAATTTTAACTTATAAATCTTTATCTTTGACTTTACTATTTTCTTTTCTAAGGGCTATGGGGTCGGCGTGTTTTTAGATTAAACAGATCTCCAAAAAGATAGAGAAGGTAAAAACTGAGACCGCAGCCCCTTAGTCCTGACTTTCTCCAACTTGTGGTACTCCTAGGGACCTAGAAAAATTACAGTTAGATCTTAGGGGCAACTCCACCCGCTATACTATTTCACCTTCTCAGCTACTTAACAGAAGGAAGAAATCCCGGGTTTTTTAAGAAATCACAATTTTACCTATAATTGGTCAACACTTAATTTATTAATTTATTATTACTGTGGGCACAAAATAGAATTAATCAATCCGGTATAACGAATAAGTTCATCCGGAGGGAGACTAATTAATTAATGCTGTAAAGTTAAACACAATCTTTTTATAAACACTGAGAATCAATCGCACAAGTTGTCTTTATCACCTGAAATTGAACAGATTGGATTAATTCAATTCTAAAGGAGGTCAATTGAACACTGGAAATTAATGTTTTAATGTTAGGAATCAATTTTTCAATATTGCACTGCACAAGTAAAATTTTACTTTGTGCACAGGTCACGTCAAATTCACGTGATTTAATTAATTGTATCAAATTGATTCTGCCACTATTGAATGAGGATAATCAGTTGAAATGGAATAATCAACTGCACTAATCAAATCACAAATTAAATAATATAGGTAGAAAGGAAACACTGAATCAATTTATATTTTGGGGCGCCACACGGCCGAATGAGGTTGTGGAAAGTCAATTTGAATTGTTACTTAGAGTTTCTGTAGCCCAGTGGAGGAGCGAGCTGTTTGTGTGCCTGCCGATCACAGGGTTATTAGGAAGCGCTGTGATAACATCGGGCCGTGAACATTTGAGCCTTGGGTGGAGAGGCTGATTGAGACAGTGTACACATTGATTCCTTCTGCCTGATGACACGTTAACTAGAAATACTAGCAACATATTGCAACAAAACTGAATCATTAAGTGGCCGATTTACGAAATTCACATGAAATGATCGAAGTTCGATCGAATACGATCATACAAATTTTTCGTTATTTGGCCTCTTCGATCATCGAATCCCGAATTATCGAATAGATCGAATAGTTCGAATGATCGGATATTCGATAATTCGATTATTCGATGATCGAAGGATTCAAAAATCCCCCATAGGCTTTTGAGACTAAGTCCTGCTCGAATACCATTCGTATGTTCGAAGTGTTCAGTCGTTAGATTCCTACAAATTTTTTGGATGCTTGAAGGAAATTTTACGATTTTTTTTGTGAAATCGAACGATCTGTATCCGATCATACAAATTCATCGAGAAATCGAATAGCGAACAAAATGATAGCCTAAAACAATTCAAATTTTGAGTAAGATCTTTCTTTTCTTTATATTAATTTACATGTAATCCTTAAGTGTCTTATAAGTCAAGATATTTTTTAAATTAAGGGTGAAACCTAAATCCTTTTGATAATAACATTATATTCTCAGCCATTTGTAAGAACTTCCAATTAAGAACCTATAGTGTTTAACAGCAGCCCTTTTAGGAAATGTGTGTCTTTTGTCCATGTGTTTTGCTATGCAGCACAACGTACATTAGAGTGCACCCTCTATAGCAGGCCAGGTAGCATCCTATGCATTAGGAATGATGCAGCCATGTAGAGCAGAGTTGGCAAATTTTTATCTTGTTTGTTATAGGGCAATAAGCTTTATTTTTATTGGTTCAGTAATGTGACTGGCAGTATTGTTTCACAGAATGGATAATTTATACATTTTGTGAAACTGAGCTTTTATTTTTTTGATTGAATGAATCCTGTGCTATAAAATCTTGCTTTCAATTACGGGCATCTTTTTTGTCATTGAAATCTAGCTTTGCATGCTCTAGTTAGTTACACCATTATATATTCTCCCCATATTTCTTTTTGCGTAATTCATTCTTTAAACAACTTTACATTTAACTGTGTCTGTTACATGGATGTTAAACATTTGTGAGATAGATTGATAGAATTCAAATCTTTTTTAAAATTCGATCGAATTTCGAATCATTCACACAAATTTAGTAAATCTGCCCCAGAATGTTTTTGGGACAAATAGCACACTTTAGTCATAATTTATCAAAAGTCAAATTTTGCATTCATGAGAATTTTTTAAATTCGAATATACTCACAATTCGACTGGGAGTTTATTTAAGAAAAAATTGAATGTCTAATATTAGACCAAATGGTTCCAACCTTAAAATTTTAATCATATTTGATTCATATTCGATACGTACGAATGTCAGAAAGGCTATTAACATCTCCAAATGGCTCAAATGACCTCTGCCCTTAACTTGTTAATGAACTTGCCAGGTTTTAGGTGGTGAATATTTGAATTAGAACTATTTCCATTGTTGAGGTGTGATAAATATCACATTCTAATTTACATTAAAATAGGGGTGATTACAATTCGAATGTGTGAATTTTGACACTTGAAAATTTGAATTTGAATTTACTATTCGATAAATCTACCCTGTAGTGTCATTTGTTGTCAGTGTACCTGTGTACCAGTGTACCAAAGCCAAAAATGGCATAATGAGAATTACTCGTCTTGCCAAGTGTACATTTGTATGAGTTTCGGGACATAATTGCACACTTTTAAATAATACATTGGTTTAATTCCAAACACACACACACATACTTCCCAATCTAATAGCAAGAAGCATATAGTACACGGTCTTCTCATAATTCTGAGCCAGCAAGTTCTCTGGAAAACCCTTTGCTTCTCAAAGTTTAGTAGTTGAAGTGAGCTTGCTAGTAGTCATATTTGAAGCTTGCTACAGTGGTGTGTAAAAGTTTGTGAATATAAAATATATATATATTTTCTATGAATATGACCTAAAATATTATGTGATTTTCAAAAAAGTCCTAAAAGTAGATAAAAAAAATCTAGTAAAACCAAAAATTATATGTATGGTTATTTATTTATTTATGGGGTGCCATTTGTCCCAAATACATTCTGTATACAAAATTATTCCTAGCACACAAAATGAATGTGTGCACATGATCACTCCCACATCTGTGGCTAAACCTATTATGTAGTAATTGAACTACAGCTAACTAAGAGACTGCTCCGTAAGATTTATTACAACATGGCAGGTAGGCTTGGCCTACCTGATCATTGCTCTCAGTTTAGACAGGAAAAGGGTAACAGGAATATGAGCCATAAGACAATGGCAAAACAGCAGGAAAGCCCTTAACCAAAATGTCCACACAAGCGGGTTACTACAATAATAATAGTCATAACACCTAAAATGATCATACTGTATTTATGTTTTGCATACTTTTCTTTCTCTAGAATCATTACCAGCACAGCATTTTATTTCTCAGTCATTTGTAAGAACTTCCTATTAGGAACCTGTAGTGTTTAACAGCAGCCCTTTTAGGAAATGTTTGTTCATGTTTATTTCTCCATAGTAGACCAGTTAGTATCCTATGCCTCAGGGATGATGCAGCCATGTGGAGCTGGCAATTTTTAATCTTGTTGGTACAGTATATGCCAATAAACTTTGTTCTTATTGGTTTAGTAATGTGACTTACATTATTGCTTAACAGAATGGTTATTTTATCTGTTTTGTGAAACAGAACTTGCATTTTGCTGAAAGAATGAGTCTTGTACTATAACATTTTGCTTTCTGTCATATATATATTGTCACAAATACTTATATACAATGAAAGACATTCTGTATAGAATAATGTGTAGATCTTATGAGCAACCACTCCTGCGTACTGTATGCAAACAAAAGGGGGAATTTAGGCAGGGACAGTGAAACAGTTTGTGAGTGAGCATCCAGTGCGCTACAATTTACACAATTATATTTGTGCTTTGGCACAAATCAGACCCAATTGCTCTTTTCTACTTCTGGGTGGTGTCATTTGTGATGTGACATGCGTGTTGTTCCCCCTCCGTGACCCACTCTTATCTGAAAAGGGTAAGCACTGGGTAGATAAGCATCATAAGACCCCTTTTAGTTATAAATGAATGTAAAGCAAAGCATTGTGCAGCTTGCTGCTGCTATATAAATATATAAATAACTTACAATCCCCTGCGTAAATCACCCCTTTTGCACTCAGGAGTTTCTGCTAATAAGACCTACACATCATACTATACAGAATATGTGTGCATATGATCAGTCCCACATCTCTTACTAAACCTATTATGTAGAAGTTGAACTACAGATAACTATGAGACATCTGGTTTGATGCCACTGGGAGCAACATCCAAGGGCAAAATGTTTCTCACAAGCTACTGGTTGTGGATCACTGGTCTTATGAGTACCAGTGATCCCCAACCAGTAGCTCATGAGCAACATGTTGCCCTTGGATGTTGCTCCCAGTGGCCTCAAATCAGATGCTATTTTTGTGAATTCTTGGCTTGGTGGCAAGTTTTTGTTTCATTAAAATCAGGTGTACTCAGTGTAGGTTGAAAACCATATAGGGGCTACCAAATGGCCAATCACAGAACTTTTTTGGCACCCCGAGAATATTTTTCATGCTAGTGTTGCTCCCCAACTTCTTTTACTTCTGAATGTTGCTCACGGGTTCAAAAGGTTGAGGATCACTGCATAAGACCCACTAATCATATTATAAGGAATGTGTGCACATGATCAGTCCTACATCTCTGGGTAAACTATTATGTAGTAGTTGATTGAACTATAGCTAAGCACATTATTAATAGAGTGCTAAATGCTAACTGGTGCAAAATAACAGCTAGGAGGAGACATTGTAGCCTATCATGTACATGTGTTATAACATGGCAGGTAGGTGTAGCCTGCCCCATAATTGCTCTCAGCTTAGACAGGAAGAGGGAAACAGGAATGTGAATCATAAGACAATGGCAAAACAGCAGGAATGCCCTTAACCAAAATGTCCACTCAAGCAGGTTACTACAATAAGATTAGAAAATCACCTAAAATGATAATATTTATGTTTTGCATACTTTTGTTTCCCTAGAATCATTATCAATGCTGGGTATAAAATCAACATTATAGACTAACGGTTGCAAAATACTTGACAGATTCATCTTAAACCTATTACTAAACCCTCACGATACACAATAAATGCACTCTTCAGTTGATTTGTTTGTTTAAAAATTGTTTATTTGTTTATTTTTCTTTCCGATTTTATTTAATTTTTCTTTTGTTACATGATACAAATATGCAACTGTAAGTATGGCATTAATGATGATTGCGCTGAACATTTGTAACATATGTGACTAATGTCATCAAACGCTATTACAGTACATGTAAAAAATTTTATATTGGAAAAATAATAAAAACTTTTGGAAAAAAAAAAACCTATTACTAAACCAAAACGTATACTGTATGTAGGTGCGATTAATGGATGTTCTCTGATTATTTTAGGTAGAACACTAAAATCGCTCCATAGTTAGTTTAACAATGGTTTTCCCACATACTGTTGTTCCAAAACCGCCCACTCCTTTTTTCTAATTTCTACAGACCACTGTTTTATACGTGTTAAATGGATTGCCATATAATTAGCGATGGGCGAATCTCCCGAGATTGGCTTCAGCAGGATTCGGCCGAATCTTTGTGCCTGGCCGAACCAAATCCGAATCCAAAAAATCATGTGACTTTTCATTACAAAACAAGGAAGTAAAAAAATTTTGCCGTGCACTAAGTGCGCGACACGGTTTTACCCTCCCTCTTGCTTATTTGCATATGCAAATTAGGGTTTCGGATTCATTTCTGTATTTGGGCGAATCGGTCACAATGGATTCGGGTATTCAGGCCTTTCCAAAATAGTGGATGCATCCTTAGTTGTCACACACCTCTTTGTTCAAGCCATGATACACACACCCATCACCTGACAGCCTTCCCAATACGGTGAAATGTATGGATGTGTATGTGGTACGTTCTTATTTCAAATATATTGGTCGGGACCCCCCTCCACATACATGTACCACAAATCATGTTTTGTATAATTTTATCATTATGCATATGAACAAAAAAGGTACAGTTGGAAGGGGCACTTAGGCTGATAACCCTGCAATTCTGGTAGATCAAAGGTTATCGGTACTCAAGGGATGAAAACATAATAAAGTATGGCCACGTTTAGATGATGTCACAGAGGAATACAGCTTGACATTTGTTAAATTTGTTTAGCTTCAATCATTGTAACCCTTGCTAGATGGCTCCCCAAACTAATCTGGTCATTGGGGCTGGACATGCAAATCTTCCAGCCAACACAGCCTGGCATGTATACAATAATCATTTGACATGCATAGAATAATCTCAATAGAAGGTGTAGAGGGAACATCCATTACATATACAATTCTTTATTCACTGTTTTGCAGAGTGTTCCCAGCAGCTGTAAAGATGGACATTTCATCCTTTTATCTAAATTACAAGGTATTTGTTGTACCGGAGACATCTTATCTCCAGCAGCAAAAACGGTCTGCTGTTTTATGTCACTTGCAGATGGAAAACTTTTAAAATCCCTTAAAACAAATGCTTGAAAAACAGCACTAGGAATAGAAAGGTCTTAATAGAGATGACTCCATTGTGACAACATTAAAGATTGTGAAATGGGTTTTAGAGTACTGTTTATGCTCTGGGGTATTTAAGCAAGAGCTTTCATTGACCCATAGGTCAAGAAGTCAGCACTGTTAACATAAAGAACGTTTTTTTCTTAGTGCAAGTGAAAACAAATAAAGGTTCTAATTTTAAACAAAGTTATCCATTTGGATAAAGCATTTAAGTAGCCCAAACAAATATAAAAATTCAATACATTTGCTAATGACCTTAATAGAGTTTCAGATTTCCTGATGTCTGGATGTGAAATGGCAAAACCTAAAAGCAATTTCAGGAAAATATATAAAGAAACCTAAGCGTTTTGTCATTGCTACCAGTGTTTCTGCACAATGCTGTTCTTTTGGTGTTTTTTAAAAAGTCTGTAAAAAAGCTTTTTCAACTGAAAATAGCTTTTCTCTGTCTTTTAATTTGTTATGCTAATGTTTTATTCTTCGTTCATTTTAAATTCTTTTGCATAGCCTAGCAGAACAACAGGCAGATACTTGGGTTATTATTTTTTATCATTATTATTATCTATGTATATCACTGACACATTTACACAGACCTTTAAAGAGATGGTTCAACATTCTCAACAGTCCCTGCCCCATTAAGTTTACAGTCTAAGGTCCCTATCATAATATGCATGCTAGGGTCAGTTTTATCAGAATCAAGACCATCCATAAACTCATTAAAGCCAAAGACAACACACAGTCTGTGAGCTCCTTGCTGCCACAGTTAATACTGGCAATGTGGCATTCAACAGACTTACCAGAATCAAGACAGGTACATTCATAGCCATATTCATAGTTCAAATATGTCTCACCTCCAGGAGTGCATACACAAATATCTTGATGGATGAAAAAGTTTATAATGACAATGCAGGACCAAAGGAAAAAGGTTATACAGGTATGGGACCTGTTATGCAGAATGTTCCTGACCTGGGGTTTTCCAGATAATGGATCTTTCCATAATTTGGATCTTCATAGTTGGTCTACTAGAAAAACATGTAAACATTAAATTAACCCAACAGGCTGGTTCTGCTTCCAACAAGGATTAAGTATATCATAGTTTGGATCAAGTACAATGCACTGTTTTTATAATTACAGAGAAAAAGGAAATATTTTTTAAAAAATTTGGATCATTTCATTATAATGGAGTCTATAGGAGACAGCCTTGATTTGGAGCTTTCTGGATAACCGGTTTCCAGATAACTGATCCCATACCTGTAATGGAAATGTTTTGAGGTAGTTTATTAATGGGCTTATGGCTTAATATGTGTCCGATCATCACATGCACCTCTGGGTGAATTTCAACAGAAAATTCACAACTGCATGTTTTTGGGCTAATGCTTATGAAGGGGTTAAAATGCCCAAAGTGTCCCAAAATGCCCAATGTGTTTGAAAGATCACTCATAGACACATGTGACATCACATGTACCTGTCTGTGCTCATGCAAGGCAGATTTAAGGTCAGTTGCATGTTTATAGATGTTAAACCACTTACATAAAGACCTTTGTGGTCCTGGGGTCGAGGTTTTACCTTTATCTGCAGGATGATTACTGCTAGCTTGTAGTCCTGAACTACAGTACGCGGACAGCACTAAGCCTGAATGCAAGTTTGATGAAAGATTAGTGTATTTTGACAGGTATAGCACAATTCCCCTAAGGATGCTCATTCCACAATTGTTGAATAGATCATGGTCAGTAATAGCAAATTACTATTTCTCTTCTAGTTAAAACTATGCAAGCCCCAAATGGATTGAAAAGGAAACAAGGTGAAGAGGATTTGAACATTCTGTAGAACATTCTGCTAGGGGTTAAAAAAAGACTAAAAAAAAATCAAGCTGCATCCAGATTCCATGTTCATGATAATTGTCAACATTTAATTCCCTGTAACAGCCAAACCACTACTTCCTTTAATTAGTTGTTGATCGAGAGACAAATTATCTAATAAATTAAGCAAATATAAAGAGCGCTGTCTCTTGTGATATTTACTTTGTTCTTGTTGTTTCAGTCAAGCATTGACTTCTAGACAGGGTTAGGACACATAAGGACAAAGTAAACAAGCTACTCCCTCTGTGAGGGAACTAAAGAATTCAGAACAATTACATTGATTAACTAAATGAGTAATTAAAGTGAATTAGCATGTTCCAGGAAGGCTACTAGATATTTACAATGGAAGGATGTCTGGAGAGGGTTCATATATACTTTTTTTTTTTTATCACTCATGACATTTCCTTTAACAATGTGAGATCTATTGTGTTCATTCTAAACAAACGAATGAGTTACAACAGTGTTTATGCTGTCAAATAGTTAACATTACATTTAAAAGCAGTCGGTAGCTTTATTTAACTTTGATCTGTTTGGATGTATCACTGTGATTTGAAAGGAAGCCCAGATTTGTCATGTAAATGACAGTTTGATAAAATATTGTCTTAATAAAAACAGATATCTACATATTTTTATGGTGGTGTTAATTATAGATAAAGTACACTCCACAACATAATAAACAGAGATATATGCTAAGGAAATAAAATGCCCACCCAGAGAAGATCATAGATCCTTGATAAAGGAATCATCAACGGCAACAACCGGTGGTGATGGAATCCACTAGGACAGGGGCAAAAAAAAGTCAATTGTCAGTGTTGTATAAATAAGGGATAGTGATAATTAACTGAATGTAATTATAAGGATCAGTTGTCCTCAATGTGATTATTGCAATAGTGTGTATGTTCAGCACAACCTAATCACTAATTTATAGAAATGATTTTTAACTTTAACTACTATATACAGTACGTCAGGATCAAATACAAGTTTTTATTTTACCACTTTAAATTCCATTGCTGGAGCTCCACTAACCCATACAACACAGTTATACCTTCATTATGTTTACTAAATAAAACAAATCTATTTTGTTTGACACTTGTGAAAAATAGAGTAGCATAGTACGAGTTTCCCTATTTTAAAAGAAAATTGAAAGGCATTCACAATGGGTTTGATGATTTATGTATGCTACCAACACTGTTGTAAACTAGAGGAAAGTTTAATAGAAAAAAATATAGCTACGGAGTCAACATATTTTCTAAAGTAAAATCAGAACACTGAAATGCTTTACTGTAAATATAGACTCTCTCCTGAATTGTATTTAGGTGTTCCAGTTAAAATGTATGACTTTCTAACAAATTCTAAAATTCAGTCAGTGAAATGCAGTTTTGCTTGTTTCAGCAAGGGAGGATACAAATTTCCCAATTCCAAGTGAACTTTATTGGTTGGGTGGCCAAAGCTGTATTACATTGCATATGTTTATATGTGGAACATAAGTGGTTTAAAAGCTTATAACTGAAAGATATAATTAATTACAGGGAGTCGCATATAGCAGCTGGGCTTCAAGAAGGGGTTGCATGACTCAAGCTCCTCTCCATATGGGAACCCATAGGTTAGATTGAGAGTTGGGGTAAGAGCTATATTTGGGGCAGTATTAAGGTGGCCATAGATGGACAGATAATATCGTACGAAACGAATTTTCGTACGATATTCGGTGCGTGTATGGTGGGAAATGAGCCGACCGATATCGTCAGAAGATTAAGATATCGGTCGGCTCGTTGATCGGGCTGGACGGAAAATTTTGATCGGATGCCTTTGAAAGCTCCCTGAACATCGGCCATTGTTAGTGATGAATCGTCAGATACAAGTACAATTCTATTGTTTCTACCTGTATATTTGACGATTCAGCTCGACACGTGTGTGTTGAAACGAACGATCTTTCTTGGAAAGATCTTTTCTGAGCTTTAGCAAGATGAACAATTAGTCACAGTTATTAAGGGCTACAACTATATGGAAGTGCAAGGAGTTAATTTTGATGCTGGTACCTCTAATGAAAGTTGTGTTATGGGGGGGGCTGCAGCTTCACTTGTGGATGAATAAATTAGCCTTCTTATCTTCAGTATAATTTCACCTTCCTATTTACTCCAATGAATTCCAGTCACATTTTGCTGTATCTACTTTTTGCTTGTTGTATTACTCATGAAACCTGTGGTTTTAGTTATTTATTGAGCTAAACAAGGCAGACAGGTAATTTAACATATTCTATGTTTGGTCCTTGCAAAGTAGATTATTAGATTATCAGTGTACCGTAATCCATATACCTCCAGTAAACATTGAGTAACTTCAGTTTCCCTGTGTATCTTATGAAATTACAAAAAACATCGATTAAAAGAATGATTAAAATAATAAGCAAAAGTATGTTAACACAGTTCCCTTAAACACTTGCCTGCAGCATCTGCCATCTGATTAGTACAAGGGGCAGGGCTGGAGTTGCCAACTTTTGCTGGAGGCAATAATGTCCATCACTGGAAAAAGTGCTGGGTGATGACAATTAGTTTGCTGTAAATTTGTGATACTGGTCCAGGTTTGTTTGGTATTTCCCCAGTTAGGCCAGCCAAATAATACCAGCAAGGTGACAACCCTAAGCATGGCTTTCGTTTCTTCATTGTCTGTGAGGGAAGCTTATTTGTAGGAAAAAGATCAGACCTGTGATGAGCAATAGTATCAAACAGGAGCAGGGTCGAACTAGGGGTAGGCAAAGTATGAATGTGTCTAGGGCTCAAAGCTAGGGGGGTGCCAGGAACAAACCTTCTCTGCCTCATACTCCTAGTCCGGCCCCCTCTCACTGCTCTGGCCGGTGTGTCAGTCATTGTTGTACGTGTGCCCTTATTGGGTGCTGCCCATGGCACCTGGCTAGCCTGGCCCAGAGCTAATGAGCAAAAACAACATGTGCAATGGAGAGGTAACTTTATTTAATAAATCAACTATAAAAATGTTAAAATGTAATTTATTTGTTTAAGAAAAAGACTTTAAGTAAAATAATTGATAAAATGTTTGTACTGAAGCCTTCAACAATAAATGTCATCACCTAGGAGATTTAAAGAAAATAAATAAATGATAAGAAGTGCATTTTAATGAATTGTGGGCATAAAGGTTAACATATTTATAAATGTTTATCTTTGTGCATTTGCCAGTTCAACACTTGTTGAAATTTGCAGCTGATTTAATGCCATGGCACACAAAACATTCAGTTCTGTGACATACAGTCGGACTGATTATCTTGTTTCTGCAGTGTGAAAAAAAACTTCAGCAGACTCCCGTGAAAAAAAAAGTAATTTCAAAAGCTTTGTATAAATGAATTCCATCAGAGCACATCCCCAAATGTAGCGTTCAAACCAACCTCCAAGATCAAGCAGATTAATCACTGGCCCCAGGAAACCTTTGTGGAAGACTGGGGGCTACATTTAACATTTTAGATATTCTCATTTTGGATATTTCTAATATCCCTCTCTGTTACTGAAATAATAATCTTCCATGCATTTAGGCCAGAGAAATTCTCATGATAGCTTCAGTCTATGCCCTCAGCTACACACACACACTGCACTGGGCAATGCATGGGCATACAGGAGGGGCAGGAGGTGGGTAACATGTATGCCTCTGGAATAGCAAAGCTGCATTATTAAAGGAGCAGTATATCATATTTTCAATTTCAGTGCAATTGATAAGGCTTGTGCTGAACATGCTGCTTGTGTATTGTTTTAATTAGGAAATATGTATGTTTTATATATCTTTTATTAAAGGGAAACTGTCATGGGAAAATATGTTTTTTTTTAAATGCATCAGTTAATAGTGCTGCTCCAGTAGACTTCTACATTGAAATCCCTTTCTCAAAAGAGTGAACAGATTTTTTTATATTCAGTTTTGAAACCTGACATGGGGCTAGCCATTTTGTCAATTTCCCAGCTGCCATGGTCATGTGAATTGTGCCATAACTTTAGGAGGGAAATGCTTTCTGGCAGGCTGTTGTTTTTACTTCTCAATGTAACTGAATAGTACGCAGTGGGACATGGGTTTTACTACTGAGTGTTGTTCTTAGATCTACCAGGCAGCTGTTATCTTGTGTTATGGGGCTGTTATCTGGTTACCTTCTCATTGTTCTTTTGTTAGGCGATATCACTCCAACTTGCAGTACAGCAGTAAAGAGTGATTGAAGTTTATCAGAGCACAAGTCACATGACTTGGGGCAGCTGGGAAATTGACAATATGTCTAGCATGTCAGATTTCAAAATGAAATATAAAAAAATCTGTTTGCTCTTTTGAGAAATAGATTTCAATGCAGAATTCTTCTGGAACAGCACTAACTGATGCATTTAGAAAAAATTTTTTTCCCATGACAGGATCCCTTTAAACATGGCAAAATCTGAAATTGAAACTAAAGACAAATTCTACTTCCTGTCCTGCTGAGTAACGTCAAAATAAATCAGCAGTCCACTAAAAATCCTCTGTATAAGCCGCCACTTACCTAAAAAGATAACAGGCTTGGGAAGGGAGGGGAAGTTTTATTCTCAGTGGACTGCTGATTTGTTTTGACTTTTCTAGCCAGAGCAGGAAGTAGAATATGATAAGTTTGAATTGAGGATTTCATTCAGTTCAGGAAAAAACAAAAACCATGCATATAATTCCTAATTAAAGCAACAGGCAAAAAAATATGTTCAGTATTAGCCCTATTCATTGAATTCATGTTGAAAAGGGAGCATGCTGCCTAAAGGAAGCTTTATGATTTCAAGTATTTTTGAGTGTCTGTTACTTGCAGAAGGCCCCACAGAATAATGATACTACCATCTCTACAATAGTAATGTAACACTTTTTTTTGCCTATCTGGTACATAGATAGTTAAAGGCTCTAGCTACACCATGAGCATGGGTCACACTGCGACTTTACACATCAGGGAAGGGCCTTCGCAAAGTGGAAGCTATCCCCTTAAGAAGTGGTTGAACTACAACCCACAGGCACTGTACATACACACACAGGGTAAAAAACTTGGGCGCCAGGAGTTTCTTGGTGAAAACAGTAACTGGGTTTATTGGCATATGCACAAGGAAATGGACCTCAGGTTTACTCACACAGGTGCGGATGATGAGGAATTAGAACATGACATCCACCACATCACATCAGAGGCAGGTTTACAGCAGTAGTACAGACATCCAATAGGCATTTGCAGTTACACGATCCCTTCCATCCTGGAAGTCAACAAGGAAAGTAGCCTCTACCCTCACAGTCCCTCCTCACTGAGGTCCCTGCACTCAGGTGTTTCAAAACCTGTGGGAAGCTACTCCCTCCTGAAAATCATCATTGGAGTTGAGCTACTAATGCTGCTAAACCTCACTACCTCACTCTCCTAAAGAGTCTATCACACAAACTCCCTTTGGGGTCACTTCAAAGCATCAGGCCTTTTGTACCCAGGTCCCCCCTGGGCACACCCTGCTGGATCACCATCCAGAGGCCAAAGAGGAAGCTGCCACTCCCTTCCCATCATTATATAGCAGTGTGACAGGGAGGTGCCACTACACTTCTGGGCCAATGATTTCAGGTGTTACACACAAACTGCTACATAGGATTCTGCCTAGCAACTAACAGGGTGGGGTTTTAAAGCTATAGGAATCTTGCATTCCTATAGATCCCTACAGTAACTTAGAATGTTTATCATCTTTAGGACATGCATAAAGACTGTCAAGTTTATTACCTTGGTTCTACAATACATTCAGCAGAATTTTGTTAAAACCCCCCAAAACAGTCTGAATTCCTAACACACCAGTCCTTTTTTCAGAGAAAGCTCTAGCTTGAGGCTGTACAAATGAAAACCATTGAACTTTGACCATGAACCTTAAATGATTTAGCAGTATTAAAGCTTCTGTAAACACATAGGGGCACATTTACTAAAGGGCGAAATGTGTTTTTTTTGGTGAAAATTTACAACAAATGAACATTTACAACAACACCTATTTATTAAAGGTGAAGAAGGTAATTCACTAGCAAAAAAGCACTGCACTAGAAAATGTTTTCACCATTTCACCAGGTGAATTTCTGTTTAGGAGTACAATCATTAATTTGCAAATTTTTCACAGTGTAAACTATCCAATACATTACACTTTTCACTTCTACCAGTTCTACCTAGTGAATTGTTAAGATGAAGCTACGTCCTCAGCATTACTGTTACTATGTCAGTGGCATCATATCCTGTATTCAAAAAAGTCATGAAAGTAGTTTCTTCCTATTATAATGTTTCTAAAATTTGTATTATCTTATTAATTAACTATTAAATAGGTGCTATTTAAAAATGTTTAACCATTTGAAGTTAACGAAAGTAACTAAAGCAAATTCCCCAAGAAACTTTTGTGCTGACAATTTTGATTCTGATTCCTGTTTTGACTCTTGCCTGCCTGACCATTCTGATTGATCTTCGGTTCTGGATATTGGGTGCCGTTCATGACAGTACCCCATACTGTCACAAACTTATTTGATAAACACATTAATATTGTGTACCATAAAATATTATAAAATGGGGGTAGCTATGTGAAAACAGCATCTCAATTATGCAGGTTTCACAACAACTATGGCTGATCGGAATTGCAAATGGTTTAATTAAAGAGAGGTTTGCATCAATATGTTGCTGATGGGCATTTTTCTAAACTGGCTTTATGGTGGCTTTAATGGTGTCAGTATGCTAAACTATAAAATTTATACATTTGTATTAAATTTGTATTCTATTGATTAAGTAAAAAAATGAACTAGTGATGGGCGAATTTATTCGCTAGACGTGAATTCTCGCGATTCACCGCCGGCGAATAAATTTGAGAAACGCCAGCGAAAATTTGCCTGCCGAAAATTCGCTGGCGGCAAAAAAATGTGACGCACGGTGAAAACGACGCGACACGCATCAAAAACGTGACACGACTCGCTTCGCTAATTTTTCGCCAATTTGCAAATTTCACTGGAAATTCGCAAATTTTTCAGAAAACTGGAACGGGATAGATTCGCCCATCACTATTAATAACTGCTTTTAATCCTTCTGATGTACGTCTCTGAAGAAAATGTTCATCCTATACTCTGATATGGAAAAACAAGTAGAAACTTCAAGTAGTCCAAGCACATCTTTTTAGTTTAGTCCCAGCAGTGCATCAGCAGGAAAACTATTAGGGCTCTTACACATGAGCGTTTTCACCTGCGCTCCCCTGCATTCCGTTTTGCTGCGTTCAGCCGCAGGGGAGCGCAGGTATAGACGCACTCAATGCTTTTCAATGGGGCTGTGCTCACACGAATGCTCGGACTAAACTAAAAAGATGTGAGCGCAGGTAAAAACTCTAGTGTGTAAGAGCCCTTATGCCACTGAATTGCGTTGCTTCTTCCCAACAGCAACATCCGTGTGTTTTCAAGTCTGTTTTAGACTTCATACAGTATGTGGTTTTTTTTTTTTAAACAAAATTTAAATAATAAGTTTATATTTATTGCATAGACCCTTTGATTCGTTTTTGCAAGTTGGTGATTTCACATACTGATTTATTTTAGAACAGAATGCTGACCACTTATTGATGCCATTTATTATTGGGACTTCATTCAAGTCAAGTATTATTGCTTCTAAAAACTACACTCATAAAATATGAAGAAAATGTCATGACATTTTTACAGGCTATATGCTTAAAAGTAAAGATTTCTAACAATTATGTATGCATGTATAGTTTGTTTGCTCACTTGTATTCTGTGTTGAAATGCAGGGCTTAGATGTTAAAGCAATTAATAAAATAGACAAACCCAAGGCGATTTTCCTTCTATCAACGTTCTCTGAGAATCTAGCCAACCATCTGCCCAATGTGACCTACCTATTGATCTAACATGGAAAATAAATGTTCCTTAAAAATAAAGTTTCATTTTCTTGCTTTAGTTTAATTATCTCTGATAGATAAGCAGCTGCAGGCCAATTAGAAAACAATTACTTGCAAAAAAATCAATGCTTTCTGAGAAAACTGAAAAGGCAGAGGAAAGGGAAGGAACAAGTAGATTTTTTTTTTAAATATGTTTGCAAATAAACATACAACTCTTAATCTCCGGATGGGCCCTCACAGACAATAGAAAAAAGATGTTGCAGAACTTCAACCCTCAGGTTGATTAATTGGATGCCAGTGGTTCTTAAAACAGATAACTCTTTATTCAGAGGAAATTGGAACAAGCATCAGGAAGACTGACATAGACAGGTGACATAAAATTATTCAGCATTTACTCATGTACAAAGATTCTATTAGGGTCAATAAGCATTTGTGGATTAAGTCCAACCCCAAAAACAGGCCCTCCAAATGCAACACAAGTGGTAACAAATCAACCCCAGGTTCTGTACACTTGAGGCCCTACCCCATGGATGGTACATGCAGGACTTATGACTCTGCTAATCTTTTTGTTGAAGCTTCAGGCTACTTGGTACCTACCAAATCCCATCTCTTACTCCTGGAGTGAGCTATTAAAGAACAAACATCACACTACCTCTGTCCAGGCTCTAAGTTCCTCCAACAGGTGCAATCTGAGCACTTGCTCTTTCCTCTTTTAGGCTATAGCCATACCCGACTGAATCTCAGTCTGCGGATAAACACAGGCAGCGATTCAGCCCCTTTGCTCTGATCAGCATACCCCTGTGCTTGCACTCAGAAACACTGTCAGCACATGGAGCAGATTTTGGCACTAAAATCCACTCTCTGTGCTTGCAACTGAGTTAGTGCAGTGGCTCTGGGTGCTGGCACATGTGTAGGCTGATGGTCAGCACCAAAAACTACAGAGGAAACTTTCCTTTAAGGCTATTTTCGATTGATTGGAACATGGGGCTATCTTTCAGTTTGCTGCTCCCTGAAGCTGGGGGTCTGGGGCTGGAGCACCTGGACCCCATCTAAAAAACAAATGTTCTGTAAGGTAATACATTTATTTTTGTTTCTTTAATTATGCTTTTTCTATTCAGGTGCTCTCCTAATTAATATTCCAGTCTCTTATTCAAATCAATGTATAGTTTCTAGGGTAATTTGCTGAAATTGCAAACTGGAGAGCTACTGAATAAAAATCTAAACTTAAAAACCGCTAATAATAAAAAAATGAAAACCAACTGAAGAATGTCTTAGAATATCATCCTCTACACCAAACTAAATAATAAAAGTGAGCAACTCCTTTAAACACGATAGGGGAAAAGCTCCCCAATCAAACCCAGCTAGCTGGCTAAAACTTTTATTGAAAAAAGATTAACTATACCTTCAGCCCCTTACATCTTGTGCTCTTGTATCAAACACAGAAGTGCTGACAGGGAAGGTGATTTTAAATATTTCTTATTTGCATGTACCAATTCTCATTCACTCTGCATACCCATTCCTAAATCATGCCAGTGAGGTTGTGCTTTTGCACTTTAAATTGTACTGTAGCTTTTCAAGGAAAATGCACCCCTTGCTAAGTTTTTTTTTTTTAAAGCTAATTACCTTTATTAGCCACTCAGCCTGCTGAATCAAGCTGTTATATAACCCCATTGGTGACATGATCTAAAGGCCTTCATTTGTGTGGAGTGGAAAATCTAATTAGGTGAGGACCATATGAGATTGTTTTTTGTTTTTGTAGGCTCACCATGTAAAAAACTGACCAAAAATAAGTTTTTGGTGACTTTGCCAAATGAGTAGATCCAACCAATATGCCATGCATATTATGTCATATAGGAGTGCCGTTAATGCCCTGAAACAAATGCTGGAGCATTAATTTGAGCTTTTTAGTGCTCATTCAAAAGGAACTTGCTTTAAGCTCTGATATGAGTTTGCACACTCTTATTCAGCTTTATAAAAATAACCAGGCGCAGGGCAAATAAATTCACTTTGCAAACCAATCTGCTCTGTGTTTT
Source organism: Xenopus borealis (assembly GCA_024363595.1). NCBI lineage: Eukaryota > Metazoa > Chordata > Amphibia > Anura > Pipidae > Xenopus > Xenopus borealis. The sequence continues at coordinate 33,553,782 of CM044444.1, read as the reverse complement.
ATGCACATTGCGTCCTGCGCTGTGGGAAGAAAACTAGATTTATTAATCAATCACATTGCAGAAAGTTAGTTTATGTTTCTGCTGCACATAGGAGTTGTTCTATTAGACTAATCTTTGTTCTTCTAATGAGTGTGCATAACCCAGAACACAGAAACTGGCCTCCTCTGACAGCAACTTGTTGAACTGTAAAAAAAACTGACCCAGACGTGGAACAGGCTTGACCTTAAAGTGTTAAGGTAAATCCAGTCAGTCTTCAAGGCCTCAAAACCATCCAATCACTGATGCTACTGTTCCTCTGTAATGACATCTCTGATCTTTTGCGTTATTAAATCTTAGACGTTTTCTTTGAAGTTTAAAATTTATTATTGAAGCATAATCTTTGTAAAATGGGCAGCAGAAGTCAAGCCAAAGGATATTTTTCTTGCCTCTGCAATTGACTTGTATTTTATTACATTTGTAAAATTGCTAAAATACATACATTATTGGTAATAAAGCTGCACAAATGCATCCAAATGAATATACTGTAGTGTTTTGCTAAGGTGCCAGATCTCTGAATCCCCTTCCAGAAGTGAACAAATAGTAATTAACAAAGACCCATTAAGTACAAAAGTCCTACTCTCAACTGCTCTCAAGCAATCACTGCCATGTGGTCTCAGATTGCACTGCACCACTGCTAAGATTTAAGGCATTTAACTGTGTTGGTACACTGTATGTGACCTGTTATTCTATGCATTAATACTGAGCTAACTATTAATACCTGGTAAACTCTTTCCCCAGTTCTTTTCACTGGGAGTTCCTAACATTTTGGCAGTCCTTTACAGTCAACTTCTACAGTTACCAATGAGGACATAATATGAACTGCTATACATGCTTAGGGTTGCCATCAGACTGATATTTTACCGACCTGGCCATTAAAAATGATGGTTGATCCCAATGTTATTAATAGGGAAAACCAATAATGTAGTATTTTTTACACTGCACACCCGGATTTTTACTCACTTTCACTGCTCCAGTGGTGCTGGTAATCCTCCGACCCGACAAGGTCCCCTAGCAACAGCAATTTCACAATTATGGATCCGCACACACTTATTTTTCTGCAGTGGGGGAAACCCCTTTTATTTAGCCACCAATATCAACATTTCGGGGGGTACAACCTCCCTTCATCAGGATATCGTTCCAAATATGAAAAAAACACCTTTATAAACATAACTCCGCCTCCAACATCCCATGTGACTTAATTAACATCAATTAAAGGAAACCTGTCATGATTGAGTTAACACTAGGAAGGAAATAAAACTTTTAAAACAAACCACATACCCCTATTTATTATGCTCAAATCTCACTAATTCTCAATTTATAACTACTTTTCAAATGTCCATGAGACACTAACTGAAGCCCTGACTTTCCAGGAAGTCAGGAGAGCAAAGCATCATGGGTAGAATCAGTCCTGCAGACTCCTCTCATGATATCACCAGTTTGTGCAGTTGTTAGTGGCTGGAGTATCCCACACAATCTGAATAGAACAATAGAAGGTGTTTCAAAAAATTCCCATAGAATATCAAGTCCTGGTGTGACATGAGTTATATAGAGCTTGTCTATCATAGAGTATACTCTGACTAAGCATGAATGAGATTTGGCAGTTTGGCACAGCCCACACACGGAAAACAAAGGGGTGTTTAAACATGGCAGCGCCTATGAAGCCCTTTTTACATGAAGGATATTTTCTAATCCGTTTCAGATATAGACAAAAACAGCTGACTAAAGGGTTTAACTAAGGATGGAAAAGAAATATTTTACTCATGTCTCAAGGTGACAGGTCCTCTTTAACATTGACTTTTTGGTAATCCTTTCATTACTCCTGCCGGATGAAAACTGTCCCTACGTAAAAGGTTATTTTTGTCTGTAGATTTTTTTATAGAGATCTGTAGTGAAGGTTCCTCCATTCAGAGTCACTTCAACGTCCAGGTAATTTACTGTATGTGGACCCATGTTCATGGTAAATTTAATTGTATCATGTACTGAATTTAAATAATTGTAAAATTCTGAAAGTAATTCTTCAGTTCCAGTCCATACCATGAACATATTGTCCACATACCTATACCACATTGCTATGTGTTCACTATATGTGTGTGTTATTTTTTAGGAGTTTTAAAAATTGAGTGGTATCTTTAAGACAAGTGTCTAATTTAGGGAGGATTTCTTGTAGGTATGTTTCTACATATATAGCTAAAGGCTGTAATAGTGAATCAACCCCTGACACGATCGGCCTTCCCGGGGGTTTAACCAAGGTTTTATGTACCTTTGGCAATAGGTAAAATATTGGTATTCTCGGATTCTCTTTATTCAAAAGATTTTCTAATTCTGGTGTTATACTCCCTGCTAAACATGCATCATTAAGGAAAACTCTTATCTCCATTTTTAATTTTTCTGTTGGATCTTTTTCCAGTTTCCGATAATGATCTGTATTAAATAATTGGCGTTGTACTTCCGATAAATAGTCATCCTTATTTAAAACCACTATACCTCCTCCTTTATCTGCTCTTTTAATAATAATGTCTTTGTTCTGTTGTAGACTTTTTAATGCTTCTCTTTCTTTATATTTTAAGTTGTTCCCTTTTGAGCATTCATATCTGCACAAATTTGTTTCAATATCACTATAAACCATATTTGTAAAGGTCTCTATAGAGGCATTATTTATACTGGGATTAAATGTACTCCGACTTTTTAATTTCCCATACAGTATTTCTTTCTTATTATGGGACCATCTGCCTCTATCTTTATCCATGAATAACATTTTTAATTTCAATGACCTTATAAACTTATACATTTCTACCTGTAAAGAAAAAGAAAAGGAAAAAGAGAAATTTAAGAAAGAGACATTGTTAGCACAGCATTTTTTCGATACAAAACATAACATATCGCAATTAAGGTGGCAAATCTTAGAAGTAGTTCAAAAAATTAAAGGCAATGATTTTAAAAGATGTTTGTTAAGGCGTGAGGCCTTTTGGATCTGGCAACTCAAAACGCTGGCTCCAAGGGGTCTCAATGAAAATTACAGTTTGGCTTGTTTTTTTATAAATGACTTGGTTTATATTGAAACTAACCAATAGCCTTGTGTTTTAAAAATAATTAACTGCAATACACACTTTCCCTTAATTGATTCTTTCCATTTTGATTTTTATTATTTCACAGATAAGAAATGACAGGTGATAGAAAAAAGCATTAAAAACAACAAAGGTTGTTGTATGAAAACCAATGATGAATGTTTTAACATAGAGCACAGGAACTGATGGTGAAATCACTATATTTGTATTAGTAAAAAATGAATGTTTTTAGATAATTTCTTAGATAATTTATTTCACTATGTATAAATTATACACTAATGATATACACTAAAGATGTTATAATAAGAGAAAATTTGATGTGGATTAAAGACTAGATGTTAATTAAGTCACATGGGATGTTGGAGGCGGAGTTATGTTGATAAAGGTGTTTTTTTCACATTTGGAACCATATCCTGATGAAGGGAGGTTGTACCCCCCGAAACGTTGATATTGGTGGCTAAATAAAAGGAAAAGGGGTTTCCCCCACTGCAGAAAAATAAGTGTGTGCGGATCCATGATTGTGAAATTGCTATTAATAGGGAAAAAACATAAATATATAGTGCTGTGTTTTGATAGCCGAGGATGAGCAGAGCATAACAGGGCTTTATTAGCAGATTCATGCAACCATTACACAACAGCAGTAACTTGAACTCTATTTCTTTTAAACAGTATAGAAGGTAAAGTGTATGCACAGTATAACTCATGTGCACAGTGACCTCTGCAGGCCATTTGTATTAACACCACATATAAGAAGGCCAATATTTTTTTCCAGAAAAGGTGTCAACCCTATATGTGCTACATTATTATGGTGATAAAACAAATACACAAGTTCCTCCTTTAATTAACGATTTTGGTGGGAGCCTGAGGAGAAGCAGAAAACAAATTTATATGCAGCATTGGAAACACGATTATGCAGTGCCAGTAAAAGGACTAATGACACCTATGGAAGGTGAGACACCCAGATGCTCTATCAGTAATCGCTTGATCTTATGGTCTCTGAACTGAGGTTGTGTTATGCACAGAGAGCAATTTGCATTTGAATTCATAGGGCATGTATAAGGAATTAACATACACATGAATGAGTACCAACTGTTAATTAAAGGAACAACACAGATCTACGAAAAATAAAGAATATGTGTGAAGATAAGCCTTAGTTTTACCTACTGCACTTGCTAGCAGCAGTCTCATAAGCAAAAGGGAAAAAAATATATCATGATAACAAGCAAAAGTTTTAGCAGTAACAATAAGAAAAAATTGAAAATGACTGGTTAACTTATGGTGACTTAAAATTGAAGGGAGCAGAATGGGTTAGCAATAGGGTTGCCACCGGACAGCCCGGTATTTTGAAGGGCTGCCCGGGTCAATACTTCTTGCCCGGTTTTCCAA
>CM044444.1:33509083-33545216 GCA_024363595.1 Xenopus borealis | reverse complement strand
ATGTGCCCCATGTCTAGTATATTTGCCCTATATTAGGAAATTAAGGGGGGAGCAGGGTACACAAAAAAAAATTTTCATTTTTTTTTCTATCACCCTACCCAAAGGAAAAAACGCCAGCGTTTTTTTGGGACTTAGGAGATTTTGTAAAAAAAGTAGACATTTTTTCTATCTACTCTATTGCACTTTGCCTGCTCTAACCTGGCGAAGTGAACTCTGGCGAAGGGGCTAACGTTCAGAAAAATTACTAACAGTGAATTTGCGAATTTTCGCCCCCTTCGCCAGAGTGCAACTTCGCCAGGGTTAGGGTGCGAAGTTGCGCTAGACTATCTACATCGCTGGCGATTTTACGCCAGCGATGGACTTGGTGAATTTACGAAGTTATGATTTGCACTAACGCAAGCATTAGTCACTTCGGACTTTAGTGAATTTGCCCCACAGAGTGATAGGTCAATGATAATGTCCCAATCCCGCATTTGTTATCCATACAGTACAAGTCATCCAATCAATATGCTGATTACATTTTTAAAATCCAAAACTTATATGGCAATGATTATTATTTTTTTGTTTTTTTTGCTTACTACATTCTTTACTTGCTGGGCCAAAGCATATTACCTGTTTTGAAAATTCTTAGTCAATTAGTATAATAAGTTTTACATTAAGTATGCTTCATTGCCCAGGTGGTTTAACACTATCCCTAGAATAATAGATCAGGAATTTTCAACCTGTTGCCCTCCAACTGTTATCGAATTGAAATATCTAGCATGGCCAATTAGCAGAAAAAGCGCGTGCTTGTTTATTATACAGAACTTGAAATGTGAATTTATTATCTGCTATTTTTATAGAACAAACATATTTACACCATACTTTACATGGATTATTCATCTTTAAGTTAACGTTTACTATGCTATAGAAGGGCTAATTCTTAGCAACCTTTTTAACTGATATTCATGTTTTCTAATTTTCCATTTATTTGTCTTTTTCTGGCTTTTTCCAATTTTCACATAAGGGTCACTGATCTCCATCTAAAACAAATGCACTTTAAGGCTACAAATGTATTTTATACATTATATATTTATACATTATATATGAACCAAATGCAAATTGTCTCAGAATATCGCTCTCTACATCAGGGCTGTCCAACTGGCAGCCCCCCTTGTGTGGCCCCCTACCTGCTGTGTTTGCTTACCATGTGTAAGCTTTAAATGGTATCACTACAGAGTTAAACTGGCCCCTGCATTGTTTAAACCTCAAATTCAGACTAATCCCCTTTATTGTTCACACCTGTGATCACTCTGTATTGTTCACACTTATTAAGCCTCTATTGTTCACATCCTAAAGCCATGTACTGTTCACATCTGAGACCCAGACTAAAACTGCCCACAATGTTCACCAGTTCACACTTTATACAAAATGCTAATGGGGCACCAGCACTGTGTCTCTTAGAGTGATCCTCAATCAATTCTCTTCAGAACAATCTCCTCCTGCTTCTGTCTCTGTGGATGGCCAACAAGAATACGAGGCAGAGAAGATCTTAGTCTCAAGAATCTCTAGAGGGTCACTACAATTCCTGATTCAAAGAAAGAGTTTCAGTCCAAGGGAGTGCTTTTGGATAAAACAGGGTGGATGTTCATGCTCCTTGACTGGTAAGGGAATTCCTCAAGCCCGTTGGTGCTCCCACCTCCTTGATGCAGGCGTAATGATGTCACACACCGGCGCAAACTTGGAAAATAAAAAGACTTCCAGGTCACAGGTTCATTGCCCGATTATAGGATTTTGTTTCTGCATTCCTAGGTGTTGTATATTTCTTCTTGAATTGATCCCTGGACTTTGACCTTGCCTGAACCTCGACCCTTCTTTTTATCTGCCTGCCTATTGAACCTCTGCCTGGATTTTGACTACGTTTATTCCTCACCCTATTACCCTATTGGTACTGCAAACTTGGACTTTTAACCCTAAGCTTCCTCCATGGTCCAGACTACTGATAGGCCCCTGGCAATACTCATGTATGGTAAATATAGAGCCTATTTATAATACTGTGTAAAAAACAGGTTCAAATATTATTTATTTTCACTTTTTAAGTTTTTTCATAGAGAGCTTCCAGTGAATTTACTTGTCACTTGAATTTTTCCCATTCAGTTGTGGATTACGTGAGGTCTAAAGTGGCGTACAGAAATGGTGTCAAATTGGGTGTTTGGATGGCCAACATACCTTGATAAATTCACTATTTAATTTAATCAGCTTTTTACACAGTTTTTGTGGCCAGATTCCTTAATGTTGTCTTGTCAACAGTATTAAAATGTTGGTCACCTTTAAATTAACTTTAGGTATGATGTAGAGCAGTGCTGTACAACTTATGTGCTACACAGGCAGAGTATGTCACACACAGGAAGAGCAGGGGACACACAGGCAGAGTATTTCACACACACAGGCAGAGTATGTCACACACAGGGAGATCAGGGCACACACAGGCAGAGTATGTAGCACACAGGCAGATCAGGACACACAGGCAGGGCACACACAGGCAGAGTATATCACACACAGGCAGAGTAGGGCACACTCAGGCAGAGTATGTTACACCCAGGCAGAGTGTGTCCCAAACAGGCAGAGTGTGTCCCAAAAAGGCAGAGTATGTCACACACAGGCAGAGTATGTCACACAAAGGCAGCGCAGGGCACACACAGGCAGAGTATGTCACACAAAGGCAGAGCATGTCACACACAGGCAGAGCATGGCACACACTGGGAGCATAGGGAAAGCAGAATAGAGCAGGATTGCTGGTTTCACCAGGGATACATGGAACACTTTAGGGATTTGCATGTGAAGTCTAACAGCCAGGGGACTAACAATCTCCAAAATGGAGTATGGACCAACAAATTTTGGACCCAACTTGGGGGAAGGAATCTTGAGACGAATGCTCTTAGTTGAAAGCCACACTTTGTCCCTAACTTTATATAAAGGAGAAGATTTCCATCTTTGGTCAACATAATTCTTATGGGACAAGGAACTCTTTAGTAGCTGACATAATGGCTGGCATGTGGGCTGCATGGTCATCAGCTGCTGGAACATCAAACAAGAGGAATTCCTCAGGGAAAGCTTGTGGATGTTGTCCATACACAATCAGGAAGGGCAGCCTACCAGTGGAGGCATGACAAACATTGTTATGAGCAAACTATGCCTAGAGAAGTAGATCGGCCCAATCATTCTGATAGAGGGATACATGACTCCTCAAGAACTGTTCCAGCACTTAGTTTACCCTGTCCATTGCCCTGTTGGCTAGAGGGTAATAGGCAGAGGAGAACTGGATGGCGAAACCCAGATTCTTACACAATGATCGCCAAAACTTGGACACAAACTGGGAACCTCTGTCAGATACAATCTCCGTTGGAAATCCATGAAGTCGGAACAAAGTCTTTCATATCCTTCCGAAGTGTTGGCCCCCAACGGAGATGACTGACAAGCTCAAAAGTTTTTTTTTTTGGATACCGGATGCCCAGCTTGCTTGGAACAGTGGCTTTGTTCAAGGATAGTGATTTGGGTTTGGCGGGCACATTTACCATGGCTATGAGGGTCTTAGCAGGAGCGGAGGACTGGACAAATAGGATCTGGATGACTTGAGGAAACCTTTGCCTGCACTTGACTTCGCCTTGCCTGATCCCTTGATTCCTCGCTCCTGGTAACTCCCCTGGCTTCTTTACCACCAGCAGAAAGCCCAGGGCCCCAAAAGGGTGTAGGTGAATACCGGAGCCGTAGAGAGGTTCCTGTTACCATCAGTTCTCCTGGATCAGCTACCTTCCTCCGGGATCCGAGGTAAACAGATCGTTATACAGGGTGATACGTAAGGGTAAAATTAAATTGAGTGAAGAAGAGTGTCCATCGAGCCTGATGGGGATTCAGTCTGGATGAATTCTAGGTTTTTATGATCGTTGTAAATGGTCACAGGGTGAGGGGCGACCTCCAGGAAATGTTGCCACTCCTCAAGTGCAAGTTTCACTGCCAGAAGCTCATGATTCCCCACGTCGTAATTTTGCTCTCCAGGAGAGAACTTTTTAGAGAAATAAGCACAAGGGTGAAGTTTCCCATCTGTGACTTGTCTCTGAGAGAGAATGGCTCCAGCCCTGATGTCGGACTCATTTACTTCAATGAAGAAGGGTTGCAAGAGGTCAGGATGTCAAAGGATAGGAGCCAAAGCAAACAAATCTTTCAGGGACTGGAAGGCTTCCAGAGCACGAAGGGGCTAGGCATGAGGTTTTCCTCCTTTTCAGATGAGAGTCAAGACAGGAGCAATATGGGAGGAGAACGCCTTGATAAATTCTTTGGATGGCCTTGGTACTTGTGGGGAGAGGGCAGTCTTGGATTGCCATGACCTTGGAAGGATCCATCTCGAACTTCTCACGAGAGATGTATCCCAGGAATTAAATCTTGGACACCTCCAAGACGCACTTCTCCAGCTTGGCAAAAAGGGAGTTTTCTCTCAGATGGGAGAAAACTTCTTTCACCTGAGTTTGATGACTTTCCAAGTCTTTGGAGAAAATTAAAATGTTGTCCAAGTACACAACTACGGATTGCCCCAAATGATCTCTGAAGATGTCATTCACAAATTCTTGGAAGATGGGAGCATTGCAGAGGCCAAAGGGCTTTACCAGGTACTCATAATGCCCATCTCTGGTGTTGAATGCCATCTTCTATTCGCCCTTATCTAGATGTGGATTAGGTCCTTGGAGATGCAACTTAGTGAAAATCTTTGCCCCACTGATTTGTTTGAATAACTTAGAGATGAGAGGTAGTGGATATCGGTTTTTCACCGTGATCAATACAGGGATGCAAACTGCCATCCTTCTTTTCCACAAAGAAGAATCCCAGCAGGAGGAGAGAAGGGTCTTATGAATCCTCACTGGAGGTTATCTTGAATATGCTCCTTCATTGCGGAAGTCTCGGCAGGAGACAAGGGATAGTTATGCCCCTGAGGACATGGGTCAGTGGAGAAGTTCAATGGGACAGTTGTAGGATTGATGAGAAGGGAGAGTCTCAGCAGACGTCTTGCAGTCTGCAAAGTCTTTGTACACTGCAGGCAATGACTGAAGGTCTGCAGCAGCAAGAGACACCCAGGTGAACAGTTCATCTGACAGTACAGGCTCCAACAAGATACAGTGGTGTGAAAAACTATTTGCCCCCTTCCTGATTTCTTATTCTTTTGCATGTTTGTCACACAAAATGTTTCTAATCATCAAACACATTTAACTATTAGTCAAAGATAACACAAGTAAACACAAGTAAACACAAAATGCAGTTTTTAAATGAGGGTTTTTATTATTTAGGGAGAAAAGAAATCCAAACCTGTGTGAAAAAGTAATTGCCCCCTGAACCTAATAACTTGTTGGGCCACCCTTAGCAGCAATAACTGCAATCAAGCATTTGCGATAACTTGCAACGAGTCTTTTACAGCGCTCTGGAGGAATTTTGGCCCACTCATCTTTGCAGAATTGTTGTAATTCAGCTTTATTTGAGGGTTTTCTAGCATGAACCGCCTTTTTAAGGTCATGCCACAACATCTCAATAGGATTCAGGTCAGGACTTTGACTAGGCCACTCCAAAGTCTTCATTTTGTTTTTCTTCAGCCATTCAGAGGTGGATTTGCTGGTGTGTTTTTGGGTCATTGTCCTGCTGCAGCACCCAAGATTGCTTCAGCTTGAGTTGACGAACAGATGGCCGGACATTCTCCTTCAGGATTTTTTGGTAGACAGTAGAATTCATGGTTCCATCTATCACAGCAAGCCTTCCAGGTCCTGAAGCAGCAAAACAACCCCAAACCATCACACTACCACCACCATATTTTACTGTTGGCATGATTTTCTTTTTCTGAAATGCTGTGTTACTTTTACGCCAGATGTAACGGGACGCGCACCTTCCAAAAATTTCAACTTTTGTCTCGTCGGTCCACAAGGTATTTTCCCAAAAGTCTTGGCAATCATTGAGATGTTTTTTTAGCAAAATTGAGACGAGCCTTAATGTTCTTTTTGCTTAAAAGTGGTTTGCGCCTTGGAAATCTGCCATGCAGGCTGTTTTTGCCCAGTCTCTTTCTTATGGTGGAGTCGTGAACACTGACCTTAATTGAGGCAAGTGAGGCCTTGGGGTAATTTTGGTCGGCTGGCCACTCCTGGGAAGGTTCACCACTGTTCCATGTTTTTGCCATTTGTGGATAATGGCTCTCACTGTGGTTCGCTGGAGTCCCAAAGCTTTAGAAATGGCTTTATAACCTTTACCAGACTGATAGATCTCAATTACTTTTGTTCTTAGTTTAAATTTTTAACAAGGGGGGCAATCACTTTTTCACCCATGTAGATTTGGAGTTTTTTTTCTCCCTTAATAACGTAAACCTTCATTTAAAAACTGCATTTTGTGTTCAATTATGTTATCTTTGACTAATAGTTAACAGTTTTTGGTGAGCAGAAACATTTAAGTGTGACAAACATGAAAAGAATAAGAAATCAGGAAGGGGGCAAATAGTTTTTCACACCACTGTATCTGGTAGGCTGACCAGTCAATGGTAGGGTTATGCAGCCAGAGCCAGGGTAGCCCCAACACCACAGGAGTGGATAATCAGGAACGATAGTCTCTCTTTATGCAGTCCCAACCTGCAGAGGTAATTACCCCATCGTCTTGGAGATAATGTAATCAATCAAGGTCTGTAATCAATGGCAGTAATCTGCAAGCGAGTAGATAAAGGGTACAGGGAAACAGGAAGCGCCCATGAAATTCCCTCCAGCCCTGTAATCAAGGAAGGCAGAAATGTTGATAGTCTTATTGGCCAGATGAATCTGCTGAGGTAGGAGAAACCTGTGAGAATTACCTTGAGAAACAGGTGCAACACTACCAACACGAGACAGTTTTACCTTGGCAAGAGGAACTGGCTTCAATGGGCAGGAATTGGCAAAGTGAGCCTGGCCACAACAGTACAGACACAGGCCAGCCGAGCGTCTCTGAAGTTTCTCCTGCTCAATCTGCAAAGGTTACTCTGGAGGAATGACTGGGTGGTTGCTGGGGATGGAGTAGGAAAAAGGGGTTTTTGGAAGGGTGAAGCCACTGTGGGCTGGAATTTGTTAATGCGCTCATTGGAAACTTGATGCCCTCTGAGACGTGTGTCCACCTTGATGGCTAGAGCAATGAAATCTTCCAGCATCTCAGGAAGTTCTCTGGAGACAAGATCATCTTTCAGTTGAGTGGACAGACTTTGGTAGAAGACTTATATGCCTCTTCATTCCAATTGGTTTCTGCCATTAAAGTACTAAAGTCAATAGCATACTCACTGGCACTGCGACTTCCTCTAGAGATCTGCAGGAGCCGGGATGTTGCATTTGCGGCACAACCCGGGGCATTAAACACAGTTTGGAAAGCCTGGAGAGGTGTTACCCATTCTAGCAGTTTGCCCTCCAAATGGGACATCACATACCCCACTTTAGCCCACTCAGAAGACTATAGCGAAGGTTGAAATTCAAACTGAATAAGACAATGAACCCTCTGCAGGCTTGTGGGTCCCCATTATAGCGAGGTGGAGGAGGGTTGTGCGGCTCCCCAGCCAAAGAGACCATTACCGAAGGAGCAACTGCAGCGGGAGGATTGCCCGCGACTGAAGGAATGGGAGGCATACAAGAAAGAAGCGTATCAAGTACTTTCCCAATGCAGAATTTTTGAGCCTCATACGTTTCCATGCGGGATGCCAGCCCTCGGAGAGCTCCTCCAACATCTGGCATAGGTTCCTCAGTGGAGTCCATGGTTCAATTATACTGTCAGGGGCCTATTGGTTCCCAGTGTGGAGTCTGGACCAAGGAGGAAGCTTAGGGTTAAAAGTCCAAGTCTGCTGTACCAACAGGGATCCGGAGAATATATAGTCAAAATCCAGGCAAAGGTTCAATAGGCAAGCAGAAAAGAAGCAATGTCAAGGTTGAGGCAAGGTTGAAAACCAGGAATCAATTCTAGAAGAAATATAGAACACCTATGACCTGGAAGTCTTTTTATTTTCAAAGTTCACGCCAGGCATGTGACATCATCATGCCGGCGTCAAGACAGCCATGTGGTTCATGGGTGCCATTATTTTGGTTAGGACGCCGGCGGAGACGGGAGCACCAACGGATGCTCCTGACATGTATGAGGAAAAGGAGAAAGCTTAGACCAAATTTGGGGACTTTAGGGGGTCACCTCATAGATGTATAAAGGACATTTTTACCAAATACCATGCATGGCTTTAAGGCTGCTTTGGTAATGGAATAAACATAGCTACTGTACTAACCAGAAAAGAGCTGGGACATTAGCAATTTAGAATCATGCCCAAATGATATGAGCAGATTAATCCAGATGAAACTGATCAGGAGAATTTATTGGATGAATGGGACTAAGATAAAATTGCCACTAATCCATAAAAATGGTACCTGCTAGATCCATGTTTTGCAAAGATATTACAGAGAACAGAAGACATTAAAATAACGTGTTATGTTTTATTTAGTGACAAACCAAAATTCACATGAGAATACCGCATGCATGGTATATTTCAACTGGGTTTTCCAGATAAGTGATCTTTCTGTAAGGTGGAACACTATTCTTTAAGGCTACTAAAATATTTAAGTGTAAGAAAATAGGATTGTTGTGCCATCACTATACAAAAAACTTGTACAGACTTAGGCCCAAATTCACTAAAGCGCGAAGCGTCTAACGCTAGCACTAATTCACCAGCGTGACGTAATTTTGTTTCTTCGGAAATTCACTAACACCGGCTCTGGCGATTTTTCGCTAGCGAAGTAGATAGACTTGCCCAACTTCGCACCCTTATGCCAGGGGAAGTTGCGCACTGACGAAGGATCGTAATTACGCAAATTCACTAAGATGAACATTTTCCTGAACGTTACCACTTACGTTAGACTTTACTTCACCTGGTCAGACCAGGTGAAGTTCAATACAATAGATAGGAGGTTGAAAAAAAAAAGTCCTAAAAAAACGCTGGCGTTTTTTACCATTGGAGGGTGATAGTCTGAAAAAGATTTTGGGGGGGTTACCCTCCTTCCCCCCCTACATTTCCTAACATATGGCAACACAACTATATGGGGGCACATGTAGGGCTATAGGACAACTTTATTTAATTTATTAAAGGTTTCCTGGGCTTGTGTAGCTTTCTGGATATCAGGTTTCTGGATAATAGGTCTCATACCTGTACTGTCTTATTTTTACAGAGAGATAGCACATTCATTAAAAAAACCAATGACTTTTGTTTAATAGGATGCTAAGGAAATGCATTTGTCATATTTCTGGAGATTTCTGTATAAAAGTTCCTGGATAATAAATTCCATTCCTGTATTTCAACAGTGTACATAACACATCATGAGTATCCATTGTTGTTCATCTAAAGAAAAACATTTTAGAATCAGCAGTTAAATTTCTAAAAGCAACAATATACTGTACTTATCAGGACATATAGAACTTTATAAGGCTGCAGAAAGTTTTAGATATGGGGCCTGGTGTTTTTTCTCTAACTCATTATCTCATGGTTTTTCCTCATTTGTTCATAGTCCTTTTCAAAAGGCCAAATTATTTCCAATCCCTTTCACTTGTCAAAAGTGATTTGAGATCTTGTTATTTCACAAACATTAGATCCCACTGAGTGTAGGCCCCTTTTACTTTTCAGCTGTCCTCTGTTCCACTCAAGAACTCACCTCTAGTTCTCCTCACTCTAATCATGGCCTTTCCACCTTCTTCAGACATATAGGACAAAGCTGTCAAGCTAACGTCCAAGCACAAGGGCCTCTAACCAATTAGCAGCTTCCCCAACAGAAGGAATTTTAATTAGGAGACCACTCAATTATATCAATGGTCACCCTTTGCCCTGAGCCTCCTTTAGTCCTTCTTCCCATCTCTTTTATGTGCTATTCTGCTGTGTGCTTACAAACACACATTGTTATCCATTTCTCTTTTCAGAAGGTGTTGGCAGCTCATAATGGGTTCTTTTGGGAAATATGATTGCCTGTCATTGTCCTCTGAATGAACCAAAATTTACTTAGTTCCCATCCTGCCTGATTATATCATGCTTTAAATGGTATTGTGTGACAACTTGGAGCCATTTTTTCTGTGCCTTCCACTTTGTTACTCACGAGAGAATGAAATCAATGTCACTGCAAAACTAAAAATCAAGTCTCGCTATAGAATAAAACAATTCTTGTTATATAAGTTTGACCACCAGGAGCTGCTATTAACTTATTAGCAAATGCTACTGTATAAACCTTAGCGCTAGACTTGTATATAGGGATACGATTTGTAGGGAGGACTGTAAACAGGGCAAATAACTTTGACTGAGGTCATCTACAGATACAGCCATTATACACCCAGATCTTCTACCAGTCAACATCTGAACATACATTGAACATACATTGACTGGTCTATTTGAACACCTTAAAATGCTGCCCCAGAGTTATTCTAAAATTGTCAACATCATACATGAACTTGATATAGGGATTTGGTAGTTTTTTTGGCCAGTCAACCAATTCTAGTCTGTTGGCATACACCAATTAGAATGAACAAAAAATATTGTAGTCTCTGCGATGTTGATACAAATGGCCTGTGGGTGTCACTGTTCATACACATGACTTTCTGTACAGCTTGAAAGTGAAAGTAAAAAGTTACTGCTGTTGTATAATGGCTGCATGAACCTACTAATAAAGCACTGTTATACTCTCCTCATCCTCGGCTACCAAACACAACAAATGGCAACAAGGATGTCTTTTCTACCTCTGCAGCAGCCTGCACCTTTTCTAAACGCTGGTGAGCCTACCATACCTTTTACTGCTTGGATCCGTATGTTTGATATAATTACATTATTGCTGCTGACCAAGGGGAGGTTTCTGCTGCTAGAAAGCGTGCTTTACTTATTCATTGCCTGGGGGCAGAGGGACAGCGTATATTCTATACATTACCATCAGCTGATGAGATTTATGAAACTTCTCTTACTGCTATCAAGAACTTTTTCATGCCAAGAGTAAATGTGGTTGCTGAAACATATAAATTCCGCCAATGTGGACAGCGTAATGGTGAATACACAGTACATTTTGTGGCAGCTTTGAGAGAGCTGGTTGTTGCCTGTGAGTTTGGGAATCTAACAGATGAAATGCTAAGAGACCAAATAGTGGAAAAAACAAACTCACCTTGCATTAGAGAGAGACTGCTCCTAGAGCAAGATTTAACCCTTGCAAAGGCTATTACAATTGCTAACCAAATTGAAACAGCTGTGGCAGAGGCTAAAACTCTCAGTCAGGGAACTGCTGGGAATGTACAGTACTGTGAATTCAAAACTGTGGCCTAATAATGCGCAGACACAGGAAAAATACAGTGCAAAGGAAAGGGATTTACTGCAAAACCGTGCAGCAAATACAAAATACTTCTTTTGCTGTGGTTCAACACTATGCTAAATGTCCTGCTAGATATAGCTTTGCAGATGTTCCATTTGATGAAGGACATTTTCCTACTCCTAATGCCAACCGCAATAGGCCTGATGAAAATGAACCTATAAGGTGTACTGAGAGGATCCGAAAACTACCTGCATGGACCAAGGACTATGTGATGTGAATAATGTATATTATAGCTTTAAGATGCATTGTTGTTGTTTATTACATTTGCCCAAATGATTTCCTACTATAGGGGGAACATGTGGTGTTTATACAAATGGCCTGCGGGTGTCACTGTGCATACACAGGACTTTCTGTACAGCTTGAAAGTAAAAGTAAGACGTTACTGCTGTTATGTAATGGCTGCATGAACCTGCTAATAAAGCACTGTTATACTCTCCTTATCCTCGGCTGCCAAACACAACAGTCTGGTGGTCAAATAGCTAGGCTATAGCTTGCTCTGGGTTGCCATAGCTTCTACACACAGATTCAGGGTCAGTAGACCATATTCAACCACATTTCTGATATAAGAGCCAAAGCAAGCATAGAACAACATCATGCTGATTCCGATGCCTGACTCACTCAAGATGGACATATTTGCCCAGATTTGGTTGGACAGCTTGGCTGGTTTCAGATATGCCTTGGAATGCCTTGGTATGTATGTTATGGTTGTTTTTACAGGCCATAGTACTAGTGTGCCAGATCCCTGTTGATCTGGGGTCCAAACTCAAAGTCGGAGGCATTAGCAGATTATCCTCGAATCATCAGGCTCATTGTTTTCATAATTTGAATCTTACTATTACAGTTTTTTGTTGAATTCGCTACACTACCGTCATCTTAAAGTAATGAGCATCACTGCATAGCTAAAACTAGGCAAGATTGGAGAGTTGAAAGTTTACAGCCTAATTTATATTTATTTGCCTATGTTTATTTTTCAGCAAACATTTTTATAGACACTGTACTTGGCTTTCCTGTAGCGATATTTAGCATTTTTTTGACAGTATTACCTTGTCATACCATTTGTGTAGTGTTTCCTATGACCAGAGGTACTAGAGGCAGCCCTTCAATGTTTCAGTGGCTGCAAACTAAAATTTTATAAAAGCCACAACAGAAGCTAGACGACCTAATGTAGTGGCCCCCTCAGCATGAACATATTTAGCCTTCTTCATTAAGGAGACAGCTTAGGAATCCTGTCTAGAAGCCAATGATTAATAACAATTGCATATTTTTAATTAGAACACAGCAGGTGCTTTTGACCGAAAAATATTTTAAAGAAGAGATGTCTGGCAGGCAGTTTAGCACAAAAATAAGACTGGAACTTATTACATCAGTTGTTTAAACTAGATCTTTTTTTATTTTAGCATATCTATGGATAGCTGTATTTATTTCTCAGTAAAGCAACAGCACCAAGCAGAAGAATGGATAAGCCTTTTTATCTATTTTGTATCATTCTTACGCACTGATATAGATTAAATGAAAGAGACTTTGGCACACTTTTTAATTGAAGCGATTCTTGCCAATTTAAGGGCCTTTTTACGAAAGCCCTAAAATATAAAAGCTGAGGAGTGCTTTATTGCACTCGGATCAATATTGTTAAAAGTGACTTAGACACTTCCTCCCCGCCACACACACAAATACACAATCCAGCTCTGTTTTGCAGCAAAAAACCTAACAATACCTTTGCAGAAAATTGAAATTACACCCCAGCAAAATCAGCTGCAAAACACTGTATGCAAAGCAGAAGTAATTTCACTCTTGAAATTTTGGTGGTATTTTTTAAAACTCAAAATCTGTCTCATTATTTCAAACATAAAAATTCGACCTAACTTCCAACCACAATTTGACTTAATTTACTAAGACTCAAAATTGTATGTGCGGAAGTTGCAGCAAAATCACGCGACGATGAATTGTGCAACTTTTTCAATTTGTCGCCCAAAAAAACTCAAAAACAATGAGCTTCAAACAGCCCAAAACCCTTGAAAATCGTGAAGGCAAAAAGATGTGAGACTTAATAAATAGGCACCCTAATATTTTTGAGAATACATTTTAGGCCAAAACTCAGGAAGAAGATCTGTGATAAGTTTGGGTATGACGGGAGTGACAATGGCTAAAGGAAGCCAGGCATTTTGGGTGTATATATCACAGGAAGTTACAAATTCAAGTGAAAGTATTAAATAATTGTATGAAAAAAGTTACTGAGGCCGATGTGCCATTTATGGAGAGGTCTAGGAGTCCATTTATGACACATTGGCCATCGTGGACACTAGTGATAGACAAATTTGTCCTGTTTTGCATTGGCGAAAAGGCAAAAAATTTGCAAAATGCATTGAAGTTAATGGGCATCAAAATTATCTTTATAATTTTTTTATAATAATTTTTATACATGTGCCTATTTTTTCCAAATGCATTAAAGTCAATGAGCTTCTGAATAACTTTGATGCGCTTCCAAATTTTTTGACGCAATGGATTCCTCACTGGCACATTTTCGCCAAAAGAATGAAATTTCCACCAGTGAAGGTTCCGCCACACGTTGCGCCACTTCCCCAGGTGCAAATGATCTACCACTACACTAATTCACTAAAATACGAATTTGTGTCTCGGCAGCCGAATGCTGGCGACTTTTCATCAGTGTTAATTCGGCAGCACCAGCATTTCATATCGATCTTTCGATCGTTCAATTCTGCCTAGCGAAACTTTTAGTACTCTTACACTTAGGTCAATTTGAATAGGGCAGGTAAATATTGTCGTATCTTTGTATTTATCCTCGTATCTTTGTATTTATCCTATTCTATTTTCTATAGTCCTCCACAAAGGTCCTCTAAGGCTATAAGATTCTCGTCTAGGGATATATGATCCTCGCCCCACGATGAGTAAATCCCTCTTGGATTTAAATAAATACTTACTCAAATCGAGCCTGGCCCCAAAGTTTCCCCTGGGCCTGACTTGAACCATTCAGATTCACTCAGATATTAACCAGACAGCTTTATTTGAGGTATACATTAATACAGAGTAGTAGAATACAAAGTATTAAATAATATGTCCTGAGAGTTTAGGAGGACATGGAGGGAATGGGACTAGGAATTCAATCATGTTATAATTTATATTTTTTTCTTCCATGGGCTGATCCCCTGGCATCCAATCATCGTTCTTGTTTTAGCATAACTGTGTCAATATTTCTATCTTAGGGACAGACTCACAGTCTCAGTACAATAGCCAAATAAGGTACATCTACTGTGTCAGCAGAGTGTCCAAAATGGTATCTGTGCTGTCATTTCTGAAACTATATGTGCCTTTCTTGACTTTGCACTAGGAATACTTGTGACACGAGATAACAGATGTATTCCCTGTTATATGTAAGAATTCTACAACCTTTAACCTTTAGCTTCTTATACAACACAGTAATTCTGTACTAGTGTCATGTTCTATAATCTTTGTTCTTTGATAATAATTACGTATATGTTATACATACAAAACCCTGATATCTACACATATAAGTTATAAGGATGTCTTTATTAGAGATGTTTGTGCAAATGATGTGGCCACTTTTTATTACAAATGTCCAAGGAAGAGAAATAAACACAAAAGAGATCCACTAATGTCCTAGACATGAGCCCACCCTAAAACAAATGTGGCATGCCCCTTAAATGGTTAGGAAAAACTCTACGCCCGTAATATAACTCGTTGTATAAGGGGAATTACGCAAGACATAAAAAACTGGCAAACCTATCACCTTTCGGCAATGGGGAGGGCTAATCTGCTAAAAATGGTAGCGTTCCCAAAACTCCTATATAACATCCAGAGTCTCCCCATCATAGTACATGACAGGGATATCCAATCACTGTACAAACTATTCAGAAATTTCATATGGAATGGGAAAAAAGCGCGAATTAGTCTCAAAAAACTCCAACAAAACACCCTAAATGGAGGCCTTAACTTCCCCAATATCAAACAATACAACATGGCAGTGTGGTAGAGTGACTGGGAAAAGGTGGAAAAAGGTCATTCTAGCCTTTAATTTCTTCCCATTTGCAAAGATAGACTCCAGGAAGGGAGTTGTCTGTAAACGGAGAACAGATTCTCTGTTCAAGTTTGTTAGCCAGATACTCCATTCCACAGAGCCAGTCCGGGGATTGGAGCTCACCTTCCACAGGAAAGCTGTCCTGTGGAAAGGCTATTTAAAGCTAATTGGAATGGGAGAGTGTGTCTCTCAGCAGGGCACAGCAGGTAGGAGACCTGGCTGTGTTAGGAACTCCCAGAGGAGCTGGGGGTGCTGCCTGCTACTGCAAGAGCAGAGGGAGTCCGTGGCTGTGAGTAAAGCTGGCCATAGACGTAACAATTACGATCTTTCTCGGAAAAGATCTTTCCAAGAAAGATCGTTCGTTTCAACACACGCGTGTAGAGCTGAATCGTCAGATATACAGGTAGAAACAATAGAATTCTACTTGTATCTGACGATTCAGCACTAACAATGGCCGATGTTCAGGCTGCTTTCAAAGGCATCCGATCAAAATTTTCCGTCCAGTCCGATCAACCAGCCGACCGATATCTTAATCCTCTGACGATGTCGGTCGGCTCATTTCCCACCATACACGCACCGAATATCGTACGAAAATTCGTTTCATACGATATTATCTGTGCGTCTATGGCCACCTTAAGAGCCAGATATTGTTGTCTGTGTGGGACACTGAGGAATAGCCAGGAGGCTGAGAAAATCCTGTAAAGACTGTGAGTACAGGGGTGACCCAACCTGTGTTTTTCTGGTAGTCCACAAGGGGCCCAGTATAGTAAGGGAACACTTCAAAGTGAAGGTAGTGCCCAGTGGGCAAGGCTTTATTTTTATGTTTTGTTTTATAAATGCTGAAATGGTCACCTCTGTTTGAATGACTTACTGGAAAATAAACCAATGTTTCTTTGAAGAGCCTTGTGTGTCCCTGTCTTTATGCTCCTTTTCCTGTGCTGCCTGCCCTACCATTTGCTAATTTCCCCCAAATTTATGTGTTCAAGCCACCAGGCTGTCACAGCAGCCACCATGAGACATTTGAAAGATTGGATTCACAATACTGACATATACACCAACACTTACCAAGAACAACAATTCATCCCACAGACGAACCTACTATATATTTTACACATGCATAGAGCTGAACTTACGACTGACATTATAGAGAACCCCTTACTATATTCCACTTGGCAAACTTGGAAAGATTTGAGAAAACAGAGTTGCCTAAACAGCAATCACTCACTGTACCTGCCTCTTTTGTCTAACCCGGACTTCCAGAGTGGGCGGGCATTGACAATATACCAAGGCTGGGGCAAAGAAGAGGTGAAGACAATACGTCAATTAACAAAAAAAGATACTCGCAAACCACTTACATATATACAACTGCAAACCACATTTCCCCTCATAATACAAAATGTGTTTGCATTTTTACAAGCTCAGATGTATACTAGCAGGACTATCAGGCTTCTAACAGATAAAGATTGGGATAACTCTCTGGATAGGTTTCTCTTACGGGCTAACTCCACCAAGGGAACAATATCGCAAAACTACAAATTCATGCAGGTTAATATTGACTATAACAGCATACCTAAAGGACCTAAACAATGGACTGTGGACATACCAGACCTAAGCATGGAAGAAATATTTGGGGCATATAAACAACTTTGGCGAACACTACCTTCTAGTATATACAGGGAAATGTTTTTAAACCTGCTGCACAGGACATATCTGACTCCAGAAATACTCTATAAAATGCAACGAAGGGACAATAACAACTGCCCGAAATGTGGACAACCCAGAGCTGACCTTATGCATTGCCTATGGTCTTGCCCATACATAAAACGGTTCTGGAGTCAGATAAGAGACTATGCAAACAGGCACTTAGTGAATTTTGTCCCATTAACAGCAGCCTGGGCACTTTGGGGCATAACCCCCAACGTGCATACGAGAATTACAAGAGGCGCAAAAAGACTCTTGTTGATCATAACGGCAGTAGCAAAAAAAACTATACTACAAGTCTGGATAACAAACAACCCCCCCACTGTTAGGCGCTTCCTGGAGAAACTAGTGTGAGTTTTCTATATGGATTGGGTAGAAGCATCTCTTAATAAAAACGCAATTGTCCAAAGGTTTTTCGAAACATGGGAAACATTTATCGACATAGTTCCACAGACAATAAGGCTTAGACTGCATGAATGTTTTTCTTATATGGAATGGTATATCACGAGGACAATACAAGGAGACCCTCCAATTAATCTGTGACTAGCAGAGGCTTCCGGCATAGCAGCTACAGAGACGAGAAAAGACCTATAAAGAGAAAGAGAGAGTAATTTTTTTTCAATTTAACTGTTATCTGTTTCCTTTATCTGTTGTTTTGGATAAGGTTAAAATGTTACCCATATACATAAGATTGAGTACTGAAATCTGACTATAAATTAACATTCCATTATACATACCACCATTACAGATACAGCTGCATTTATTGTAACGAGAAGACTGAATGTACGGTATGATATGTAAATAAGCTATATACATACTGTAAATAGGAAAAATGCACAAATATGTATATGGACATAAAAAGATATGTATTAACAAATTGCTCAAATAAAAAAATGTTTCTTTAAAAAAAAATGGTTGGGAAAAAAATGTTAACACAAAAATCTTTAATAGTTAGGACTTTTGAAGTCAATCCTGCTGTAAAAAATGAAAAGACACCAGCGTTTTTACAACTTTTATGACTTTTCGGCATACAGGATTTGATGTCACTGACATACATGACATGACTGAGGAGGATGTAGCTTCATTTTAGCACTTTGCATGGTCGAATGTGGTGCAGGAAACTCTGTTGAAAGAGATTCAGTAAAATTCGCATTCTACTGAATTTGCGGAGTAACGACCATTTGCCACAGCAAAAAGTTGCCTGGCAATAGAGTGCGAATGAACGCTAACGATGGTCTCTTTGGCTAGTGAATTGTCACCACATATGATTTTTGCCATGGAGTCTTTTGAACATGGCAGTTAGATTTTCATTGTGTTACTTCTGGATTTCTCCATACATTAAGATGTCATCATTTTTTTCACACCTGAAAGTCCAGACAATATTTACTGTATTGCATTCTGGAATACCTTAGCAGCAGAAGATACACCAAACCATACACATCCCTAGTTGTAGTATGTAGTCCAAGTTGATGATAACCTTCTTTTAAGTCCAATTTCGAAAATATTTAAGCCTGGTTGAGGTCTTCGTCTTCGTTGGCCTGGTTTAAGGTGGCAAAGGTAACTCTTGTGAAAAAGGTAATGTTCTGTAAAATTTGCAATCTAGTGGATTTGCATAGTAATGAACGCTCAACTGAGTGAAAATGCACCTGGCCATAGGGCACAAAACTGAGCTAGCAACTATATCTTTCGCTAGCAAATTGTCTTCTATGCCTGTTAGTAAACTGGTGATGAGATTTCTGGCTAATTGTTACTTGTGACGGCCACTTTACCCTTTAATAAATCTATCCCCTTGTGTTTCACACTCCCATTTGCTAGATTGTAAGCTCTGTTGAGGAGGAGCTTTTTTATGCCCTGTATTAGTCAGTATATCTTTTAAGTTCAGTTCTACAGAATATAATGGAGCTTGTAAACAATTAATAGATACCACAACTGCACAACACTATGGAAGTGTTAAAAGCTGCAAATAATGTGATGGTAATTTTCGTTTAATAAGCAGAAAATTTGAAGCTGATGATGCCTGGAATTGAAGTACATGAGAGAAACTGTAATTTGAACACTAATCATTTTAAAGTATTCAGTCAGACTTTTAATAATGCCTCTATGTAAGATGAGACAAAAGAACTGATAATGTAATGTATCATACCTGCTGGCAGTGACATAATTTACTTTGGTTTCATGGTCTAGTGCTTGAGGGTTCTAGAAAAATTATAGTTTTACAAATAGGACAGGAATTCATGAGAAAGGAAAAGGTTCCTTTTAGTAGTCAGTTTGCATTCAATCTACACTTCTTCTTGAAAGGTTAAGTTCACAGTTGATGGCCAAAGAGTGTTATTTATAGATATATGATAAAGTGCCAAAGAAATGCCCAGAGGGCCTGGCATTTTAAAACTGGCAGGACAGGTGGTATATCTTTTGTTCACCAACCTATTGCAAAAGCCAAAATACATTACACTGATTATATAAGGTTTAAGCTTGTATTAGAAAATATTCTAGCTTGCTTGAGCTAATAGCAGAGTATGACACAAATAGGGCCCAGTGGCTCACTGATGGTTAAAAGATTCATATTATCGTTATTTTACCATAGACTTCAATTATTTATTTTCCTTATGTTTAGCTTAAATTTGCAATTCCTTAAATGTCTCCCCAGTTTGTACTGCATATTGAGACCCTAATGGCTCTATAAAGTTGCTTAAAAACTGTGGTACAGTGAATAAACTGACTATAATAGAGTCACTGGGGTGTAGCTCATCATGATTTCTACTGTCTTTGCAGTTTTCCAGTTGCAAATGTGTGCAATACATTTTATGGGAAGTCATTATATAACCATTCTGATGCCATGTATATCCATAACACAACACAAACAAATTTGTTATATAGCAGTGTGGAAGTATATACCTTTCACTCTCTTCTACATGTTTTCTAACAGCTTTTGTGTTATTTCAAAATTGTTATAACTTACTAGTCCTTAACTTAACTACACCTTAGATCTCTGACTATCTTAAAACACATTACTTCTGCTCCACACACACAGCTTTTGACCTTTGCCTTTTTTCCTTATAACCTCATCCCATCCCCACAACATCCTAGTGACAGTTTATTAGTCATTTCCCTCCAAATATTGTTCCGAAAGGCTTAGCATTGAACATGGTCCAATGGTAATGGTCCCTGCCTTAATAAGGCTGTGAATATAACTTTAATATGTTGCTCACCCTTTTTCTTGATCGGTACTTAATTGTGATGGGAGAATCTGTGAGGAAAAATTAGTGACATTCGCGAAACAGTGAAAAATTCACGAAACACATTGAAGTTAATGGCCATCAAAATAACTTTGACGTGAGCAACAATTTTTATATGTGTGATTATTTGGTCCAAATGCATAAAAGTCAACAGGTGTCCATATAATTTTGCTCCACAACAATTTTTATGCATGTGCCAATTCTAAAACGTGCCAATTTTTTTTAACGTGGCGAATTATTGCCACTGTTTAGCGAATTAATTTGCGTTCAGCAAAACACGGATAATTGCAGCAAATTTGTGTCTACTGATTTAATTGCTCATCACTAGTACTCAATCATAACCAACCACAACCTGACCTTGTTCCATTGTGAAGTAAGGGATTCTGGGACTTTCTCTGCTTTGCAGAGATTCAGGGTCTTACTGGGCTAGCGGGACATTGGGAGAAAACTTGGTGGGCCCTGGCTCAGGAGGAAGGAAATAAAAGGGGCTAAAAACTTAATAATAGAAGCAAGAGAATTCATCAGTCAGAACTTTGACAACCGAAAACTTAGCTAAAGATGCCAGAAAACTCACAATTAAGAATACTGTTTACCAATAGTGATGGGCGAATCTATCCTGTTTTGCTTCGCCGAAGAATTTGCCAATTTCCAGCGAAATTTGCGTATTGGCGAAAAATTCTCAAAACGTGTCACGTCGATTTTGACGCGACGTGCCTTTACGGACGTGCGTTGCGTCATTTTCGGCAGGCAATTCGTTTTTTTTTTTTTTGGAGTTTCGCAAATTTATTCACCGGCAGCGAATTGTGGGAATTCGCAGCAAATTTGCGCCTGGTGAATAAATTCGCCCATCACTATTTACCATTATTTTTTGCTCTCTTATGTTAGTTCTTATATTACACTGTAAGCAATAATGAGGAAGGAAGACTTACCCTGTAGTTCATTGGTGCTAAAAAAAACAGTTTAATACTTCCAGTTTCAGACCCGTAAATAATTGAGTCTTATATCTTTTTGATCGGGGGGCGGGGTCATTTGTAGATAATTTTAATATTTAAATTTTAGTTACAGTTTGCTAGTGACTGGAATAGCTTTTATGCAAATAACACACCATTCACAGAATTCTTCTGGCTTGCCAGTAACGTTTAGATGATGCTTCAACAATTCATTCAACAGCCAACACTTACTGTACTTCTCGTAGCAATTCACTGTAGAACCCAACACAAAGAAAAGGATATCAAAAGACAATTAGAGCACTTGATTTTAACCATTAACTGGGAATTTACTAGATAGCTGGCACTATTGATCTGATTCTTTTCTGACAGTGTCTGAGCAACTAGCTTGAATGTGTCTTTATTTTCTTTTGCATGCATTTTTGCAAATGGGTCAAATCAACAGGCATAAGTTCTCTTGACAATAGCTTCAGGAAGGGCTGCTCGACCTTCAGCAAAGAATTGCTTTTATAGGCTGCTATTATGCATGTTTTTTTCATATATGCCTTTGAAAACTGTCAGACAACCCAGCAGTAATAACAATATTGTAAATAGTAAAAGCAGATTATTTGTGCAAAACATTAAAGTGCATTAAAGTTATATATTTTATTCTTGCTAGATAAATAAACCCTTTTTTTACTTTAGAAATTAATCAGTTTTGGTTAAGAAAATAACCTGTACCTAAACACTGCTAATCAGTCGGGGGATCGTTAGACATAAGCCATACACAGGCTCATGCTCCTAAGAACTATTTTTAAATAATCCTGATCAAACTGTTAAAGTTTCATCTCCTAATTAAGAACTGCTAGTATCCAAGTGTTATGGTAAATGTTCATTAAAAGAGTTATTCAGTGATAAATTCAGTAGTAGTAAATTCAATATGTGGGTTCTTCAGGAAGGCCAGGGTTCTTTTCCTTTGTATACTTCCTGTAATAGACAAAATTAATAATTTACTTAGTAAGTAAAGGAATATTAATGTATATAAACACTACATTTAATGGAATACAGATTGGAAACTGACTGATTTTCAAACAAGCAGTGTGAATTTTTACTTTGCCCTTAAATACTGTACCTTGAAAAACAGTAAAGGTTATATTTCCACTATTTTGATGTTGACAATATGGGTTAGCTTTATTACCTATAAAGCATTTTCCAGTTGTGGGAACAGTAACACCAAAAAATGTAAGGGGCAGATTTACCAAGGGTCGAATTGCCCTTGAATTCGACTGGTGAATATTTGGCAAATAAATATTCACCAAAATCTAATGGAATATTCGCTAGTTTTGAGTGCATATTCGCCAGAATTGTACGATCGAATAGTTGCAGGAATAGTCACAGGAAAAAACGCTCGAATATTTACCAAAATCGTACAAATCGAACGTTCGAATCATTCGATCATACGATTGAAACTCGGCAAAAGACTTAGAAGAAAAAGCCTATGGGGGCTTCCCATAGGCTTCTATTGCAATTTGGTAGGTTCAATCTGGCGAAGTAGGCAGTCGAATAAAAATTTAAAGGGCAGGTTCTTCGACTGGCAAATAGTCGAGCGCTCGAATATATATTTATTTGATCTATTCAATGCGCCAGAATATTCTATATTCGATGGTCAACAATACTTAATTTGCATATTTGAATAGTCGCACAATCGAATTGAGACTATTTGCGCATATTCGTGACAATTCGAATCCTTCACACGAATTTTGTAAATCTGCCACTTGTAAAGGAATGTATTTGCTTAAAAATATATATAATAGGTTAGATAAACAAGCTGTTCTATTGCCATGGGGGCAGCCATCCAAAGCTGAAGAGAAAAGGGACAGGATACACAGCAGATAAGCTCTATAGTATACAATATGATTCTTCAGAACATATCTGTTATCTACTGTGTATCCTGTGCTTGAATGGCTATAGAAAATATAGTTGTGTTTCTGAAGAAAACACGCCAGTTACCAGAGTGCAGGGTAACTGTAGATTAAATTATTATTACTTTAAATCACTTTAATATTTTGTTGTTACTGTTCCTTTAAACTCTATATTAGTTGCTAAATGTCAAATGTTATTGCAATAAAAAAATAATCATACTGTATAAATAAATAAATCATACTGTCCCTGTCGTGTTCAAACAAGTGCATGCATGCATGTGCAAAAGTGCGTACATGCAAGAGTGTTGTGTGGTGAGACTTTGGGAGCTAGAAGAAGAGTGGGGAAGCGACAGAAGAAGTACATGCCCAGTACAACCCCTCCCCCAGTACACCCATGGCACGTGCCTCTTTGCCTACGCCTAAATCCAACCCTGTTGTCCAGGTTGGACGTATCTGTTTTATTGTAGTTATATCAGGAGGGGACAGCCTGAAATTGCCCAGCATTTATAACTGCAGGCAAAAACATGTGATGGGGCTCTCACAATTAATTAACAGCTACTATATTAATCACCCAAAATAAAATGTGAACAACTGGTCTTTTGTTTTACTTTTTTAAAATTAGAAAGTTTTATTTGACAGATATACCCTCATTTTGCTGTACACATTACACTGCTGACTATGTTTTTTGATGTGCAGATTGGAGGATAACTAGAAGGTGGACGGTGTCACTTTCATACTGTTAGCCAGCTTGTGCTGTTTTGCTAGTGAATGAGATAGATCCCTGCAAGGCCGGAACTAGGGGTAGGCAGAGTAGGCGGCCGCCTAGGGCACAGTCATGGGGGGGGGCACACTTTAGAAGGGAAATAATGTTTTTTTTATTTCTTTACGTTTTAACTTCGCCCCTGTCTCCAGCAGCAGTGTTCTGCTCTATTTCAGTCCCCACCTCCCTCTTACTTGCCCTTTGCCTGGCACAGATCTGGGGCAATATTTTTGCTGCTGCTCTGGCATAGGCTGGTGGCACAGGTACAGACTTAGGGGGCAATGTTGGTGGCACAGATACAGACTTGGGGGCAATGGCTGGTGGCACAAGTACAGACTTGGGGGGTCATGGCTGATGGCACGGACTTGGGGGGTCATGGCTGGTGGCACAGACTTGGGGGGTCATGGCTGGTGGCACAGGTACAGACTTGGGGGTCATGGCTGATGGCACAGGTACAGATTTGGGGCAATATTTCGGCTTGCTGGCACAGGTAGATATTGGGAGCAATATTTTGGGTGCTGCCGGCACAGGTACAGATTGGGAGCAATATTTTGGGTGCTGCTGGCTGGCACATGTACAGTTTGATTCATTAATGTGTTATAAGGTTTCTTTATTTAAGAAAAAGTAAATAGCTGGGAAATGGTCATACAGAAGGGGGGGGGGCGCTGATTGAACCCCTTGCCTAGGGTGCCAAACTACCTTGGCCCGGCCCTGGATCCCTGTATGCTTCTATAGCAGGATTTGCATTTTTGTAAAATGTCTTTGTTGCTGTTATATCTGTGTCATAGTATTTTATTTACTACTGACGTTCCCTGAGATGCTTTCATTCATGCCTTTTAGGTGGAGGTACAGTCCCATGTGTCCCAGTTTCTCACCATACTGTGGAGGTTACCCAGTTAACTTGATCACCAGAAGGTAGGTGCAGTTCTGAACAGTGATCCTGTTCTAATGGATTTTAATGGAGCCACTGACCCTAGAGAACTGGGAAAGTAGAGAGGCTGTGAGATCTAGTAAGGGAGGTACCATGGTGTAGATGTATTGATGGTCAGGAAGCACGAGTAGTCAAATCAGGCAAGGGTCAGAAATCAAATCTTTAGCAGTGAATTTACAGACAAAATAAAAATAATTACATTTGCTTTAAGCATATAATATGATGTTTCTCAATTACACCATTCAGCATTCTTTAACTACTGTTAATGTAAGGGTGTATGCTGGGAATTCAGTACAGCAAGTTTTGTTTGAAAAACATCCCTTTACATCCCTTTACTGTCTCATCAGGAGTAAGACGGCTAGGTAGGAACTAAAATTAAAAATAATGTTGAGCCAGTATTTTATGAGGAACATCATCTTGTGATGTTGAAATGTCAATGTGAGGTGAAGACTAGTATTTATGCATGGAAGCACATGCAACAGCACTGGGCGCAGTACACATTTCCTTTCTCTTATTATTATATTGCAGCCTACTGTACGTCATATTAAATTTGTGATTAAACTTGCAGCAAAATTCAAAGGTGCAGACCTAATTAGCATCATATACAAGTATAGTAATTAAAAAATATTTATGTTTTCTTAGGCACATCATGATGTAATCAATTCACAATGTCATTATCTGATAAGGAACAATATTTATTTCACAATGGTAATATGTTGCATACGTTTCATAGTTATCAGGGGATTGTTGCTTGATAACATGGATAGTTGTGTTTGCACAAGTCATTTTGGGAAATATGGGGACACACTGAGTGACTCCTGATCAACTAAAAATCATGGATATCAAAGAGCCCAGTATTGCCATGTGGGCTATTACCTTCACAGATGGTAAAAGACTCTGTGCACCTCTTTAACTGCTTTGTACAAATTTATTCTGATTCAGCTGGGTACTTTCTAACCACAGGAGAAATATCCACCATTGCAGAAATGGTAGCGAGTTTCCACATATTTAGGGCAAAAAGCATTAGCACTCTGGTGTAAACATTCCAAGAGATGTCATTTCTAGTATTTAGCACGTAAAAGACTGCATTAGGGGTGGGATATAAGGCTTATCAAACTAATACAGTAAAGCTGGCCATGGAATAGACACAGAGATCCGATTGTACGAATCATATGATTGGCTGAACGACCGATCGGCATGGCAAGACAAATGTCAGGACACTCCACAAACAATCCAAAAATCGCATGAATCCTCGATTTGCACAATCGGATTGTTGCATGTATGGCCAGCTTAAGGCCACAGAAGATACAGAAGATGCAACTTATTGCATCTTCTCTGCCATTGTATGTCATCCCATGTTAATAATAATATACCTAAAGCTTTAGTTAAATCTCTGTTAATGATATATATACTTCCACTTAACCTAATAATCATGCAAGTGTCTGGAAGTCCTAATCGAAGAGAAAGAGATGTTGAATATTTAGAAATGTGAATGGGATAGTAACTGATGAGGAGTAATGTGTGTACCGTTTCACCAGGTTTGGATTTGCACAAAAAACACAGCAACATCGACCCCAGTGTAGTTTGTGTAAAAAAGAAAAAAAAATTACAGCACAAAAATGCCTTGACTGCAATGTATTTTGCATGGAAAAATTTGAGAGCAAATGAAAAGCCAATTGACTTTAATGCATTTTGTGTATTTTCAGGACAGATTTGCTCACCAGGCCTTTGACACAATAAGTAGTGAATCTGACCCATTCATCCAAAATTTGCAAAACAAAAAATTTACCAAACACATTGATGTCAACAGGTGTTTTTTTCAGGCAACAATTTTTCATGCTGTGCAATATATATATTTTTTTAACTGTGTGACATTTTTAGATGTCTTATGGGCGTCTTTTTCTCAGCAAATTCCGGCAAAATATTTTGCTCATCCCTAGTCATAAGTTTCTCCTAACCAAAATATATACTAGTTTGTATATACTGTATAGGCACAGCCCCCTGCGATTCCTTTTGTATCAGTCCTGAGATTATGTGGAAGTGGAATACTATGGGGCAAATTCACTAAAAAATACTTTGCCAGCATCCACTTTGCTCACATCGCAACACTTTGCCAGGCTTAGATTTGCCAGGGCAACACTAATTCACTAAAATGTGAAGCTGTGTCCATGGCACTGAACGCTGGCGAAGTTGCGCTAGCATTACTTCGGCAAGCAAGCGAAGTTACGCTAGCATTGGCTAATTTGCAAACGGCGGGAACTGAAGTTTCAATGCACGTATATGTTGCAGTAAATACATTACATTAGACAAGCCCAGGGAACCTTAATAAAATAATATAGAGTTGTTATAATGTCCTAGTATCTAGTTTATGTGCCATATGTTAGTAAGTGTTGGGGGGAACCTGTATACACTAAAAATAAATTAAATTCGGAAGTCCTATGCACTCTGTTGCACTTAGCCTGGTCTTAGCTGGCGAAGGCAAGTCTGGCGGAACAGTTAACGTTCAGTAAAATCCGCATCTTAGTGAATTTGCGTTGTAACTCTCTTTCGCCAGAGTGAAATTTCGCCTGGCGTTAGAGTGCGAAGAAACGCAATTGTACATCTCCCATTTGTGAATAGGTGCCTGTGCTCGTTAGTATTTTGGCAAAGTAACGAAATTATGTCACACTGGCGAATTTTCCCTGGTGCTAGACACTTCAGCCTTTAGTGAATCTTCCCCTATGTGATTGCACCCAAATTTGTGCAGAAAGGCCAAGTGCTAAGATTTAATCTCTTTTCTGTGTCCCAATTTGTCTTTTGTCATATTGTAGAGGACAATAAAATGTCAGCAAAAATACTCAATAGTTATTTGAATCTGAAGGGAATATTTGCCTGTCCCACACATCCTACATACATGCTGTACAATTTCACAGAGTTGAAAAGTATCAACCAATGTGCATTTGACAGAAGAACAGAAGGCAAATATGTATAGAGGGAAATGTTCAACTTGAGCAGATGGCCAGAGTTTCAAGGGCTATTCATAAGCAATGTTCTAAAAATAAAAGTTATGTTCCATCAGCAAGCTTAGATATAAATTCCAGCAAGGACATTATCTTGGATGCCGGTTTGTGATATTATCGATGCTGTGAAAATATACTGTTTGTTCTAACAGTTAAAATGTGCTCCTGCCATTGATCTCTTATGTTTAAAGTAACTTTCTGAGGGGTTAATATAATTACAGCCTTACAGTTTGCTACAGGTCTAGTCACCCATGGCAACCCATCCATTGGTAGCATTTACTGGTTACATGTTAAAAGCAAACATGTTATTGATTGTGTAGGCAACAGGCATTTTTTTAACCTTTAATGCACTTTATTGAAACATAGGGATGCCCAATAATAAACAAATTATAACCATTATACCTGTCCTCTGGTCATTATATTCACACATTTGGTGAATTCTTCTCAATATGCTGAGCTCCTAGTGGACTGCCAGCAAAAGCACATATATATACCACTGTACTCAAGATCATTCAAAATGTTTGAAGGAATTGCTCAGCCTCCTCAAACTCTTGGGGATAGATTCATCAAAGAGTGAAGTTAAGAGTGAAGTTCCGCCACTAGAGGGAAATTCCACAGCTCTCAATTCATTTCTATGGGATTTTTAAAGGCGTATTCATTATAGGGTGAACTTTCACTTCACCCATTGATGAATACGTCTTGCAAAATCCCATAGAAATGAATTGAGAGCTGTGGAATTTCCCTCTAGTGGCGGAACTTCACTCTTTGATTAATCTCCCCCTTAGTTGCTTAGTCAACCTATCCCATTTGTTTGGAATTCATACCTTGTGGTTTACTCCAGCAATGGAAGAGTTATTCCTACAAAAGGGTTAACAAGTGAGAGGTGGACTAGTGTTCTAGAGGCTCTGCTAATGCAAACTGAAAGATTTATAGTTACTGAGTCTGATTCCTGATTCTGCTTTAGTTGCTGTTATGGCAATTTGGTATTTGTGAGCTTTGCCTGTGTGTTTGTACAGTTACCTGTTGCTGCTAAACTGCTCTGCTCATTTCTTATGTAACTTTTACTTTTGCGAACCTGTTGTATTTAGCTAGAGAGTATATACTTGTTGCAGATATACCAGAACTAGTTTGTTCTGTCTCTAAGTATTGAAAGCGTTTGTGATTTGGTTATTTATATGAAATATTACTGCACCCACTTGCTCCTTTATAATTATTATTCTGGGGCTAAAAAAAGTTAGTTTCATTGCAGATTTATCTTATCCGACTTCAAGTGAAACCTGCATTAACCCTAATTGCTTTCTATCTCTAACTGCTCCTTGCTACAGAGATCACCTAGGGGCAGATTTACTAAATTTACATGAATGATTCGAAATTCAATCGAATTTTCAAAAAGATTTGAATTTTGGAAAATTTTTGAAGGCCACTTCGACTATCGAATATATTGGCAGTCGAATTACTTGCCCTTTAAATTTTTATTCGCCAGATTTAACCTACCGAATTGCTATTTATGCATTTATGAATGGTTAAAATCGTTTGAGTCGTTCGATTTGAACCATTTAATCATTTGGTCAAATTTTTTTTTATTCGATCGATCGAATTGCGGTAAAAACCTTAAAATTCGATATTCGAATTTGAAGATTTAAAATTTGACTACAATTCGATTGGTCCATTTGAGGGTTAATTCACCCTCGAATTCGACCAATAGTAAATCTGCCACCCAGCATCTGGTAGTCCCTTCTACAGGCAGATAGCCTTCCTGCTGTGTGTCCTGCTCTGAGAGGCCTTACTCACTTTTCCACTACCTTTCCACAGGATGGCCTTCCTTTAGAAAATTTTGCTCCAATATGTGAATTCAACTAATGGAATGACTGCTTGTTCCTTCCAGAACACTCAAACTTTAAGCATCTGACAGCAACATTCTTTAAACAGGGAAAAAGTATTATGCAACAGCTTGCATGAAACTTCAACCATTATGGAGAAATTAAAGGCAAAATTTGTCTTTTGACACATCCCTTTGGCCACTGCTTCACAACTGCTACGGGTTGTTGTACCTGGCAATCGGAGAACTCACCCTGGTGGTCTAGTGGGGGTGCAACAGGGACAACCACCATGTCTTTCCTCCTCAGCACCCATGTGCACATTGGAAGGATAGCCGCGCCGCTCGCTTCCAGGGTTTGAAGCAGTGGTTCGGATGACATCATTGTGTAGTGGTGCGATATTCAAATATTTAAAGGGCTCTCTGCCAATTTTTTAGTTGCCCAATATAAAGGTTCTTTTCGGTTCCTTGGTGCTTTCTATTACTGTTCTAGTCCTGATTTTCTGTGTTTGACCCTTGCCTGTCCCTGATTCTGCCTTTTAGCTGCCTGGTCTGATCTTTGCCTGATTTTGACTACTCTTCTGATTACATTTGGTACTGCTTTGTTCTCTCTGTGTATGACCTTGGCCTGTGACCCTGACCTTGCTCCTGATATCAGCTTTGAGACCTTGTTGTCAGTGTGGTTTGACCCAGCCTGTTCCTTGACTATGCTAACTGCTCCTCTGTCCTATTCATATACATTTGGTTCCCTTACTTGCCCAGAACACTCTCCCTGCTTCTCCCGCAATAAGAATTGACTCCACTCGATGCTGAAAGTGACTGCTAAAGGCAGAAGAGCAGGCTGAGACTGGAATCTTGGAGTTAGTTCTGTGATTGAGATACCAATCGTTCCAGGCAAGCTTTGTGAGTTTTATTACATATTGAAGTTAGAGAGTTTCCCTGAAGTCACCAAATCCCAATCTTTGGTTACACATTATACTAGTTCTCATTCCAAGATACCTTTTGGGGAACTTCATCTATTTCATAGAATTCCCTGACAAGCCCCATTAGAATCAGAAATCGTTAACAATTTCTAGCAATATTAATCTATCTAGACAAAGAAGAAGACATACTTAAAAAATAATTAAAAAATAATTAAAATGATTTAGTTGTTTCTGACATTTGGTTCTGAAAAGAAAAAAAATTCTAGTTCTCCAAATCTTGTATGGTCTGAGCATAGAAGGGACAGCTACAGTTGGCGAGGTTCTTTAACCAACATCACTTTTGTATTGTAGGCTTGGCTATGCCAGAAATAAAACACATTACCATTTAACATTTTGCATGTTGACTTTGGCAGAGCTGATCTGTACGTATAAAAAGGGAAACATCTGATTGATTGGTTGGTTACT
Source organism: Xenopus borealis (assembly GCA_024363595.1). Classification (NCBI taxonomy): domain Eukaryota; kingdom Metazoa; phylum Chordata; class Amphibia; order Anura; family Pipidae; genus Xenopus; species Xenopus borealis. The sequence continues at coordinate 33,514,099 of CM044444.1, read as the reverse complement.
GCCCAGGTGCAGTTTTGTCCAGTGTTTATAAATAAACCCAGTGTGTCTCATAATTGTTGGGGAAACCTACCTATTTCAGGCTGTTCCCTATAGTGTGTGTGCTAAATGCTCCACACTTAGAAGATGAGCAAAGGAACAAGCATGTCAATGCTGCTATAGAGAACAAGTCAAGCCTTGACATTCTTTAAAGGCTGAAAGATGATCTGTAGCACATGCACTGTATCAAGACAAGAAAAAATGTTCATGAGAAGAAGAAACTAAAACAATGGCACGTGGGGGGGGTGGGGGCTGGGGCATTGATAAATCATGCAAAAGTTGGGGCACCCACAATTGTGCCAGATTTCTGAGAAATGATGCCCCCTGCCAATATGTATCAGTTTTATTCACTTGGGGGCAGATTTATCAAGGGTCAAAGGGAAAATTCAAATTTCGAATTTTTTTTGTGAAATTCAACTAGGGAATAGTCCAAATTCTATTCGAGTTTTCAAAAAAATGTAATTAAATTTTCGAAATGTATCATGTATTGGCCCTTTAAGAATTTGAATTCGAATTGCAGTTTTAGCCTAGGGGGACGTCCTTGGATCAATTTGGAGTTGTTAGCAGCCTTCCTGAAAATCTGTTTTTTTTTCTGAGAATTCAAATTTGATTAGAGTTGAAAAAAATAGATTTTGTTTTTTGTTAATTTTTAACTTTTAACAATTTTGAGTTCATTGGAGTTGATGGGAGTTTTTACAAACTCCCATGAACTCTAAATTTGACCCTTGATAAATCTGCCCCTAGTATATTGCACTTTAGTAAGTAAATTAGTCCTTGTGTACACTTACAGGTGCTGATTTGTTTTATTTATGTCCAACGTTAGGCTTTTAACTCCTTTCCACATTCACTTAACACTGCCATTAATCCATAACATTAAATATTTATAATGGTGTAAATAGTGTTATTGTATCTTAGAAAGAGGCAGCAGACAATCAAGAAAATAAGGTGATCCATTCCTTCAATGAAACAGAAGACAAAAGCATTAGCAGAGCTAAGTACAAACAAGTCAGGGTGACTCTGTGGATGTGTGCAGTTATTTTATCTCTAGACAACACAGTGGAAATATCATAAGCATAAATATATTAGATGTGTTTGGCTAAGCGCACCACAAATAAATAATACCCATATATTGCTATATTTGAACAGATTTGGAAGTTATTTGCCCTTTATATTGAGCAGTAAGTTTGAAGACGTTCTACATCCTTGCAGGCATCTCTCTCTTCTTCCTTGCTAAACTGTCATCAGCATTAACAGTTGCCTTTTGGTCAGAAGGCAGATGTAATTTATATCTGACCTCTCAGCATTCTTCTAATGGAATATATTTTGTGTGACACAGAAACAACAGTAGTTTGTCTACTCACTCTTTTATTCTAAATAAAAAACCCTTCTGTATACAAAAAAAAAAACTTTGGCAAAAATGTAGTCTAATCTAAACTTACCAAGAATTATAGTAAGATTGCTTTCTTGTGACGTTTATAAAATACCGTTTTGTCTTAATTTTATTGAGTTAGTCATCAGCATCAGATTCCTCTCCTACAACATTATCGTTACCATAATCACTGGTGCTCACAGAATGAATGTCTGGGGTCTGATTCAGTATAATTACCATAATTACAGGTGCTTGAAGGATGAAGGTCTTGGGAACAAGAGAAAAAGCTTTATTTTCCCTTAGATCGGAGAATTGTTACAGTGGACTGTAAGCACAATGAACAGATGTAGGAGAATTTTGCTGACTCTCATTGCTGACTTAATAATATGGATGAAAATGTCTGTTATCAACTTTAGAGAGCAGTTGTGAGAACAATGCTGCAAAAAAATACAACATGCATTACTGAAAGTGAAAAAAACTAGTATATCATTATTTTATATATATATATATATATATATATATATATATATAAAAGTTTGGAATAAAGCATTCCTGGGCCAGCACTTCTTTTTATTTTACACACATCACAGTGCTCCTAGTTTCCTTAGTTTCCTGGGTGTGATTTGTCTGTGTTGAGTAATTGAGGAGTATTGTATGGAATTTCACCACTTATCTTTTGAGACTGGATGGAATGATACTGCTCTTTGTAGCCAATTCCTGGTGGGACTGTTAATTATCCTCCTCTGTCCACTCTGAATGACCTCATGAGGTTAGCCATCCAGATTGATAGGAGGCAAAAAGGCGGGCAGAAAGTGGTACATATTTTCCTACAGTTTGTAGTACTGACAAATCACCAACTCCCCTGTTACCTTTTCCTCAGGAGGAACCAATGGGGGTCACTCATCTGTGCCCTGAGGAAAAGGCTTGAAGGTGATCCCAGTGTCTATGTATGTATTGTGGGGAAAAAGGTAATTTCCTTAAATATTGTCCTATGATGGCAGGAGAAGGGGAGCTCCATTTGGGTTGAGAAGTTTCCTCTCCCCAATTTACCTCTAGGATTTTGGTACCGGTCATTTTGTCTTGCCTGGGGGTTTTGCCTTTGTAGATTCTGGGGCTGCAGGGAACTTTTTGGCTGCTGCCTTCACAGTAAGGTATAACATTCCCTTATTCCCCTTATACCTCCAATTAGAATCTTAACAATCGTTAAGAGCCCACTTGAGTGTGCACTGATTACCCAAAAATCGGTCTGTTTCCATGTGTAGTAACAATATACATTTTGAAGAAATATATTTTAAAATTTTTGATACTTCTTTTTCTCCTTTAATTCTGGGGTTACCCTGGTTACAAACTGACACCCCACATATGGATTGGGTGTATGGGGAGGTTATTCAGGTGGTTGTAGTTACTTCTTTGGAGCGGTTGCCCTCCCCTTATGCAGACTTTTCCAATGTATTTTCAAAAAAAGCAGCTGAAACGCTACCACTGCATAGACGGTATGACTGCCATATTGACCTAGCCCCAGGGAAATCTGTTTGCCAAATTAGAGAAATGTATCTTTGAGGTCTGTTTGGTACAGTTATTGGGGTTCAACATTTCTTGTAAGGAATTGGAGAGGGATCCTCTCAAAGTAAAGGCAGTATTGGAATGGTCACAACCTCTTTTGCTATGTGCAATTCAGAGATTTGTGTGTTTTGCAAACTACTATAGACAATTTATTTAAAAGATTTATATCATTGTGTCTTCTATTACAGATCTAACCAAGAAGGGTACTGTACCCAGTATTTGGCCTCCTAAAGCTATCCAAGCCTTTGCATTTTTAAAGAAAGAATTTGTGTCATTCCCTGTTCCTCATCATCCTGACACAACTCTACATTTTATTATGGAGGTAGATGCCTCAGAGTTTAGGGCAGGAACAGTTCTTTCCCAAAGGCATCCAAAAACAAATACGTTACATCCCTGTGCTTGTTAGAAGGGGCTAAGCATTCACGATTTATACTGACCATAAGAATCTTTTGTGCATTGAGTCTGCAAAACGTTTAACCCCCTAGACAAGCTAGATGGGCTTTATTCTATACTAGGTTTCAGTTTTCTTTGACTTATAGGCCTGGTTCTAAAAATACTAAGGTGGCAGTCTTAGGGTCAGATCTCACCACACTTCTGTATCAGGTATTGGCTCCCTCTGGGAAACTATTTGTTCCTGAAAATCTGAGGAAGCAGGTACCAATCCTTTGAACAATTTTTAAGATGCTACAGTAAATTTATGATAACCAATATTTATGAGCGGAGCTGTTGCCTTGGGCAGAGTTTGCCTATAATAATTCATTTCTTGCATCTACTGGGCAATCTCCATATTTTGTTGTTAATGGTTTGCATCCTAAGGCATTTTCATACTGTGGTAATTTGTCCTCTTTACTTTTAACTTTTTACTGTTAACTCTTTAACTATTTTTAAGACTTGGACTGGGGTACATGATTCCCTTTCAGCAGCTACTTCTGCTCCAAAGAGCGCAGCTGCCATAGGGAGGCACCCAAATGCCAGGTTGGAAAAATGGTTTGGTTATCTACACAGAATATTAAACGTAAGTTTCCATCTCTTAAACTGGGACCCAAGTTTATTGGTCCATATCCTATCATGGAGATGATTATCCCTTCCTCTGTCTGCCTCAATCTTCCCGATAATTTTAAGTTCTCTCTTTTCATGTTTACCTTTTAAAACCAGCCATACAGGTTTGACAGCAATCATTCCCCCCGCCAGTGTTGGTAGAAGGTCAGTCCAAATTTTTAGTCCAGAGCCTCCTTAACTCTTGTCTTAGGAAAACTCTTGGGTTCCTGGGTACTGATGTCAGGGCTGATCATCATCAGAAAAAGTTCCACGTTAGGTTCCCTGACAAGCCTGGGGGGTCCAGTGGCCCCTCCTCAAGGGGTTGTAATTTAACAATGACTTACACTGGTGGTCTAGGGGTCTGGCGGGGATGCCTTCCGAGCCGATCCCTCTGGATGATTTCCTTCTATGGTGTGCATGGCTGCTGGCTTCCAGATTTATGCCGGCGGAGCGTGACTTTAACATGCTGTGGTACGAAATTCAAGTGTATTTAAAGGAGCTTTGGGCTAGAAATATATGCCTATTGTTAGGTCTAATTGGATTAGGCTCCTGGGTGAGATTTGTCATTTATCCTGGTTTTGATCCCTTGCTTGAATATGATTTTTAACAGTTGGAAATGGGACAATGCCAATATGAGCTATGCATTTATCTATAAGTTTATACCTTTTAATGTATCATTGACTAGTAGAAGAATAAAGTTGACCTAGATATGCTCATACTGGAGGCAATTCTATGATAGGTTAAGAACACTTGGGTGGAAACATCCAAGTTGCAACAAATGGTTTCACTTGTACAGTTTGCATTACCAGTGGAGCCCACTGCCATTGGTATATTTTTTTATGTACCACATGATACATACACCTGCTTAAAAAAAATTATTGAATTGCTGTACTGATAATTTTACATATTTAGGCTTAACTATAGGCCAAACATATTGTGCTCAGTTTCCCAGGAACCCTCCATTTCCATTGAAGTACATTTTATCTAAATATTCCTTTTTTTTTTTTTTT
>CM044444.1:33431244-33501846 GCA_024363595.1 Xenopus borealis | reverse complement strand
ATTATCGCTCATCCGACGTTTCGACCTTCATTAGAGTCTTTTTCAAGGATATATATATTGGATCTAGTGTGATGATAAAGGGTTTCCTTCACAGGAAAACAGGCTTATTTGCAAAATGTATCAGTTAATATCTCTCCTCCAGCAGAATCCTACATTAAAATCCATTTCTCAGAGAGCAAACTGATTTTTTAAATTTCATTTTGAAATTTGACATGGGGCTAGACATATTATTAGTTTCCCAGGTGTCCTCAGTCTTGTGACTTGTGCTCTGATAAACTTCATTCACTCTATACTGCTGACACCTGCACTGGTCAAAATGCTCCCAAGTGGTAGATACGTGAATTGTAGTCAACACTAAAACAGCTAATCCCAACTGCTGACTGTTTATGATATCACAGGATCAGGCACAATGGCTTGGGATGTCTGCCTACACACCGATATTGCAGGTAAAAAAATAAATGTATTGGTTCAGGAATAACATTTTAAATTACTTGCAATGTTCAAAGTGTGATTCAATGATAAAAAATAAGCATACGATAATGGCAGAATCCCTTTAAGATTGCCTACTACAACACATGTTGCCTGTTAAAACTGCTGAAGTTTGTATAAGGTTGGGAAATTTATTTTCCACACATTACACAAACTGGGTGATCAGTGTTTAATACTCATTTGGATATTTTTGCCAATGCACTCACAAGTGCAGATGCTGTAAATTAGCATAATGGGGAAAGTAATTAATTATGGCACTTGCATCCAAACATGCTCTTCTAGTTCCACATAGTTGTCAGTGATCTTGTCACTTCTAATGAATAGTGCACAATTGAGCCTGCTGATTCCAGGGACCCTGGGGCAACTATAATCCTGAACTTGTGGGTAATCCAAAGTTTCCACAGTAATTTGCAACACTAGGAGGGTCTTGTGCCAAGTGCATCAGGTATCAATGGCATTTTGGATTCATTTTCCAGAAGTGATGCACCTTGAAAATAATAGATTCAACTTACCCCCAAAACTCACGTGGGCATTGTAGGGAATCCGTGTGTTCTGTGAATCCGTAATGGCTGTAGTACCTTTTTCCATGTGGGTTCTAGTATTAAAGTAAACTGTAATCATGGTTTACATTTCTTATTTGCCTCCACCTGTTCATATTGATTTTTCTCTTGCAATTTGTTTTTATTTTGGATGTCACTCACTGCTTGCCACAGCAGGCCCAAAGTCGAAAGCAGTGTGGCTAAGCATCTATCTTTGTTCAGGCAAGTTCAGTCAAGTTCAGTCCCCATAACAGGCCTCTTATTTCTTCATGGTTTTCAAGATTATTGCCGCGTGAGAAGCTTACCATATTAGAAGATTAACTATCATTTGCTTTTAGTAGTCTTTTTACTTTTGTTTAAAAAAGCTTGCTGTGTTTGTAGTGTGTTATGCTATATGTTTATACTTTATAAATTACATAATTAATAATTAATTAATAAAGTAATAGCATCTTTATACTAATGTAAATCAAAATATTACAGGGAAAGCCTGTGAACGGTTGGCAGCATTAGGGCACTTCGTAGACAATTTATGAAGTTTGCATTGTTATTGATACCTACAATATGGTCTATACTGTACATACCAAATATAATTGTTAGCGTGGCTGTACAGACTCAACATGTGTTTTCCCAGAGAGAGAGAGAGAGACACAATACAGTTCAGTAGGTAAAATAGAACATTTTGCTAGAGTCAAAGGGGATTAATATAAAAGTGAGTCTAGCAGCTGTTTTACTAGTGTAACACCATTTTGACTGAAATAGCCTGAAATGCCATGGTCAGGACCACATGTGTGTAAAACAGAAGTGTGCGAGCCACCGCATTGGGTATCACTAAAGTCTGAAAATTTCCAGCATAACAGCAGCCGCTGTATTGGTAATATGCAGAACTAATGATGGCCTCCGGATTGTGCAGAGTTATCTTGCTGCTATCCTTTGCCCAAAGTAAAATTCTCAGAGGTCCGCCTCCTATCCTCCATACTTGTTGCAAAATGGCCACCGAGATCTCGTCCAGGAGGTGTCTCATGGTGTTTCCAAGATGGCTGCCGAGATCTGACGGGACTTTGTATGCAGTTCAAGAGGATGGGCAGGTACTGCAGAAGCAATTCCCTTTACCAAGATAGTGCTCTGTTCCTCAAGCAGACGCACCTGGGGAATTCTGTGTGCCAAATTATTCAGATTGCCAAAAACATTGCACACACACACAAAAACAGTGTAAAAATGGCAAATCAATTTACAGGCACAACTGGCACAATGGGGAATTGGGAGAGAACCCCAAACCTGAACCCACAGGCAATTACTCAGGGTGTCACAGCAGTTCACATGTCTGAGCCCCGTATTTGGTGCCACAATGTAACACCTTTTGGGTTGAAACAGACAAATACCAACAAGAGGAAGTAGAGCATGGGTTACACACAACCCTCTGTCACCAGGATGGGCTTTCGCAAAATGGAAACGCACATGCTGATGTTGTTATACTACAGCTCACTACTGCCAAAAATACACGAAAATAGAGTTGGACACCAGGGGTTCTTTGAAAAACAGTAGAACAGGCTTTATTCAGGCATAAAGTGCCACAGGGTTATAATATTCACACATGAGGTAGCCACAGTACATCTCCAAGGACATTCACAGGTGTAGCAGAGACATCATAAGCAGACACCACACTAGGAATAGCCCAAAGGAGTTGAGAGATCACCTTACAGGATTTCAATACCTCATGTGGCTTGGACCCCCACAGCAGACTTGGGGGGGGGGAATTCACTAAGCAGCGAAAATTCGCTAGCGTTGCCTTCGCTAACGTTCGCCGCACTTCGCCAGGTGAATTGCCATATGTTAGGAAATGTGGGGGGAAGGAGGGTAACCCCCCAAAAAAAATTTTGCTCTTTTTTCAGACTATCACCCGAGAAAGGTAAAAACGCACCAGCGTTTTTTTGAGTCTTAGAGGAAATTTAAATTTTTTTTTCAAACTCCTATCTATTGTATCGAACTTTGCTAGGTCTGAGCTGGCGAAGTAACATCTAGCGTAAGTGGTATCGTTCAGGAAAATGGTCATCTTAGTGAATTTGCATAATTACTATCCTTCGTCAGTGCGCAACTTCGCCTGGCGTAATGGTACGAAGTTGTGCTAGTCGCCAGAGGCAGCGTTAGTTACGAATTGACGTCACGCTGGCGAATTAGTGCTAGCGTTAGACGCTTCGCGCTTTAGTGAAATTTCCCGCTTGGAACATGGTTACACCATAGCTAAATTCGCTACACTACAGGCAAAGCAAAGCCTGGTGGGAGAGCTACTCCCCTCTATCCTCCTAGTTGGACTTGAGCTGCTCTTTCTTACAAAGCCTCACTCTCTCACTCTTTCTATTGAGTACTGTAACAGGAGCTACACTACACACTAGCTAGCTTCATTCACTTGGTCCCAGTACCTCAACACTTCTGGGGCCTTGTTGACTCCAAGCTCAATGGATCCACTGCCCAGCTCAACTGCTGCAGGTCACAGCCCTTTGTTACACTGCAGGAAGTGGTCACAACCTAGAGCCAATAGAATGGGTATGCAAATTAGGTATAATGTGTTACAGGGGATTTAACCCAGCAAAAGTGGAAAGGAGGCACTGGCAGGGAATGAACCATAAGGGCCATTATACTTATGGGTCACACTAGTTATTTAACAGATGCCTAGAAGTTAAAATCAAGATATGTCTTAATCATATAATTTCAGGGCTGGGTGTAAGGCAGACAAAATATCAGTCGGTAGCATATTAATACATTAAAAGGGTCATTTATGACCACAACCAGGGTCAGATTGGGGTGGGGGGACTACTAGGGTTGCTACCTCAGGAGTCCTCACACCCCCTCTAGGGACCCCCACTGCCCTCCTGTTCATTAGTGATGGTGCGAACCGCCGCAAAAAAGTTCGCGGACGCGTTCGCGAACTTGCGACAAACGCGCAAACGGTCCACGAACATCGCGAACCCCATAGACTTCAATGGGAAGGCGAACTAAAGTTTAAAGTTGTTTAAAGGGTGCAACGACCTGGACAGTGGCATGCCAGAGGGGGATCAAGGGAAAAGAAAAATCCATTATTTTCGTATGTCAAAAGTGTTACAAAGTATCTTACCTGCACCTGTTAGCTGTTCTGGACTCTCTGCCAAAAGCCAAGTTCAAATCTTTGCTTCTTTTTCTGGCTGTTCAGTGAGGGTCTTTCCAGTGAAAGAGGGTCCTCCAAAAAGAGGGTCTTTCCAGTACAAATGAGGGACAGAGGGTTGAGCTCGCAAAAGAGGGACTGTCCCTCCAAAAAAGGGACAGTTGGGAGGTATGCACATTTTTTTTTTTTTTGGTCCAGGGGGTGTGGTCCAGGGAGATCTTCCTGATTGGCTGCCATGTATCTGCTGGTCTGGGGTGAGAGGGCAAAAAAAATGCGGCAAAAAAAATGCGGCAAATTGACGAGAACCCAAAATGCGAACGTCGCGCGACGTTTGCGAACTTTTGGCGAGCGCGAACAGCGGATGTTCGCGCGAACAAGTTCGCCGGCGAACAGTTCGCGCCATCCCTACTGTTCATCCACCACAAGGCTCTCTTCCCTAGTTGCACACTGTTCTTATACTTACTTCTGGCTTTATCAAGGGAGGGAGGGCAGCTAGGAAGTAACTGGGGAGGGCAGGATTGGGGGAGGGATGGCAGCAGGGGAGTGATGGGGAAGGGCAAGACTGGGCCAGGCTGACCACAACTGTATTGTGCAAAGTACAATTTCCGATGCATATGGTGAATGTGTGGAAATGAGTCCTGTAATAAATAATGATAAATGCCTATTTTAATAATATTTTTAATAATGCAAGTTCAGCAGTTATCTGAAGAGGGTGCTGCCTTCAAAAACTTGAAATTGATCTATGACAAATATTACTTTTTTTCTGCAGGTATAAATCCCCTATAAATTGACTTGTGATAGCTAAGTATAAATGAAAATAAAAGCAGCTGAAAACATGATTCACACATCAGAAAGTATATGTTACCAAAGATGAAAATGAGATACTGGCTCACAGGAGAAATTAAAATATTGCTAGATACCTTCAGAAACCTCCTATATGCAGTACAGTATATTATGCAGATAAAGTACGTTTATGGGATCCGTTATCCGGAAACCCATTGTCCAGAAAGTTCCAGATTACAGAAACGTCATCTTCCATAGACTCCATTATAATCAAATAACCCAAATTTTTTAAAATGATTTCCTTTTCCTCTGTAATAATAAAACAGTACCTTGCACTTGATCCAAACTAAGATATAAGTAATCCTTATTGGAAGCAAAACCAGCCTGTTGGGTTTATTTAATGTTTACATGATTTTCCAATAGTCTTAAGGCATGAAGATTCAAATTACAGAAAGGCCCTTTATCTGGAAAGCCTCAGGTCCCGAGTATTCTGGATAATAGTTCCCATAACTGTAATTTGTTACCATTAATTGTAACTACCAGTATAGCTATATCCCTGAATCACATGCTTGTTGCATTATGCAGAATTTTATTCATGTAATTATGGGTAAGGTAAAAAAGACAAACACTTTGGGGGAAATTCACTAAAGCGTGAAGCGTCTAACGCTGGCGAATTTTCGCTAGCGAAGTAGATAGACTTGCCCAACTTCACACCCTTATGCCAGGCGAAGTTGCGCACTGACGAAGGATCGTAATTACGCAAATTCACTAAGATGACCATTTTACTGAACATTACCACTTACGCTAGACGTTACTTCGCCAGGTCAGACCTGGCGAAGTTCAATACAATAAATAGATAGGAGTTTGAAAAAAAATGTTGACATTTTTTCTAAGTCCCAAAAAACGCTGGCGTGTTTTACCTTTTTAGGGTGATGGTCTGTAAAAGAGCGAAATTTTTTTGAGGGGTTACCCTCCTTCCCCCCTACATTTCCTAACATATGGCAACTCAACTATACAGGGGGCACATGTATAGGGCAGTAGGACAACTTTATTTTATTTATTAAAGGTTTCCTGGGCTTGTGTAGTGGAATGTAGTGGCTGTAACATATACTTCTATTATACTGCGAAATTCACGCCATATGCAAATTAGGCATTGCTAGCATAAATGCGCTTTGCCTGGCGAAGTAACACTAGCACAATTACGCTACCGTTCGCTGACCTTAGTGTAACTTCGCACTTTAGGGAATTTGCATAGCGCTTGCTAAAATTCACCTGGCGAAGTGTGGTGACTGTTAGCGTAGGTAACGCTAGCGAATTTTCGCAGCTTAGTGAATTTCCCCCTTTGTACTACGTTGAAATTTAGAGTGCATCTTAAAGGGCAAGGAAAGGCAAAGAAATAAAATCCCATTTTTACTTTCTTTAGTGAAAAAGAAATCTATAAAAAAACCTGACCATTGTATCTGATAATGGTATGTACTATATTAGTAAATGAGGCGTTTTCATATCACTACCCCCAAATGAGTGTAATATTTACACATGATACCCTAACAAAACATTACAGATGATGCTCTTTTCTCATTTTTAAATAGATGTTTAATGATTATCCTGTTGTCTCTCATTTTTTTTTACATTACATTGAAAATAAAGCAATCAGAACCAGCAAATGAATTATTATTTACTCTAACTGAACACTTTAGATTTAAGACGAAAGTCATCTTTCGCCCAGGGTAGCTATCCATTCTAGCTGCTGCCCTTTTCATCCTTAGAGCATCTTTTTCACTTGGCTGAATGAGACAAGACAACAATGTAATGGTTGATGAGTTTCATTTAACGTGAAAGGGCAGCTGGCTAGTTGGATTTCCTTGTAGCTTTTGAGGTATCTAAAATCATTTGAAAATGTAAGATACTGAGATCATTTAGTCCAAGGACTATATCTTGTAAATTTCATACAATATATTTATGTGAAAAGCATTATAAACTCATTGTATATTAGACAGCTGTGAAAAATCAAAGAAACATTTTTGTCCCTTTACAGCATGCCAGCTTGTGAGTGCTCTGTATAGGCTGTTGGTGGCCACATAAGTTCTTTTTGACTCTCTTCTACGTTTAAGCTATTATCTAGTTAGTCACATCTCCACCGTTTCTCCACTGATAGTTACAAAATATTTAGAGACTTACCAAAGAAGTAATCTGTGTCATAATGATATAGTGATAATGCTGATTAGCAGCAGAGCTAAGTACTATGGCCAGTAAGAATCTTCCCCTACTGTATAGCCCAGTCCATTTCTCAAAACAGCAAACAGATTTTTGTATATTTCATTTTGAAATCTGACATGGGGCTAGACATATTGCCAATTTCCCAGCTGCCCCAAGTCATGTGACTTGTGCTTTGATTTACTTCAGTCACTCTTTACTGCTGTACTGCAAGTTGAAATTATATCACCCTCTCGCTTTCCCCCCCAGCAGCCTAACAACAGAACAATGGGGTGGTAGCCAGATAGCTCTCTAACACAAGATAACAGCAGAAATAGTTCCCTCTTAAGGTTATGGCACAAGTCACATGATCAAGGGAAGCTGGGAAATTGACAAAATGTCTAGCCCCATGTCAAAATATAAAAAAAATGTGTTTACTCTTTTGAGAAATGGATTTCAGTGCAAAAAGTCTGAAGGAGTAGCACTATTAACTGATGCGTTTTGAAAAAACATGTTTTCCCATGACAGGATCCCTTTAACAGTAGAGCTTTTGCTGGTGATTATTAGATCGTGCACAAAGCATAGTGTGCAAACAAATCTATAATGCTAATTTCTAGCTGCTTCTTATTAGCCATAATCCCCTAATAGTTTGGGAAATTCTTACTATTTGCCTATACTTTCTATAAACCAAGTCCCTGTACCTATAACCTGGAAAGCAGGGTGGAATAGGCCCACAATGTCAGTTACTGCTTCCTATGATGGTTTAATATAACCATCAATGATTATTAATAATAATAATAATAATAATAATAATAATGATGATGAATGAACAATCAATTAATAATTAATATATTAATAACTGGGAGCTCAAGACTCTTTCTCTTTGGATTTCCACTTCAGGAAGGAGGGGATGCTGCTGGAGAGCCTGGGATAATGCCACCGTAAAGAATATGTGCCTAAAGGAAAAGAGCAAATCCCCACTGACCTCTACATCATCTCTACAGCTTTTATATAGTGAATCTTTGTATAAAGGCCTGATTTAAGAATGCTCAAGCATTCATGCTCTAGAATTTGGGCCCAATAACCATGTGAGAGGTCCTTAACTCTTGGATGGTTTCTTCCTTCCAACATTCTGGCTTTCTTTTGAACAGGTTCTTTTTTCCCTCGCCAAAAGAATAGAAAGTTCAGCAGGTTTTAGGTGCCAGGCTTTTTATATTTTGGGTAAAGTCCCTGCTAATTGGGAGCAGAAATATTCAAAGGAAGAAACCCTGAGGTTCCCACTAAAGGTGATCTGGGTCAACCAAATAGTATCACTGCAATAAAGTGGGACCTTGCCACATCTGATGCCACTATGTCATATGTCCTTAGGGAAACTGTGTCATACAATGCCATGGCTACTGAGTCAGGTAATAGTGTGGATCATGTTACCATGAAATGCTTGAGCCATGACCTCTCATAGCAACCAAATCAGCCTGTAGCATTTAGTCATGTGCTAGTCAGATTTTGCTCATGTTATTAGATTAGCCTTTGTAATAATTGCAAATAACTCAAGGATTATCTTGGAATTTTCGGGAAAATACTACATTGTGTGTAAAACACAAATCCACATGCTCCTGAATGTGCACGTGCACACATAAATGAGCCCTTCTGTTTCAACTACTACAACTAAAATAAGCTACACTAATTCTCTTCATCCAATATGTCCTATGTAAAATTTTTAAAGGAAAAGGAAAGGTTAAAACTAAGTATGCTTCATTAAAAAGGCTATGAGAATGCACTCATATTCACTCACAATGCTACTATTCTAAGCCTCTGTGAAAAGAGCTACCACATTAATATCTTCCTATTCTTTACACATGGGCTTCAGTATAAGCTTTCCTGCTTAACCTCCGAACCCTCCTTCCCCAATCCCTCACCCCTCCTTCACCCCTCCCACTTCTCTAATCTAAACAGAGTGATGCCAGCAGTGAGAGACAGGGAATCTATATCATCCCAAAATGATATGGTAGCTACCATATTAAACAAAGAAACCTTCTATAGCTATTTAATCAGGTCTTGTAAAGCATTCTACAGAATAAATAGTATTGTAGCTTGCACTGTTGATTAATCTGTTGGCAAGAAACTACTGTACATCAGTAGCTTTCCTTCATCCTTACGGTCTCTCTTACAGTAGGTCTTGGTATCCTCTAGTCAAAAAGTTTACCATTCAGCCTTGTCCTGCCACATCTAACCTTTGCCAATGTACCAACATCATGCCTTTTGTGTTATTTTTTGGCACCCAATGACATAATAATAATGCACCACACTGCACTCATATAGAAATTTATAGTAGAAACATATACATATAATATTATAGGTTCAAAGGTACATGCTTTTCTCCTTAGACCAGTTATGACCAAAATGGAACAAAATACAACTTCTAAAATAGCCCAGTACACTCCATAGTATATTTAACAAAAGATAATGATGTGCAAAAAGGTGACTTTCAGAAAACTAATTTCTCAAGTAATTTCTAGTAAAAAACAATGCTGACATGTTTAAATAATTTAAAGAGATACTAACACCAGAACTGAAACATTTTTTACATCTATCATAACACTGGCTTTGATTATTATTTATAATAATAATAATGGGGCTGCCATTTTTGTGCATAAAAAAAAGGACAGTCAGGTTTAAGAATTTCAGGTAACAAATACTTACAAAAGCCGGCCTCTCAGCAAAAAAGATCTGCATGACCTATGTAACTTTTAATGTACATTAATATTTGATGAGGAGTTTTTTGCTGCAGATTTATCAAAAGTCAAAGTTCAAAGTTGAAGCAAAAAGCTATTTTTGACTCAGGAATAGTCCAAATTCGATTCGAATTTGAAAAAAAATTCAAATATCAAAATTTATCATGTACTGCTTATTTAAAAATTCGACTTTGAGTATACACCATCTAAAACCTGCCAAAGTTAAAAACTTAGATTTTTAAAATAAGTTTCAATTGGTCTTTTTTTCTTCTAATTTCAAAGTTATGGGATTTCAAAAAACTCCCATTACTTCGAAAGTCGACCCAAGGGTCAAAGTGAAAATTTGAATTAAAAAAAAAAAAATCGAATTTCGAGCTATTTTTGTGTACTTCGACCAGGGCCAGAACTAGGAGTAGGCAGAAGGGGCACCTGCCTAGGGCAAAATGGAAAGGGAGTGTTGGACAGGTAATTGTCTTTTGCCTACCCCTAGTTCCCTGCTCTGCCCCACCTCCCTCGCCTCCAGCACTCTTTTCCGCCTCCAACTTCTGAGGCGCTTTCCCTTACCTCCCTGACTCCCTCGCCCCCACATTCTCTCCTCCCCTCCAGTTCTCACCTTTCTCCCTCCTCTCCAGCGTTCTGCGTATGCGTGCACACAATGTGTTTGGGTAGGCGCACATGTGCACGAGCAGGGAGGGGAGCGCGGTGGCCGGGTCTGGTCGCCTAGGGCGCCAGATTGGCTTGGCCTGGCACAGACTTCAACAATGGAATAGTCAAAATTCAACTAATATTAGCAAAAAACTTGAAAATTCTAATCGCTGTTTTAGCTTATGGGTGACCTCCTAGAAACTATTTGGGGTCAATTCTTGGACTTCGAATTGGTCCGTTTTAGATTGTTTTCAAAATAAAAACCTTTGAATCGAATTTGATCAAATGCGCAAACGGATATTCGAACAAAATTTTTTAATTCATTTTGGTTTGTCTTTTTAATTCGAATTTCAAAGTTTTTGCACTTAGAAATTCAACCCTTGATAAATCTGCCCCTTAGTGTTATTATCACTTTAAAGCGGGACAAACAATCCAGGTAGTGCACATGCCAGTTGGTGAGGTCACATATCCGTATTTCTCATCTTTTTGCACAACGTTTCTGCTTTAACATGTTTGGTAATTTTCACTGTGAGCATTGGTGGTATGTATTTGCTATATTGCTTTTGTATTTGTCTATATGTATTTTGTGGTCACAGCCTCATTGCTCCCCCGCCTAATGGTTTTAAAATTAGTGGTGGGCACAACTTTCCCTTGTTTGTTATAGTTCAAATAGGAGCAGTCTTTGTCAGGTGATCCCACAGGTGTCTAATAAAATGGCAAGCAAGTTTGGGAGTTTTACTTTGAAAGCAGCAAGTAAGTCGCAGGTAAAACTTAGTGCCTTTGTAAAATGTATAATGAAGCAATAGACTTCTTAATTATTCAAATGCAATTTGAGAGTAGGACTGGCCAGATATACGATGACTTTGACGTAGTTGGCCAGCTTAAATATATTGCAATATATGGACAAACAATCCCTGTTTTGTTTAAAGGGTAAGGCATTTTTTTTAGTAGCTGTATGCACAAAATGTCTCAATGTCTTGAATATATTGATAATGGGTTGTGTGCAGAGGACCACCTGTATTTGACTTCTGCACATTATTAAGGGAATGTAATATAAGTTGGTAACGCAAAACTATTCGCAATGTGAAAAGTTAAGCCTTTGCGCAAACAAATTTTGCTTTGCGTGAATGCAATTTACCTTTTGCGAAACCAGAAACTGTTTAGCAACCATTCCACCAGCAGAAGGCCATTAGCAAATGTTATACTTTGCGCTAATGAACACTTCTTAAGAGTGCGCAATTATAATAACCGTTTAAGGAACAATATTACATTGCGAGATGTGGATTTTTACTCATATTGGTGTGCAATGTTTTTCTCTTAAAGACTTTAATTATATTCCCCCCTATGTATACAGTATGTGAACGTACAGAGTAACAATACTTAATAATTCCCCCTTTGGTCATGTTTATGAAGAGATAGTAAAAAATGGGGTACAATATACTGATGTCAGTGGATCAGTAGAGAATGTTTTATTTAAAGATAAATTCAGAAAATTTCTCACCTTGTGACTTAACAAATAATATGCAAAGCCAAGAATAAATGCATGAATGTGACAATAATGATTCAGTTTAAAGCTTGTGTTTCTTGCTCATATTTTGTTATTTTTGCTGAAGACCAGAGAACATAAGGCCATGATAAACATCAAATTGCAAGAAAGTCTCATACCAATATCCAAACCACTAGGAAATGCATAAATTATTCACCTTGCACATATCATGTCTTAGTTTATTACATATGCAGTAGGCACTTTGCAGAAAATCCCATAAGTTATAATCTAATTAAAGAATAATTACATTGTAATGACTTTGTAACTACCGCATTAATGAACACATATTGCTCAATAAATTAACATAGTTATTGATGAGAGGTCTGTGAAAGACAGCTATGTCAGATGGCCAAAGCAATGAAGCATAGACATAATGGGCAGTGAAGTTGGAGCAATAGCATTTTGCTTGTACAACAATCTAGATTTAGTTTATTTAAAATAAGAAACAATGCAATAGTGACCCATGCACCTTATACATGTTCTTTTAAATTAGTATAGGGCTGTTTATTTAAACATTGCTAGTTAGCTGCTGAAGCTATTAATATGTCAAACTATATAATAGCCTTATATTTCATTGCAGGCAGAACGGTATACAGAGAGAGACACACAACTTTGTGCTCCATTACAACAGTGGAGAGTTGTATGTCAGGCACATATCGTATCCCAATGAGTTTTGCAATAAATGGTTTAGTTTACTACTAATCAGCAGCTACATTTATTTGTCAGGCACAAATACTTATCTGATTGGTTACCATGGAATACTAAGGGGCAGATTTATCAAGGGTCGAATTAAAAATTCAAATTTCAAGTTTATTTTAGTGTAATTCGACTAGGGAATTGTCCAAATCCTACATTCAATTTGAAGTCATTTGGTGGACTTTTGAAAAAAAAATTTTTGTGAAAAATTTTGAATCGAATTTGATTCAAATTTAATTTGAATTTGCAGGTCAATCCTATTCACTCGAATTAAAAAAAAAAAAAATTCGAGTTCCCATAAATAGTGATGGGCGAAACGGCCGCGGTCGCCGATTCGCGAAACGAGTCACGCGTCGTTTTTGACGCGCGTCGCGTCGTTTTCGGCGCGCCGCGTCAAAAACGACGCGCGACTCGTTTTTGCGCGGCACATTTTTTTTGCGAATTTTTTTTGCAGTTTCGCGAATTTATTCGCCAGCGGCGAATCACGGGAAATCGCCGCGAATTCGCCCCAGGCGAATAAATTCGCCCATCACTACCCATAAACTCTAAATTCGATTCTTGATAAATCTGTGTAAACTACAGACTTTTAATACATTAACCATAAGTCTATACAAATATAGTATACAGTTTACAGAGAGTGAAATATTTAGCCATAGCATTACAAGACAAACATCTACAGTATATGCAGTGATGAGCAATTGTTTTTTGCTAGACATGGATTTGAGGCAAATTCTGCATTTCATCAATTGCAACTATGCCAAAAATGTGCTGCAAAAAATATTGCCACAACGAAAAAGTCACCAAGACAATATTGTCGGAAAAAAAAAGTAATCAGAAAAGGAAATTTTTTGCACGTAAAAACATTTTTTAAGTCAATGCGTTTCTCAAAATTTTTCACCATTTTTCAGATTTTTACAGAGTTTCTGAAATTTTTTGGCGAAGTGAAACTGGACAGTTTCGCTTATCACTATCCATATGTAATAAAAGGCACTGGGGGTCATTTATCAACACTGGGCAAATTTGCTCATGGGCAGGAACCCATGGCAACCAATCAAATTGCTGCATTCATTGTTTTACTTGCAGCTTGCTTTAAAAAGCTAAGCACTGGTTGTTATGTGTAACTGCCCAAAGAAAAGATGTTTAATTTGATATTGTACCTAACTCAATTCATTGCGATATGGAATTTCGTGAATGCGAAAAACTTTCAATTAGTGGTACTGCATTATTGTGTTTTCCATTTTAGACTCCTGTTTTGTGCAGAAATTATTATTGCCCTTCTTTTCGCAAATCACAAAACAACTTAACACGTGAAATTCTATCTCCATCTACAATTGTATACATGCAGCATATGTCAAGTTCATAACTTTTTCATTTTTTCATGCTGAAAATAACTTCCGGCTACCCTCTAAAGCTCCTACGCTTTCTATCATCTACTATTGGTTCCTCACAACCAATCATAGGTTATTACTTAAACAGCTTACTCAGACATAGCAACACTATAAAAAGGAGTTGCTGTTCTGGAAAATTTGTTACATTCCCTTTGCCATCCATGCTGCAGGTACGTTTGCCTTGCAAAACCTGCAACACCCATGTGCATTCCAGCAACCCAAAAGACAACAATGTTAACTTCACTGTGTACAAAAACAACCTCAATTTCATTATTTTCTTTTTTCACACATTTTTCACTTGTGCACTTAACCATATCTTCTATGTCATCTTTTAGGGGCAGATTTACTAAGGGTGAAATTTCGAATAGAAAAAAATTAAAAGTTCAACCATCTAATTTTTTGAGGGGGTAATTTTCGATAGAAAACCGCCGTTTTCAATAAAAATTCAATTGTTATAATCGTTCTATCATTTACCACCTCCAGATGTGGCTCATGTAGTTCTGTTAAAAGAACAAAGTGTTATTTGAGCCAAGTCAATCCACCAAGGTCAGACAACATCCATTCAGACCACACCAATGTCAGTTCAGTGTATAATGACATAGCACAGAGGCCACATTTTTATCTCTGAAGCAAATATTGCACTAATTACAGCTATTATTGATAGATATAGTGATCTGTTTGGAACTAGCAAGGTCCATATATCCTATTCATAAAAACTTCTGGAATGAAATCACAGCATCTGTAAACAGCATGAGCAGTGTATGCAAAACCTCTGATGTGATCAAAAAGAGGTTTAATGACTGCAAAAGAATAGTCAAACAAAAAATTTTGAAATACACGCTTCAGGCCAAAAGATACTATAAAAGGCCCATTTCAGAATGTACACTTCTCCATGTTGCTATTTCTCCTTCAGTCATGTCTAGGGTACCTGGTGGCAGAAGATTCACCACTTACCAAACACTTGCTTACCACAGTTTTTTTTTGCCTTAAACTGTACCTTATGTGACATAATGATGAAAGAAACATTGATTGTATCAACTGGGGCCATCAGGGGGGGGGACTGGGGGGACACTTGTCCCGTGCCCGGTGCTTTTTGGGTCTTGGGGGGGGGGGGCCCGGGGACAGTACTCATGCTGTGTCCCTGTCAGAGAGCTGCAGAATGGGTGGGGAGGAGGGACCTGTAATGTCTGCATGTTGCTTTCTGCATGTTTGCTGTAGGAGGTCCTGTAATGTCTAACTGGGGCCCTGTCAACAAGATTACAACCAGCTGAGACAACAAAGTACTATAGCATGTCACATGTCACACAAAACCATAATTATTTTTTGTATGCCTTTATTATTGTTGTGATATGTCTAATTTGCTATGTGTGTACTGAATTTTGTAAGGATTTTAATTTATTTCCTGTTGTAAGAAATTTTTTATTAATACAAATGGTGGCAAAGATTAGTTTTTTTGTTTATTGATAAATTACGGGCTAATATCTATTAGCCTACACTTTTAACTAATACAGAATGCAAAGGATACAGTCTCATTCATGTACTCCGACCCTAGCTTAAATGTTAAAAATAAGGTTTACTTACAGTACATGTAGTCAAGGTTTACTTACAGTTCTATAGAAATATGTTGATTAAGGGAAAATGTCTTTGCACACCCACATGTAGAATATTGTTTTATAATTGAACATCAAACATTTAGCTTTGGTTGTAACACCTACACTATTGATATCTTACAGAGACATCTGGTTGCTAGGGTACAATTTACTATAGCAAGCAGCCTGATTGAATAACAGAATGTAACGTGAATTGGAGAGGGTGTTATAGAAGGAAAATGTTGATAATGTTTTAGTAAACAGTAAAGCGTATCCTTTTGTGTGGTGGGGACACTTAGAAATGTTTAGAAACATGTAATGTGCAAATTAGACGTGTCTAGAAAAAATAGACAGGGCCAAACACCATTACATCAATCCTGCTTGAAAAAAGAAAGAGTGTTATATTAAACACATCAAATGAAAATGAGCATGTTCATAGATGAGGTAGCAGGCTCATTTATAAGCTTAACAGGATCTCATGTGTGAGAGAAGTGTATATGACTGATTTGCTACTGGACCAGGTTCCCATGTTGGCCTGCATCTGTGGGATGAACAGGAGGATCTTCAGCTTGCTCATCAACTTTCATAGCTTCAGGTAGTTGGGGATCACCCAATAGCTGATTGCAGGCTGCTACTATAGGAATAATGTAGTACACCTCCTGAATGGTCCAAAAAGCAGAAGTGTGTCTTGAGTAAGCCTGTCACATCCTGCCTGGAATTAAAATGGGTACCTGCTGTCTTCTGTGCATCCTACTTGCTACTGTTTTTTCTGAGCAGGTACGAGGACGCTTAGTTTATGCATTGGTCCCCTTTATTTTCCAGGCATGCCTTGTGAATTCACCTGTGGTCAGTTAGCCACTGGTGTTCTAAGTTTGTCATCAGCGTGGCTATAAAAAACACTGCTCTGCACTTTAAAGGAATTGTTCAGTATAAAAATAAAAACTTGGTAAATAGATAGTCAGTATAAAATAAAAAATGTTTCTAATATAGTTAGTTAGCCAAAAAATTAATGTATAAAGGCTGGAGTGACTGGATGTGTAACATAATAGCCAGAACACTACTTCCTGCTTTTCAGCTCTCTTGTTTTCCACTGACTGGTTACCCTGGTGACCAGGCAGTAACCAATCAGTGACTTGAGGGAAGGCCACACGGGCCATAATTGTTGCTTTTGAATCTGAGCTGAATGCTGAGGATCAATGGCAAACTCACTGAACAGTTATGTCCCATGTGGCCCCACTTCAAGTCGCTGACTAACTCAAAGTTTCAGAGCTGAAAAGCAGGAAGTTGGATTCTGGCTATTATATTAGACATCCAGTCACTTCAGCCTTTATAGTTTACATTTTTCCCTGACTAACTATATTGGAAACATTTTTTATTTTGCACAGTTTATTTTATCCAGTTTTTATTTTTACACTGAACTGTTCCTTTAACATTGCCTGTTGTAGATCAAGCTGTATTGTTCCTCTGTGCTGATTTCCTGTTTCTGATTCCTGCTCCTGAATTCTGCTTTTGTGATTTTTTGGTTCTGATCCGGCCTGTTCCCGACGTAGCATTTGCCTCATGCCTCAGTGGTTGATTTTCTGGTTTTAACCCGGCCTGCCTGACTA
This sequence comes from Xenopus borealis, assembly GCA_024363595.1. NCBI lineage: Eukaryota > Metazoa > Chordata > Amphibia > Anura > Pipidae > Xenopus > Xenopus borealis. The sequence goes on along the minus strand of CM044444.1, from coordinate 33,484,503 downwards.
CAGTTATGCTGCTTCTATTGGCTCCTTCCCTCCAATATGTTTGGCTCCCTTGCTTGCCCCTGTGGAAGTTGCTGGATTCTCTGGAGGTTACACCTGGTGGCTGAGGATCTCGCCCAAGGCCAAAGGTGGCTGTTTTAGGCAGAAGATCATACCTAAAATCCAGCGACTTCACCAGGGGTTTGGGTTCGCCATATGTGACAAAGCCAAATGCATGCTCAATGACTTGTCTGGCCCTTTTATGAGGTGCATTGTACCTTCGTTCACCAGATGTGGCTGGATCAGTAATTGGAAGAAGCAGCCAGGGTCAGCACCCATAACCAGCTTAAATCAGTATAGTAGTTTTAGCATTCTACATAGATTAACCTTTTTAAAAAATATTACACTTTAGATTGCTCATTTGGCATCTCTTATCAAATGCATTTTTGTTTTTGGTGGGGGGGGGGTCAACTGGAATGAAGAGAAGAATTTGATGTAAAAAAGCTAGCTAATTACTTTAACAAACAAAGGTTAGAGTGTCAACTAATTTGCTCCTAATGGACACCTTTTGAAAGATTCACCTTTCATCCCTTTACTAATAGTAAGTAGTAATACATCTCACAAACCGCATATAGACAAAGGGTGTGCTTTGAATAGGGATGCCACAAATCCACTATTTTGGATTCTGCCGAAACCCCGAATCCTTCGAGAAAGATTTGGCCGAATAACGAATCCGAACCCTAATTTGCATATGAAAATTAGGGGTGGGAAGGGGAAACATTTTTTACTTCCATGATTTGTGACAAAAAGTAATGCAATTTGCATATGCAAATTAGGGTTTGGATTCGGTTTGGTTACAGGTATGAGATTTGTTATCTTAAAAACCCATTATCCAGAAAGCTTCAAATGATAGGAACTCCCATAGGCTCGATACCTGTACAGGTATGGGATCCATTATCCAGAAAACTCTGAAATATGGGAAGGTCATAATTAAAATGTTTAAATATAATTTCCTTTTTCTCTATAATAAAACAGTGCCTTGTACTACTTGGTATAATTAATAATTTTAATTTTTATTTAGTAGTAATTTATTTAGTATTTAGATCCACATTAAGGAAAGACCCTTTATCTGGAAAGCCCCAGGTTCCGAGCATTCTGCATAACTAAGATATAATTAATTAATTAGTGGAGAATTACTTTGTGAAGGGCAGGGTATAAGAAGCTTCAGGGAAATGTTGCCTGTCCCATCCACAAAAACAGGCATCTTGAACAATTGGTGGGTTGCAGAATATCAGGACTTTTTAAATAAATCTGACACAGATTGTAGAACACAGTGAAATATTAGATGCTAACTATAGAAATGTGTCCATATTGTTGCTTTTTTTGCAGTTTAATGAAACCAGTACAATTTTTATTCATGCTACTTTGGCAAGTACGTATATATACTTATACTGCCTCATTGTAGAACAAAGTATGAGAAATTCAAAAACATGGACACTGTCAGCAAACAAAATTATTTAAAAACTCACACCAAATTAACTGAAAGCTCATGTTGCCCCTTATTTTAAAGGGGTTGTTCACCTTTGAGTAACTTTTAGTATAATGTAGAGAGTGATATTCTGAGACAATTTGCAATTGGTTTTGATTTTATATTGTTTGTGGTTTTATAGTTATTTAGCTTTTTATTCAACAGATCTCCAGTTTGCAGTGTCAGCAATCTGGTTGCTAGGGTACAAATTACCCTAGCAACCCTGCATTGATTTGAATAAGAGACTGGAATATGAATAGGAGAGGGACTGAATAGAATGATAAGTAATAAAAAGTGGCAATAACTATACATTTGTAGCCTTACAGAGCATTTGTTTTTAGATGGTGTCAGTGACCCCCATTTGAAAGCTGCAAAGAAACAGAAGAAAATAGCAAATCATTAAAAAACTATGAAAAAGAAATAATGAAGACCAATTGAAAAGTTTCTGAGAATTGGCCCTTCTACAATATACTAAAAGTTAACTTGAAGGTGAACCACCCCTTTAAATAAACCATGAGCAGTTGGCATATATCTCCTGCTAAACAAAAATGAAAGAATACAATCTATAGATAAAAGGAAACAAACAAGGGGAAAAGCACACTTAAATCTGCTTTTATGTTCCATGAAATCCATTTTCCTTGAAATGGCTAAAGCACAAACGTGGGTCAAGTTGACACTCATATCACCTCTGGCTAAAAGCATGTGCTTTTATATGATTTATTCTTATGCAGGTATTTGTTTTTAACAAAGAGAAATTGAGTTACACAAGGTAGAGCAGTTACATGTGTCCCTGCTACTGACTTACCGAATCAGCCCTGTACTAGACTGTTGGCTGACACAGGTAATTTAAGTGAAAAAATAGAAGGCAGGGTTTGATGAAGTTATGTCGAGACAATGAGAAAAGGTGAAAGTCACACAGAGGTGACACAAATGTCATCCATCATTCTAGTTCTCTGCATCTAAATTTCTACAAAGTCTCCCAGTTGTGTGTGTGCTTGCATGTGGTGTGACAGGGCTCAGCATGCATTTCCCATGTGTTCTGTTCTTTCTTTCCTAGGTCAATAGTCCATTTCAAACTGTTTTGGAATACCTCAATCATCTCCATGTACACAATCTGTTCTAAAAATCATGGGTGTTCGATTCTTTTGGTTTCAATTAAAAGGGCTTGTACTATGGTAAAAGTACAGCAGATGTAAATGATTTTTACTATGTATTTTCTATTTCTAAATGACACTGTTTACATTGCAAATAATTCACTGTACAATATAAAAAATAACATTTTTTATCGGTTGTCGTCAGTAAAACAGAATAAAATATTGTTCATACATTGTACCTTTCACACATCCTAATCAAGGTCGCTGTTGTAGTTGTGCTTATTATTCTTATTACTCTGTTTAGGTAAAAAATATTAAGATATAACACAAGCCAATATAGAGACATTGTACATTATAACATTTAATTCCTGAACCAGCAAGTTTGTTTTTTTTAGTTGTAACATTGGTGTGTAGGCAGCCATCTCAGGTCATTTTGCTTGGTCATGTGCTTTCAGAATGAGTCAGCACTTTAGGATGGAACTTTTTTCTGGTAAGCTGTTGTTTCTCCTACTCAATGTAACTGAATGTGTCACATTGGGGCCTGGATTTTACTATTGAGTGCTGTTCTTAGATCTACCAGGCAGCTGTTATCTTGTGTTAGGAAGATGCTACCTGGTTACCTTCCCATTGTTCTGTTGTTAGGCTGCTGGGGGGGGGTGATATCACTCAACTTGTTCTACAGCAGTAAAGAGTGACTGAAGTTTATCAGAGCACAAGTCACATGACTGAGGGCAGCTGGGAAACTGACAATATGTCTAGCCCCATGACAAATTTCAAAATTAAATATAGAAAAATCTGTTTGCTCTTTTGCAAAATGGAATTCCGTGCGGAATTCGGCTGTAGCATCACTTTTAACTGATGCATTTTGAAAAATACATTTTTCCCATGACAGTATCCCTTTAAATCCAAGCCATATTCCTTATTACCATTAACATATCTTTGAGCTAGGGTTGTGGCTTTTTAAACACAAAGCCAGAATTCTGGACTAATTATGTTCTAAATATCATCTGAAAAAATATAAAATACAGGAGGTAAATACTAACACATTGCTTGTTAGAGCTAATTTAATGCAAGACATGCGCAGCTTTGGATAGATCTCAGACAATTAGAAAGTATAGAAAAACTACAAATATGTTTTGCTTGTAACATCAAACATATTTCTTTTTTGCCACAAAAAGTCACCCATAGACTCCAATGGGGGAAAAAAGTGTTGCATGTCAAAAAAAAATTGTTGCGCAGCAAAAAACATTTGTTGTTCATAGACGTCACTGCATTTGACAAATTTCTTGCTGTATCACAAATTTTTGGCAAAGCCAAATGAGTCAGATTCACTCATCAATAATTATTTATAGAACATATTTTTGAATAATGTACATATTAGACATTGCATATGTTTATTACCAAGTAAGATGCTAGCTGGGTGTAATACAATATAAGGGCTACTTTACACATTCAGCCAGAAGTGCATAGGATGGCCATTTTTTATGCAACTCATTAAAAGATGTTGCGTCCAAACATTTTAATTTATCTGGGAGTGAAGGGCCATTGTGTCCATCCTTCATCTTCAGATAAATAGAGAACATAAAGAACTGTCAACACCATGGAACCCTGGAGCTAACACAACCATGAATATGGTGGTAATTCCAAGCTTCCCACTGTTGCATCAACAGACACAGCATAATCATATAAAAACTTGTTATAGGTTAAAAACATGGTGACATGCGCCATGATATTTTGCTTTCATACTGCTTATGCAGAAGTAGATGAGCTCTATGGTGTCATCATGCAATCCTAATAACATGTTCTCCACCTCTACTTCCTACCTATCCCCATGGGCAAATTCCCCTAAGTGGCTACTTACCCAGTGATGGACTGGCCCACCAGGATACAAGGAAAACTCCCGGTGGGCCCAGGTGTCAGTGCACTCTTGCATCTATCATTTGGCCTATTTCATGGTCATTACCTAATTCTAAGGGAAAATAAAAGAGGCTTAATAATGGAATAACAGAGAATAGTAAGTAGATATAAAAGACAGTGGGCCCACGGTCTAAAGTTTTATGGTGGGCCCATGATCTAAGGTTTTCTGGTGGGCCTCTGGCACCCCAGTCCGACACTGTACTTACCCCTCTGTGCAGGTCCCCTCAGTGCAGGTTCCCGGGCGCCATCTTCTTCAGCAACATCTTCTTCCTGGATCCTTCGGTGTTTGGCGGTGCACACGCAGCAGGACACATTTGCCGGTTTGTACTGGGCATGTGCCGTAAGTTCACTAAATTCAATCGGCATGGGTGATGAACTGGCATCTCCCTAGGTATTGTGCAAATGGGCACTGAAATGCATGCAGCTATTCTTTTTTTTCCATTAATCATTCTATTTCTAAGAACATTCTTATTAACTATATAACTAGAGTTTTCACTAATTCATTAATGAACTGGTGTATCTGGTTGGTCAACTTTTTAGTAATGAGTCCTAAAAAATGAATAATGCTGTCGATAGAAAAAACTTCTGTTGTTTGGAAACATAGAAGTTTGGAGAAAACATGCTCCTATTATGCTGTATAAAACAAAATTCACAGCAAAAATGTTGTAAAAAGCTGTGTAAAATAAATGATGAACTTAAGATGTATGTACGTTACACCAGATTTGCTGCCCATTATTTTACATGTTTATGATGGAAGAAATAACGCGTGCAAATTTTACTAAATTTACAGCCATTTTTTTACATGGCAAAGTCTGCCAATGTGTGTGTATTATCCCTTTGTTTATTACACAGCATTATAAATCTGCCATAAGTCTTGTGCATAATTTCATATTTACTGAAAACCTATTTACAATTCGGATTGTTTTTCTTAAGAAAAGGGTTTCGTCTTATAAGGAAATTAAAGTAAGATAATGTTCTGTACAGCACCATAATAAAGAAACATTTTAAATATGGATTTATGACACTCTAGTTTAATGCCTCAGCAACTTTGCGAAGGTTTGAGAGAATGAAGACAGTGATAGTGTTCAGCCACAGGAAAAAAACATCTGAAAGATATCAAGGGATAATTCACATCCAGAAACAGAGCATTGAGAACTCGAAAAATAAGCTATAGTTAGCTATTCTGCCTTCAACCTCATAGTTTTGCCAATTGTGGGCATATCACTTTAAAACAGGAACACACCATCTGTTCCACTATATTGAGTAAAGATGAGAAAAATGCATATTCCCATTTGAATCATAAAAAAAATGATTTGTGATGTAAAATGTTTTTCTCCCTCCCTGAAGCACAATATTTGCCTACTGCTTCACAGTCACAGATCGCAGGAAACATTTACTTGATAAAATGAATTATAGCTCCCTGATTCACCCCATGTCCCATTTGTTATAAAATGTTGCTTTGATTAACTAATACTTTGCATATGAAATGTTAATTTTCACAGCACAGCATATTTAAATGAACAAATGCCAATGGTCACACAGACATGGAGGCCTTGCGATAACTTAACAATGTAGACATTTAAATACCCTTGCGCACCACTCCCACTAAAGATTATTAAAAAAGTTTCAATTTATAGATTTTTATCACTTACCTAAAATACACAAACCTGAATGACCTACCCCAGGGAGACCAGTTATTGTTGGTATAAACTCTTTGGAGAGAACCACTTTCTGAGTTTATAGACCATCTTTTGCAACCATTCGTATTCAGACCTCCTAGCTACCTGAAAGATTGTTCCCATGTGATTACAATGACAAACTAATTATTAGGGATGGCGCGAACCGCTGCAAAAATGTTCGCGAACATATTCGCGAACTTGCGACAAAACGCGCGAACGGTTCGCGAACATCGCGAACCCCATAGACTTCAATGGGAAGGCGAACTTTAAAAGCTAAAAAAGACATTTCTGGCCAGAAAAATTATTTTAAAGTTGTTTAAAGGGTGCAACGACCTGGACAGTGGCATGCCAGAGGGGGATCAAGGGCAAAAATGTATCTGAAAAATCCAATAGTCGCAGCCACTGAAGCACAGAAAAAATATGCCATATAAATGCTGAAAATAGTCGCAGCCACTGAAGAACAGAAAAAATATGCCATATAAATGCTGAAAATAGTCGCAGCCACTGAAGCACAGAAAAAATACAGGTCAATGTATGGCAGTTGTTTGAAGAACAGTAGATTACTAGCCAGCAAAGCTACCTAACCTAAAATGTCCCTCAAATCCCTGCAGACTTCTGTCCCTCCAATACAGAGCAGTATCAAGCAGATTACTAGCCAGCAAACTTTCAACTGTCCCTGAAATCACTAACAGCTCTCTCCCTACACTAACTCTTCCAAGCAGCACACACAGACAGAATGAAAAAATGCTGCAGGGCTTCAGTTTATATATGGAAGGGGAGTAGTCCAGGGGGTGGGGGGTGGTCCAGGAGGGAGAGCTTCCTGATTGGCTGCCATGTATCTGCTGGTCTGGGGTGAGAGGGCAAAAAAAAGCGGCGACTATGCGCGAACCCAAAATGGCGAACGTCGCGCGACGTTCGCGAATATTCTGCGAGCGCGAACAGCAGATGTTCGCGCGAACAGCGGATGTTCGTGCGCGAACAGTTCGCGCCATCCCTACTAATTATTCTTGGGCCACTATAGATGTAGCCTCCCTCTACTCTGGCATACCCCACAGTTTGGGTCTTACGGCAATAGCATATCATCTAAATAAGTATAGATGATATGTGAATATAGATATTCAAAAACACTTATAGAGTTTACTTTAACTTTTTTCTTTTTGAAGACACATTTTATCTTCAGAAATGCAGTACAGCTGTGGCGGCTAAATTTGCCCCATCTTTTGCTAACTTTTGTAGAAGTTGGCGGGAAGGGTTAACCATTTATCACAATACTAATCTTTTTCAAATGTAGTCGCTACACAGATGACTTGCTCCTAGTGTGGTCTGGTAACAATGACTAGTTTATTTAATTTATTTTGCACATTAACAAGAATTCTTTAAACCTTAAATTCACTTATGAAATACATCCCTCTCTTTAATAAATACAAGAATCAATCAGCTTCCAAACATTCAGAGACAACAAATGAACTTACACACTCGTAGTATATTTCTATATCTAGAATTCTATATCTTGTGTTTTGACTTTTAACCCAGAGTTTGCTGATATAAAAATCCATTAAAGGAACTTTACTCCCAAAATGCATACGCAGATGGCATATTAAAGAATCTTATCCAACTGGAATATATATATGATTGGTGTTTTTGTACAACTGACTATGTATAAAAGGTATGTCTTATAATGGAACACATGACGTTTTGCTTGTTTAGGAAGGCCCTGGAGCTATACAGTAAGTGCAGGGGCTGCATGACAAGGTATCTGAATGACCAGCAGCCCAATTACACTGGTCTAGGTCAGAGCTGGGCCACAGCAGGGTCACATGTAGCTGTGTTTAGGTGAGAAGGAATGAGTTAAAGCAAGAGATGGCCATGCCCAGGGGCAGAGTAAGAGAGGGATATGATGTAAGGGGAAGAAGCAATTCACTTCATTATCTTCGGAGCAGGCAGAAACAGGAGGCAGAGCTCTCTCTGTAATATAATGTTATCAGCTGCAGTATATACACACTAATTCCTCAGTAAACTACTGGCTTTTGGGGTAGAACTATTTGGGCAGCTGCTTGTTAATTTCTTGCTGTTTATTTGCTGTTTAACAGCAGTTAATCTCACTGTAGTCACTGAGGCAGCATGGAAGTCAGTCTGGGCCCAACAGGCACCTTCTGTATTATATAGAAATCCAGCCTGTGACACTGAGCTGCTGCTACTGCAACTCATTAGACTATACAGAAAGTTGTAGTTGGATATACAGTTTGGGTACTGGGGCTCGGTTGGGAGTAGAGAAGCCTGAATACAATAATTTTCTTGGGCTTTGCTTTATTAAGTCTGAGTATTGCACTGTATTTCTAGATATATAGGGGAATGTAATATGTTGGTAAAGCAAAAACTATTCGCAATGCGAAAAGTTAAGCCTTTGCGCGAACAAATTTTGCTTTGTGCGAATGCAATATACCTTTTACGAACCCGGAAACTGCTTAGCGACCACTTCCGGCAGCGGAAGGCCATTTGCGAATTTTATACTTTGCGCTAATGCACTGTCAATGTAATAAAACTTCTTACTGAAAGAGTCGCAATGTTAGCTCCAAAAGATTACGACACCTTCAAGCACTTCTTAAGAGTGCGCAATTACGTACAATCCACAATGTGCAATAAAGATTTGCAATGCAATAACCATTTAAGGAACAATATTACATTGCGAGATATGGATTTTTACTCTTATTGGTGTGCAATGTTTTTCTCTTTGCAACTTTAATTACATTCCCCCCATTGTTACTTAATACAGCAGCCTGTCTTCAGAGTCTCACCTAATTTTACAGGGCTTTATTAAGTTACAGATGTATCTATAAATACAAATATATATATATATATATATATATATATGATTGAGCCTGTAATAAAAAGCCATATATTTATTTAGAGAAAATTCCAGCTGCCCTGTCATTTTACCCTATAGAGGCTGCACACTGTCATTCAGGTTGTGTGCATAGGGCAAAATAGTTGTAATGTGTTAAGGCAGTTCCCCCTGTGAGTTTATCATGGAACATGTGGCAGAGCTCTCTCTTTACATAAGGCACATTCACCCCTCACTATACTGCTAGCTTTGGGGATGTTAGTCTCTCACTGTTTATTTGCTGTTTGACAGCAGTCAGTCATACTGTGGCAGCATGGAACATCAACCTGGGGCCCAAAAGGGTACACTCTCTATTATATCGAAATCCAGGCTATACACTTTGCTGCTGCTACTGCAACTAATTAGAGGATACAGAGAGCTGTAGTTATAGTATACAGAAATGGTTATGGGGCTTAGTCAGGAATAGGACAAAGCCGGAATACAGTCATTTTTCTGGGTGTTGCTTTCAGAAATTGGCATATTGTATGGTATTTCTATATATATAGTTACTTGAGTCAGCGGCCTATTATCAGATTCTGACCACTATTTTACTGGATTTTATTGAGTTAAGGTGGCCATACACGGGCAGATAAAAGCTGCCGACAGACTGTGTCGGCAGCTTATCTGCCCGTGTGGGGGGGCCTCCGACGGGCTTTCCCGATCGATATCTGGCCGAAAGTCGGCCAGATGTCGATCGGGCAGGATTAAAAATCCCGTCGGATCGCGGCCGCATCTGTTCGTTGATGCGGTCCCGCGATCCGACCGCCCATACTGATCCGAACGTTGGGCCCTAGGGCCCACGATCGGATCAGCCCGATATCGCCCACCTCAAGGTGGGCATATCGGGGAGAGATCCGCTCGTTTGTCAACATCGCCAAACGAGCGGATCTCTTCGTGTATGGCCACCTTTACTTATTTCAGCTTGTGCTCAGAGGACAATCTTCTGCTGCTGCTACTGCAAAGGGAACCTACATATAGTAATCCTCTGTTAGAATGTCTAGTAGATTTCCAAAGACCAAGGGGTAAGTATAAAGCAGCGACTGCTTATTGTGGCTTGGACCAGATGCGGATTACTGAATTTAAGGGCGTGCTCATATACAGTATATATATATATATTTATAGCAAACAACTCCAACATACAATGGCTCTTTCAGTGCCTGTGGCTTTCAACTAGAATAATGTTGGGATGCTTTCCTTAGGCTTAGGGGACTATGGCCAGGAAAATTATACCCCAAAAATGAATACTTGAGCAACGGATAGTGTATATCAAATTAAAGGACATATTAAAGAATCTTACTTGTGTTTTTAATTATTTAAATCAATTTATTGTATGTATTTATCAATGTTATTGTATATTAAGAAATTAATATTAAGGTTTGGTGGGGTGAGCCCAACTGAAGGCTTTCAGTTGGGCTCGCTGTGGTGGTAGGACCTTGCCAGAGTCCTGCACAGGTAAGTTTAGAAGAGGGAGAAAGGAGGGCGACTACACTGTGGATTGATTGATACAGATGCTACTACTGCGGCAGCCTTCTTGGATTTCCTATCATCGAAACACTGCAGATGCAGGTCCCGCAGCAAGGTTGCTGAATTTCTCTCATGTTGGTAACACAGCACAGTAGTGACCTCTTGTTAAATTCTGGCTTTAGAATATTGCCTTGGGTTAAGCTGTGAAGTTTCTATTTATTTTATAGAATGTGAATAAATGCTGTGAAAATTTTACACCCATCTCTGTCTCCTGGTTTCATGAAGGTATGTACTGTAATAATGGGGTTCAGTGGGTTAGCCCAAGGTGAAGAGTCAAATTGAGGAGTCCCCTTGTCATGGAAGCCCTGGAGCTATAAGTGCAGGGGCTGCATGTCAAGGCATCCGAATGACCAGCAGCCCAATTACTGGTCATGTATTGTTCTCCTTTTGAGAGGACCAATATGGCACATTGGGCTCAAACTAATGATGCAATATGTATGTCTTTGACTATTGACAGATACTAATCGGCTCTACAATTGGATATTGTTCATTATGTCTGCCTGCCCATTGGTGTTTGTGCATTTAAAAGTGCTGGGCAGTGTTTGGATGTTTAGTCTATGATTAAAGGAGAACTATACCCCCAAAATTAATGCTTAAGCAAAAGATTTTATATCAAATTAAGTGGGATATTAAATAATCTTATCAAACTGGAATATATATTTAAGTAAATATTGCCCTTTTCTCTTGCCTTGAACCACCATTTTGTGATGGTCTCGGTTCTCTGGTCTCTGTTCTGCTTCAAAGATCACCTGACCAGAAATACTGCATACAACTCTAACTGGAAGAAGTGTAGAATTGGCACGTGACCTAACAAGTATAGTTTGTTGGTAGGTTTGTGTACACTGTGAATTATACAATCCCATGGGGCTGACCTTAGTTTTTAAAATGGTAGTTTTCTATTTATGATTACCCAATGGCACACACTACTAAAAAAGTATATTATTATGAAAATGGTTTATTTACATGAAGCAGGGTTTTACATATGAGCTGTATTATGGTATACCATTTTATAGAGACCTACATTGTTTGAGGGGAATACTTTTCCTTTAAATACTGAAGGGTTATTTTAAGGTGCTGTAAACAAAGTTAATTGTTTAATATAATGAATGAGCTATCCTCTGCTGTGCATAATTATGTCATTAGCCATCACCCTGCCATTCTCTTTAGTATACGTTTAACCAAGGGAGTTCTTAGTGATAAATTTCACTATTTATTATTTATTATTCTGAGCTTTTACTTTCTTCTTAAAAATCTACAGAATGATCTAATGCAGAATGATTCCAGTTAATACAGAGGACTGTATTGTATATGTTTCCTACTGAGAACCGAAAAGGGAGGCTTTCTATTTTTTGAGAATACTTGGGCTAATCCAAGATAATCTTAAAGGGGTGGTTCACCTTCAAGTTAACTTTTAGTATATTGTAGAAGGCACAATTCTAAGAAACTTTTCAATTGGTCTTTATTATTTATTTTTCATAGTTTTTTAATAATTTGCAATTTTCTTTAGTTTCTTTGCGGCTTTCAAATGGGGGTCACTGACACCATCTAAAAACAAATGCTTTGTAAGGCTCCAAATGTATTGTTATTGCCACTTTTTATTACTTATCATTCTATTCAGTCCCTCTCCTATTCATATACCAGTCTCTTATTCAAATCAATGCAGGGTTGCTAGGGTAATTTGTACCCTAGAAACCAAATTGCTGACACTGCAAAATAGAGAGCTGCTGAATAAAAAGCAAAATAACTATTAAACTACAAACAATAAAAAATGAAAACCAATTGCAAAGTGTCTAAGAAAATCACTCTCTACGTTATACTAAACGTTAACTCAAAGGTGAACAACCCCTTTAATGTGAGTATGGCTAGTTGCTGACTATGTTGGAGTACCTTATGTTCACTAGTGCTTCATAGTAGAACAATCACCAATAAAGGGCATGTTTAAAAGTTTCTACTCTTACAAAAGTAGTAAGTATGCAGTTACAGTAGCCTTAATGTTATTGAGATTATAAAGATATAGCAATAACATTTATATGCTCTTGATAAACAAAGACAAACTTTAATTAAGGGAGAGATTGTTATGAAGCTTTGCAAGAATTGTGTATCATTAATGATAGTTAACACTTGGTAAAACATTACAAAGCCTTTTAGATTAATGAAGTATCCATGCCAGAACGATCTGCAGAAAATGATAGTCCAAATCCCTTGCAAGCTATACATATCAGGGAGCAAAGCTTTAGACAGGTTATAGTGCTGAATCCTGTGATGAGCACCCCACAGACTGAAAGCTGCTCCACTACTAAAAGCCATCAAACACATTCTAACTAACTGGCATCAGGTTTGATAAATGTGCCAATTTATTGAAAACTTTTCCAACTGTTCCAGTGATAAAAGGGAAATATTGAACTACTGGGAACCCTTCAGGATTTCTTAGATTAATGTTTGATAAATCAGCCCCTTCATGTAAATGATAAATTATGATAATATTGTTATTATATTACTAAATAGTTTAGGGGTTGATTGTGTTCAAGAAAAAAAAGTGGGCATAGATTGTATTGCACGTTACATAACGAAAACAAATTTTTATTGGTTGCTGTCATTAGCTAAATCATTTCTTGGACTATCTTATCTTTGTCTGTCTGTCTGTCTGTCTGTCTGTCTATCTAGCTATATCATTTATCTGTAGATGATAACATTTATGCCTCTGGAAATAGCTGATTTTGAACAAGTGATTCCCTTGTCTCTATCAATAGTAATTAACCCTGAGGCTAATGAAGCGATACCAGACAGTTAACATCACCTGATGAGACAACCAACCAACAGTTGCAGCTAATGAGAACATTATGGGCTGTAGGATTCCTCTGTCGTTTTTCTATTGTTTTCATATTAAGCTAATTTGGACTTAATGTAGATAAATTGGTGGCTTTGTACAATAAAAAACAATTAGCACATGTGAAGAAATTGATTTCTGGTTTATGACAAGGATTTTTCTGCCTCTTATTCATATCACGGAGGTTCTGTTAAGCCTTTATGATGAAAATAACCACATAATTGCTCCCAGGGAAAGAAACAAAATATATAATGAAAAATATGAAAATATCAAACCATCCTAGTCTTATCTCCCTGAGAAGTGGATACGACATTGTAGTACTACCAACAATTATGTGATACTTAGGGGCAGATTTACTAAGGGTCAAATTTTGAATTGAAAAAAAATCGAAACTCCACCATGTGAATAGGTAGGGAAGTAAAATCCTTCGAATTCGACTATCGAATTCAAAGGATTTTACCGCAATTTGATTGGTCGAACGATTGAATCGGAAATATTCAATTGATAAATCGGTTAAATCGATCGGTTCGAACGATTTTATCGATCGAATATTTTTTATTCGATCAAAAATAATTAAACCCAATTCGGTAGCTTTGATCTGGTGAACTAGGTGGTCGAATAAAAATTTAAAGGGGAAGTACTTAGACATTTGAATAGTCGAATATTCAAATGAAATTTTTTCGAATCATTCTATTCGATTGAATTTACAAAATTCACAGGTCGAAGGGTTCTTCAAAAACATTTGATAATTTGAATCTTTTTGAAAATTCGATCAAACTTCTAATCCTTCATGTGAATTTAGTAAATCTGCCCCTCATTGTATGTCCTTATTTAGCTCCATCATAGCACTTGGCAAGTTGCCTATACAACAGACTACATATCCCAGGACTCCCCTTTGTTGAAATCCAGCCTTTTCTGAATGTACACTGAGTGAAAACAAAGGACAACTAGATCTCACAAAAAAACTCACAGAAGCCACAAAACAATAATTATCAAGCTACGTATTATGTTGTATAAAATCTTATTATTTTTATAATGTTTATCTGATATAAAGAGTATTACACAACATGATAGTCTCTTTAATGTTCACACATTTAGAAATATATATCACATATATAGAAATCTCTCTTTACTATGTATGTGAGTGACTAGGCTTAAAACAACCATTAATAATTAATCAAAGTAGGAGAGGGTATTGTGGGGAATAAAATAGGAAGAGAGCTGAAAACTGCAACACTGTTGTGTTGCTACTTGCATCCAAGACCAGCAGTGCAAAAAATAACAAAGCACAGTTTCCGGAGTGACAAACAGTCCTCCCTTCCTCTTCCCTGGCACATCCAAGATGGCGGTGCCCATAGCTGCCAAGTGGGTTGGGGTGCTGGAGTATTGACATTGGTGCGCAGACAAAAGAAGTCTTTGCTCCATGTCTTGCACAAAAATTCTAAATAATTCCCGAATTCTCTATTATTGGAACCACAAGGCCCCTGACAGACAGATACCACTTCACTAGAAATGAAATACCCTACATAACTTTAAAATATTGAAAATTTACTTTAAGGTGATTAATAGATGAGTGAACACTTTTGATAAGAGAAACCTTCAGGAGCTGAAGAGGCCCTAGCTGGGAGGTCAGAAGGGAATGTGAAAATTGATGTGGCAGTTCAGCTAGAGGCTTATGAGTCACATTGTATGGCAGGCTATTTAAGTAGGGTCTGCGGCTTATATGTTCTTTGGGTGATACAGGAGACAGCACACTGACTAATGCAGGGCCACCCTTCCTCCCTGGACTTTGAATGGTATGAAAGATTACAGTGATGGTTTTGTAATAGTCCTGGCATGCTGAGATGAATATACAAAAGGTTACAAGGACTTTAATACGCAAAATAACTTGGTGGGTAAAGTAACTTAAAGAGCACCTATTGGGGTAAAATGATACCCCCAACCAAAAGTGCGGGCTGATAGAGCCCGCATTCCGGTTGGGGGTTTCACTGATTTTTTTTTTAAAAATATGCCCCTCGCAAGCGCTAGCGGCCCCGCTCCGGGAGGGAGCTCCTGGAGCGAGCAGCCGTCTCTCCATAGGCGCGCATGCGCAGAATGAAAAAGCGGCCTCAATTCTGGCAGCTTTTCATTCTGCGCATGCGCGTGACGTCATTAAGACGCGCGCCTATGGAGAGACGGCTGCTCGCTCCGGGAGCTCCCTCCCGGAGCGGGGCCGCTAGCGCTTGCGAGGGGCATATTTTTTTTTAAAAATCAGTGAAACCCCCAACCGAAATGAGGGCTCTATCAGCCTGCACTTTTGGTTGGGGGTATCATTTTACCCCAATAGGTGCTCTTTAATGAAGGGAGCGGTATTATAAAATGTATGGTCTTATTTAAGAACTGGAAAAAAAGGAGTGGTTATCATCAGTAGTGATGGGCGAAACGCCGCGTTTCGCTTCGCCGAAAAATTCACGAATTTCCAGAGAAATTCGCGAAATGAGTCGCGCATTGTTTTCGACGCGCGTCGCGTCGTTTTCGTCGCGTCAAAAACGATGCGCGACTCGTTTTTGGCGGCAAATTTTTCCTGCCGTTTCGCGAATTTATTCGCCAGCGGCGAACCGCGGGAATTCGCCGCGAATTCGCCCCTGCCGAATAAATTCGCCCATCACTAATCATCAGTTGTAGTGGAGTAATGGGTGTAAGAAAGAATGATGGACTTTGGACAACCAGATGAACAGTAGGCAGTTTACTAACTTGGGCATGGGGTTCCCTACTGGCAGGTGGTTGAATTCCATTGAGGCCATGTATTGGAGCCTGATGGGTAATAACATACAAGAGGTACAAATGAAACTGAATAATGGCTCAGTGGAAAGGATTTTTTTGCAATTATGATAGGTGGGTCCCAGTGTATAGTACATTATAGAATGTAGAAATATGTGCTGTTCTCAAAAGAAACAATATCCCTGCAGGGAACATGTTCTAAGTACAAATAAAAGCAGTATGGTATCTGAAATAAAGATCACACATTTTACTTACCACTCAATCTCTTTACATTTTATTTTACAGTCCTATGCAACATTAACTCAGGAACACATTTTTAAGTAATTATAGAAGAATCTGTAAGTGGAGAATTGTCAATTTTCATACATACTTTTTTATTATAGTATCCAATTTTTGTATATTGAGCATTCAGCATTTTGTTGTAGAAAATGTAGATAATGAGATAGATTTGGTTAAAGGAATACTGTCAGATTTTTTTTGTGCCTGTGTAATGCTTTATTCAAACATCAATGCAAAAGTTGCTAAAATTAAAGAGATATTATTGTTGTGTTTGGTAGCCGAGGATGAGGAAGGTATAACAATGCTTTATTAGCAGGTTCATGCAGCCATTACATAACAGCAGTAAGTCTTAATTTCACTTTAAAGCTGTACAGAACGTCCTGTGTATGCAAAGTTCCACCTGCAGGCCATTTGTATAAACACCACATATTCCCCCAATAGTAGGAAAGCATTTGGACAAATATATAAACAGTAGCAATTAAACTGTATGTATCTTAAAGCAATATATATATTCTACACATGACATAGTCCTTGGTCCATGCAGGTAGTTTCCTTATTCTCTCAGTATGCCTTATAGGTTCACTTTCTTCTGCCCAATTGCAGTTGGCATTAAGAGTAGGGAAATGTCCTTAATCAAATGGAACATCTCCAAAGTCATATCTAGCAGGAGCAAGACAACTTGCATTCCATATGCATCCATCAGACAGTTCATATGTGTATGGTCCTCACTGGCGTCTCACTTCAAGTGGTGTAGTAAATTTAGATTGTCTTTGTTTCAGTATTCCTGGTTTCTTAATTCTGACTAAAGATCCAGGCTGAAAGTGCACTTCTCTTGCACCACGTTGTCTGTCAGTATAAGCCTTGCATTTGGCTTGGTGATGTTTCACAATGTCAGCATTAGATGATTTTGTAGGAATAGTCTTTGGTGGAAGTTTGAAGTCTGCAACATGTAACTTAGTGCACATCTGTCTGCCATGTAATAATTCAGCTGGAGATGATTGGGTTGTTGCATGGCATGTTGCTCTGTAGTTATGCAGGAACTCTGCTGTAAATACTTTCCAAGATTTCCAAGTAAGATTTGCTGTCTGTAGTAACCATTGTGGGTAGTGCAGGATCAAATAAAGCTAGCGTTGGACTGTTCGCAAATGTCAAAGCTATGTTGAGCAGTCTCTGACCAAACCAGACTTGAAGTTCCATGTAGTAGTGCTCAAAGTGGCCCACAACTGAAGCATAGTTGGGAATAAACTTAGAATACCGTGAAGTAAGACCTAAGAAAGCTCATAAGGTCTGGAAATCAGTTGGAGTAGGTGCTTGTGTAACCGCATTGACATGGTCAGGGTCAGGCAATAATCCATCTTGTGAAATTATATGACCCAGAAATGACAGCTGAGTTTGTCTGAAGTGGTATTTCAAAAGGTTCAGTTTGAGTCCTGCAGAATCAATGCATTTCCAGGTACTTGTCATGGAGATCCATAGTTGGACCATAGACCATTATATCATCCAAGTAGCATTGTACACCAGGTAAATCATGGAGTATAGAAGACATCAGTCTTTGAAAACAACTCGGTGCTGAAGCCAGTCCATAAGGTACACTTCATGTGTAAACTATTGAATTGTGTCCATGAGTTTTCAAATAAATTTTTCACACTGAATTTAATCTGGCCAATTGTCTGGTTGCCTCACATACTGGAGCTTCAAATATTCCTTTTCTGTAGAGCCTCACAGTGGATGTCATTGATAACATCAGTATGTTTCACTATGTTTCTAATTGTCATGCATGGCTATATGACCTTGAAAACCTGATGCCACTGTTTTGAAAATTCTAATGGAAAAATGTTAGTAAAAAGATTGGGCATGCAAGTAAGATAAATGGGGGGGGGGGTATTTTTTCTAACAATATAAACTATTTAACTGCTGCACAGCTACCAGGTATATGTTGCATTAAAAAGACTGGGAGTTTATTAAAATTGAATGTTGAGGGTTTGTATGGCCTTTATATAAAACTTGAAAACTGGCAGGTCTAACGTGCCTCATTTAATTTAAGTAAGTAAAAGGCAGAATTAAGTCCAGAATATTCTTTTTGCTGGACTAAGATACACTTTACAAAGTACTTAGGTTCAGGTTCATATTTTGCAAGGAAACCTACACTTGAATGGTGTTTATGACATTTTCTGGCATTCCTTTTATTGTCCCTATGTTTTTCAAAGAAATGCATTTTAACTTTACCTTTAGCATTTCATTTTACTGGCCCGTACTTCACAATAATGCCCTCTTGACATGCAAAGGGAGTTTTTAAGATATACAAGAAATATTTTACAACATCTCCAGGCTTTATTCAGTATAATTCCCCTCAGGGAAAATTTCCTTTCAACATGTACAAGTGAGATGTCCAATTAGCTGGGGAGAAAAATACTTAACCTTGAACATTTGTCATATTTCTCATTACCGGAACACTTAAGACATTCCCTGAAAGCAAGCGTATCCTTTTACACATGCCTAATTCTTTTTTTCCTTATTCATTCAGGCTTTTACACTTTTTTTGTGTGTAAGTGACAAGAGCCTGGAATCCTGTTTATATAAGATTAAGATGCTAACTAGTAAGCAATTTACATATAACCTATAGAAACAAAGAAAAAAACTTTTTAAATTCAGTCCTGCTTTCCCCTTTTCTTTCTCTTACAGTAAAGGCACTCTTGGGAATTCAGGGTAGCAAGAAGCCCAAAAATGCAGTGCAAATGTGGGAAAAAGGCACATTTTTGCCACAAATATTGATCTATGTTTGCCTGTGATTCTTTTTTGTCAGTGTAATATTTGCATGATTGGTAGAGCAGTATCAAGGTCATAATAGGGGAAATGCATTTTTTAAGTCTTGCATTTCTTCTCTACTTTAGTACACTGTGAAATAATGTCCTGTTGTAAGCATATTTATGAAATTTAAATGCCTGGTACGTAAGGCATTTCTTCAGTTTTTACATATATTTCATCAGTATCTTTATAATTACATTTGTTGTCTCAGTTTAAAAAGGGTTCATCTATGTATCCTCTTATTTGCATGTAGGATTTTCAGAGAACCATTATTCTAATCCATGTCACACTGAAGGATGTCTCTGTTTTGATTTTTGAACAATCTTTTCAGCACTACACTCTTCCCTGATATTAAAATAGAATATGTAGTAAATATAAAAGGATATTATAAATTAACCCTGGAAATTGTCTGTAGAAGAACATTTTGGTAGAACTGAAGCCCAAAAAGATTATCTAGACCCACAAGTCCATTGGCCAGTCTAAATTACAGTATCTGCACAAACTAGAATTTATTTCATAACAGAAAGAGTTGACTCACCCCTGGTGGTCTAGTGGGGGGCCATCGGGGAAGCCCGGAATGCCTCCTGCGGGGGCACCTGCCTCTCTCTTTCTCCTGCATCAATGCACTCCTTCCTGCATGTCTGCATCTGTCTGTTCTGGGTTTTAGACAAAGCATGCATAAAAAATTATTTAAAGAGTCTTTGTACTGAAACTCATTGGGGCAAATTCACTAAGTGGTAAAAATGCTCTAGTGACGCCTACGCTGATATTCATCACACTTACGCAGGTGAATTTTCGCCACTCCATTGCTAATTCAATAAAATGTGAAGTTGCGCACAGGGAGGCGAAAAGTAGCAAAGTTGTGCTACCGTTACTTCATCAAGCAAAGCAGATTTATGCTAACGATGCCTAATTTGCATACGGCACGAAGTTAAAAGTATAATAGAAGTATATGTTACAGCCACTACATTACACTACACAAGCCCAGGAAACTTTTAATAAAATGAATAAAGTTGTCCTTTTGCCCTAAACATGTGCCCCCTGTATAGTTGTGTTGCCATATGTTAGGAAATGTAGGGGGAAGGAGGGTAACCCCCCCAAAAATTACGCTATTTTTCAGACTATCACCCTAAAAAAAGTAAGACACCAGCGCTTTTTTGGGACTTAGAAAAAAATTTCAAGTTTTTTTTTTCAAACTCCTATATATTGTATTAAACTTCACCAAGTCTGACCTGGCGAAGTAACGTCTAGCGCAAAAGGTAATATTCAGTAAAGTGGGAATCTTAGTGAATTAGCATAGTTATGGTGGGGCAAATATGGTGGGGTCGAGTTTTATAATTTAACTGACTATACAATTCAGGCCCTCTGCATTTTGGGTGATGGGAGACTTGTATCATTCAAAAACAGCTGAAACAAGCTCAGTAATGAACTCTCTGCCATCTTTAACAAATCCCTTGGCCAATGGATTTCTGATAAATATTCATATTTATGTAAAAACTACACCTGCAACTCTGACCTCTCTAAAACCCATCTGTGTGTCCCATTATTTTAGTGTGCTGACATCCACCTCCATCTCATTGTATTGTCCAAAGAAATTATATTTCAAAGACCCCAATCCCAAGAACTAGCTTGCTCAAAGCTAATAACTTTTTAATTCAGTCCTGCTTTCCCCTTTTCTTTCTCTTACAGTAAAGACACTCTTGGGAATTCAGGGTAGCAAGAAGCCCAAAAATGCAGTGCAAATGTGGGAAAAAGGAAAATTTTTGCCACAAATATTGATCTATGTTTGCCTGTGATTCTTTTTTGTCAGTGTAATATTTGCATGATTGGTAGAGCAGTATCAAGGTCATAATAGGGGAAATGTGGCGTGGTGTCCCATCCTGGTACAACGGTATTCCATTGGTGTGACCTTGGTAAAGAATAAGGTAAAATCATTAAGCGCTTGGGGCCAGGACTTAAAAGTTTATATTACAGGGTATTAAATTAATTCTCAAACATTACTCTTTCGTAATTGACCATGGCCATAAATGTGAACAGATCCTGTATTTATAGTTTAATGGAGCTACAGTCCATTCATATTAATAAAAAGAAATATAAAAACTAGCCATTAAGAATTCCAGCAACTTAGAACCAGTACAATCATTATAATATCAATCAATGTAACAATCTGTCAATAAGGAAACCTGGCCTAACGTTTGATATGGGGCCAACATGGAACCTGAATACTCCAAAGAAATACCAAAGAAAAAGAGGTACTTGTAAAGATGTTGCAAAGTCATAGTCAGGGTCATGTCAGAGGTCAAGGCAGGCAGCAGGATTCAAGGTCAAACAGGCAAGGAATCAAAAACCTGGAATTCACACAATAAATATAAAGCAGGATCTAGGACAAGAAGACAGATTGAACAAGGAATTATTGGCAAATAGGCTTTTTAAACAAAAATGTATGGCAAAACCCAACTAATGCCATGAAATGATGCCCTGGCATTAAAACATAGACACGCTACTGATAGCATGCATAGAGCCTGGCATAAATATTCTTAAATTAATATTAAATATATATGCAATTATCTTGTTATTAGGAATCTTGCTTAGGGATGGGTACACTCACAATGCACAGGAGAAGCCTGCGAATTCCAGTGTTCACCAATGCCCTCCAAGAGCCCCGGGCTTTCTGCTGCTGAAAACACAAAGAAAGTGCGTAGCAAAACAACAAGTCCGTAAATGAGGTACCGGCAAGGATTTAGAAGAGATGAAGTTGAGAAACAGGCAAAAAGTTCAAGGCAGGCGGCAGGAATCGGAGTCAGAAATCAAACAGGAGTCAAAACCAGGAATACTAATCACAGAATAAATGCTTCAGCTAGTACAAAAAACTGGAACCTAGCTTGGGCGCAAACAAATGGAGCTCAATGACCCCAATGTTGCGCGTCAAAAAAAATTAAACAATGAAAAGAAATTTGTCTCCCATAGACTTTAATGCATTTCATCAAATTTTCGTCGGCTGTGAATTTTTGGCAAAGCAAAACGGGTCAAATTCGCCCATCCTTAGATGGAGTCTATATGTGAGATGTACTGTACTATATGTGAGATGCCAGCTGATATGAAGATACCTGAGTATCTACATTCATTGTATTTATTGTCTTGCTAGTGAAGGATAATATATAAAGAATATAAATTAGGATTATCAGAATTTAAATAACATATATATCTTAATGGAACAGTGCAGCGCGTTTACTAATATTGATTAGAGATATCATTACATAACTCTGTATGATAATCTCACCTCTCACAGCATTTTATTTTTATATTTTTACTAGGCTAGTCCCACTAAATTATATTGTTTGCTGTGTTCCATTAAAAGTTGAAACCTTTATTTGCTTTGGCTGAACTAAGTTTTTTGGCTTCTCTTGTTCACATTTAGACACTGCCCACCCTAGGCAGAATTGCAGTAAATGTGTTAATTAGCTTTTTTAAATAAATGGTAATTAATCCTGCCATCAGTGTCATGAGACACGAGCTCAGAACATGATTATCAAGAATCCTTAAAATAAAGCAACATTAGTTGGCTGTTTTTGCCAGAATAAAGAAAAGATATGTGTATGTGTACCAGATAATATTAAAAATAAAAAATCACTGGAAGTGATTACTGCAAAACAGAGGACAATTTTGGACACACGGTCAGATTCAGCGAGATTAGTCGCCCATTGACAAATCTCTTCTTCTTCAGGAAGACTAATCTCCCTGAATTGTCTTCCCACTGGCTACAATGCAAATAGCCGACGGGATGGCACTCGGAGCACTTCGTTTTCCATTTGCCTCACAAGGAAACTTTCAGCGACTTCAGAAAATGAATCGCTCCAAGTGGCATCCCAGAATCTGACCATGTGTCTCTGCCCTAAAGCAACATTTGCATTATTTTAGACCAGTTGCTTGAACAAACATTTTGGCAAAATTAATTCAGGCAAGCAACTACACGTGTGTATCATTAATGTCACAAGAAGTTATGGTTGTCAGCTGAAGTCTTACTTAATGGTAAAACAATACCTGTATGAAAAAATAGGCCAAACTTTTTGTAAACAATAGAAATCAACAAATCCATACAAAGATTTAAAGAGCTGCTACTCCTGGCATCTCATATAACACATGAAATGAACCACTTTAAAATGGTCAAAGTCATATGTTTTTAACCCACCTTTGTTTGACTTCTCAATATTCTGGTTACACTACTTCCAGTCCATACACAATAACCCACTAAATGAATACCAAATTTACTAAAATTGCATTGGTGCTAGAATGAAATATATTCTATAACGATTATCTAAATTATAAATCCACAGATTTCTTGTTGCTAATGTAATGCTAATTAGGGCTAATGGAGATACACTCCCTGCTATCAATCCTTGTTGGAGCGCAGGCTTCTCTGTCTATCAAGATCTGACTTTATGGAATACATATAATAACCTGTCACTGTCAAAGCCTCATTCACAGGGTCCCTGGTCCACAACTTTCACTAGAGGTAGGGTCCCTCTAGCCCAGAACATCTTTACTGGGGCCTTGTTGATTACAGGCTCCCTGGAACATGTCCAGCAGGGTCAGCAACTAAAGACCAAAGAGAACCAAAAGAGAGCAAAGAGAACCAAACCCCTGACCAAACATTATATTAAAGTGTGGCAGGATGTGGTCATAGGCCTAAAAGCCAACAATAAAAATATGTAAATGAATTAATGGATACATGAGCTTTTGCCCAGTAACTAGGAGGATAAGGAAGTATAGTATAGGGATTCAGCTTACCAAACTTCATCTAGTTTTATGGAGAAACCATTTCTTACTTTTATTTCTTTAACTTTTTTATATTATTTTTGTTTTATTTTATGTTATTTATATTATAGTAAACAGCATTTTCAGTTTTAATGAAAAAAAATAGCAAAAGCATATTTGAAATAAAATAAGATTTGTTCATTTTAGTTTGCACAAACAGTCATAAGAACATGGTAACACGTTATAATTTTGTTCTCAATTTGGGCTAAAGATGCAGCCTTTTTGGAAGTATAATTATACAGTATGTTAAAATATTCATTCCTCTTCAACTGCTTTATCACCGAACACACATTTTAACAGAGGTGTTTTTAAGCATGTTGATTTCTAAACATTTCACAATCTTTTCTTTTTTTTTTTTTTTTAGAAAAAAAACAGCAAATGTATTTTCCCTGCTTTTTGTATGGATTGAAGTAAAAGGAATTTGACATATCTCAGTCCTTTCATGCTTCACACTATCCCATTAATTCCAAAGTGTACAATAAATTAAGTCTCTGCTGAAGCCCCCTAGGCTTTTTGGACACTTGAGAATGAGCTGTTCTTAACCAAATTATCAGCTTGATGTCTATTATTATTCATTGAATCTATCCAGGGCAATATGTCTGCCCCTCTTTTAATTGTCTCTGATCCCCTCCAACCCCTTTTATCACAACTGAAAATGAACTGAAATCAGAGAACCTTGTGGAAAAAAAGAAAATCCACACTCTGAAATAATAGGAAAGCTAGCTGTTTCCATTGTATAAACTAATATACAAATTACCCTTGGGACATTTCCAGCCATCCCATGGCATTATATATTTTTAATTCTGCAAGGAGAGTATCTAAAAGCTCTTGTCTGTGTCTATACTGATAACAAGATAAATCTGAAAATTGATTAATTGGATGCAGTTTCTTAAATCACAGTTTTATTAGTAGGTAGGCAATAAGAAAACAAACTAAGATCTTATTATACTTATATATTTAATTTTTTTATTATCAACTACTTTTTTACTAAGTAAAGGTATTGATTGCTACCAGAAGACAAACTGATGCAGGCAAGCATTAAAAGCAAGAAGAGATCAGAAAGAGCAATAAGGGCAACAAAAGAGTAGCCATTCCGAAGGCCATGTTCAGACAGGGTAATAGTCAAGCCAAAAGTCTTGAAGTAGAACAAAACCTCCAGACCAAATGGGATACAGTACTAAAATAGATTACAATAGCCAAAAATACATTTAATGGGCAAGGAAGGAATATGGACTTTGTTATATGTATCAGAGAGGGAATGTCTACTTAGATATATTTTTTATTAATTAATATTTAGATGATGTCATTAGCATTCAGTACTAAGCAGCAACTGCAAAAGTTAATTAAACCATGTTTTATTTTAAAGGTGCACAGAAGAAGATGATTTTTAAAAATACTTGTCTTTTCAGATCTAGGACTGTGCAGGTAACAAGGTGATATCTCCATTACTATAAAAAAAGTTTCACCTTAAGCCTAGAACAAGATAATTTAAAGGAAAATTGTTACATTTGTTTATTTATTGTTATAGAGTAAAAGGCTTAAGTGGGCAGTAACCTAAGACTCCCTTATGCATTATCTTGCTACAGGCACCCTTAGCTCAGATTCAGACCTTTAGACATCTTTAAAAACAATCCAATCCCAAGTTGCAATTTATATGGGGGAGGGGGCGAGAGTAATACTGAAAACTGCACAGTAATGCGTTTGTTTACAAACATTTTTGCAGAAAGTTTTCAAGGTTTGCTCCAACCAACCTGTATGCTGTATTGTATCTTACTCCCTTTGTTTCATCCACTGGATTGGCTCCTGTCAGGGTAGGCCTTGTAGGCGCCCTAGGGGAGTAGTAGGGACCAAGGAGGAAGCTTAGGGGTTAAAGGTCCAATAGCGCGGTACAGGCAAGGATTAGGCAGGAATCAAGGTTAAAGTCCAGGCAAAGGTTTATATAGGCAGGCTAAGCATTACAAAGTCCATGCAATGGTCAAAATACAGGAAACCAGGAACAGAATAACACCCAGGAACAACAGCAAAAAGGTCCTATAATTAGGCACCATAATGGCATCCAATGTGCCTTTAAATATTTAAATTTGGTGCCAAAGCGGCACAGGCACGTCCCACGTGGCGGCAATGGGTGCCGCCATTGTGGGAGCGATGGCGGCAAGAGAGGACATGCTGCCCGGAGCTGCAGGTAAGACTCCGGGCAGCATGATCCTGACAGCTACCTTATTATTTTTTCTTTTGTTACTTCTCGTAAGTGCTTTGTACACTGTGAAAAACCATAGTGGAAGCGATATGAATATAATTTACAGCTATAACCATACATGTAATTTCAGCACCACAGAACCCTATTAAGTGCTGCCAAGTGGCCCCGCCACAATGCAGAACACAACTTTGTTTGTGGAACCAGATGGACACTGAGTAGTAAGAAATAATAATTATGTTTTTGCCTTGTCCTTCTACATCTTTCAAACTTTCAATAATTGGTAAGTATCAAATTAAATGAAAACCTACCTACATTTTATCATCACATAGTAAAGGGCAGTATAATATTACAGGCAAAGACATTCTTTTCACAATCCTGAACATAATGATCATAGCCTAAGCATGATTTTATCAAGAAGCAACACTGAGCAGAGAAACATCTACCTAGCCTCTCACATTTAGAACTTTCTCCTAAGGCAATAATAATTTAATGTCAGAACCCCAGCTTTACATAGTGGATTAGATAAATATAAGCTGACATCCACTTGAATCGGCTTGTACGATAGAAGGAGGGTCAACAGTTAATAACCAAAATAATATACATTAACTAGTGACAGTCATCCACTAGTTTAGTAAATGGCTAATTTAAAGTTGTATGTGCTATTTTTTAATTCTTGCTTTGCTTATATTAAATTGAAAATATTTACAAAGAATTGGGAAGCAGTGCATGGTCAGGAACTTAAGACTGTGCTTTATGCTGTATTGCCACCACTACGATGGATTTTACAAACAATGGAAAGAGTGAATCTGGGTAGCGCTGCAGAAAACCAAGCAAAAAAAAAGGCAGGCATCATTGTTATTAATTGTTACTATTATTAATATTCAAAGTATGCTTCTTATCAGTAATGGGTGACAGACAATTGGTAGGTTGCAAGAATATCAGTGGCCTCCAGGTAACATGACAATGAAGCAATGAATAGCATCACTCATACATAATGTCTTTTCTTTGGAGTAATCAGTGGATATATAGACATTTTGAGGTCCACAACCACTTTTTGATGTATGGCAAATTTATACATTTCTACACCAGCATTTTAGCAGAAAAAGTGATCATGTACCTATAAACGTAGCCTACATTTCCCCGACAATGCCACTCGTTAATTCATTTTTATGTGAAGTATAACGTTGTAAAAAGTGATCAGCAAACCTGAATGATGCTACTTTGACAAAGCCACAGGTAAATAACCAACCTTGGCTTAGCACATTTTTGTTAAGCCCTAATAACTTGCTGCATTACCTGGAGTACACTTCTCTTCCTGCTAAAAATACACTTCCTATGTAAACTAGAGGCTACCTAGATACTCTAATGAACGAATCTTGTATGGGCAGAGTACTGGAAGTCAAATAAAGATTAACCAGTCTTCCAAACTAACAACATGTCTTAATTGTTGTTGGGAATTCATACCTAATGGTTTACTGTAGCAATGGAAGAGTTAATCCTACCAAAAGTAGTAGCCAATCAGTTTTGAAGGGAAGCTATAAATTTTCTTTTGGTCACCTAATCACACTGCCTTAGCTTCAGGTTGTGGTAGAGTGAGAGGTAGATTAGTGTTCTAAAGTATATTATTCTAAAGTGTGATCTGATTCCTGACCTTGACTTAGTTAGTATTTTGGCGTTAATGTTTGTGAGTTTTGTCTGTCCTAATCATTTGTGCTGCTGCATTCAGAATCTCCTGAGCTCTATGTGTATTTATATACTACTGCTGCTACACTGCTCTGGCAAGTCTTTCTTTTCTTATATATGTTTTCAGCACCTGTTGCATTTAGCTAGAGTTCTCCGGTAATTTGAGTGTTTGCCTCATTCATTGAAGTATTGTAGCCAGTATACTCTCTGCCTGCAGTCATTGCTAGTGGGAGCTTAAACCTTTCTCAGTTCAACTCCTGCTAACTACCTGCTAGCTATTTGTAGTCCATAGTACTGCAGCCACACGCTCCTTGCTTCAGAGATCTCATTGTGTTCCTAAAATAGCTGACCAGAACACCAGAGCATTCTTGCATACAAGTTAAAATACCCATTTATTGGGAGTGCTGCTAATTTGACCAGAGTTACAGAAATTTTTACCTAGATTATTAGTTCAAATGTATTATTATTGTTGTTATTATAATTATTTAGTTAATAAAGCACTGATATGTTTTGCACTGCACAATTAATGGATACATTGAGCATACAAGTTTACAATAAAATGGATGCAAGAGCTTACAATTTAAAAATCCCCCTTTAAGACATTGTCAAGGCTTGTAACTTGTCAATATTTGCACTAGATGCATACAATCTGATTTGCATTTATACCATATTGAAAGAAAGTGGGCTATTCATTGAACAAAGGATGATGCTCTGTAAAGAGACAGTATACTGATTTACCCTCATTTTTCAGTTTAAGTTTCACTTTAATAATAAACCAAATACCAAGATGAGTCCATTAAGAGTAGAAGTAAATGTCAACTCTCACTATACCTCCTTCAATCAGAACTTTGGAGTATGCCTAAGAGCACATTAATCTTAAAAATAATTTTAAAAGTATGCAATACCAGCCACGTCTGACAAGGGTTGGGGAGTGGACTGTTGCACTGATTCTCAGGAAAACATGAATGATACATCACCTGGCAACTCTCCCAAAGGACCTCAATCAGAAATTGTGTTTGAATTGTTCCATGGCTGTGTTAAACAATGCTTGTGGGTGTTGCTTATGCATACCTTCAGAACCTGTGTATCCTCTTTTTTCCTTTAGCATCTGAATGTACATTAAATAATTTTCTGTCAATATAGCATTTATTTGCAAAATGTTTTTGTTTCTTCTTTTAGGAATAAAGGACCTTTCTACCAAAAGACTTTAATATTTAAATCAATGAACCTCATTTGCTAAAGGATAATCCTTTAAATTTTTTTACTACAACATTTTAAGATGTACAACCAAAGAGCAGAAAATAAATATGGACAGATCTATTAATGCTTGGTTCTCTTAACCAAGCAATTAATATTTATTTTCAGTAAACATATGTGTTGCCTAGGTGGTAAAATGTTTTTTGCATGTAATTGAATCAAATGCTGCAGGAGCTTTGAAGTCCACTACATTTTCCACTAAGAATTGTGCTCATTACCCCTACTGTGTGATACACAGTAATTCGATGTTACTAATATATTAACAGTTGTGCATGGGCACATTAATATTTGGCAAGCTAGAACAAAAGAAATGTTAAAAAATTAATATGTTAGTTGATCCATTTCTTTTGATCTTGTTCCTTTTATCATTTTACTGTCTTCATTTTTTTCAGTAGCGTGAGACAAAATATTTCAAAGTATAAATAGTGTAAGTTCAAGAAACTAAATTAGTGTCCAACATACTTGTTTTGATTTTAGCCCTTATACAGCAAAAGGAGCATTTAATGCAGCAACGTAATGTTAAAGGAAAAGTAAATGTTTTTCTTTTTCTTTCTGTAAATTTGCTCTAAACAGCCCCCCAGATTAATGTACCTTAGTCCCTGCTGCAAGTCTGCTCTGGTTTCTGTGTTATCAGCAGCTTGTTTCACCTTCTTCCTGGTGCAGAGTGAAGCCCAGCCCCTTAGTTTACTGAGCAGTCCATTTGCTGCTGTTCCACAATAGAGAGGAAGAGGGAGCCAGTGTGTGCATTAGTAAGCTAGTTTCCCCAAGCAAAAGCTGCTACACACACTGCTCTCTGCTATGTCATAGTATGCAAATGATCTTCTGGACTAGTCCAAGATATAAGGTCAGCTCAGAAAGCTATGGGGCGGGGCTTCACTCTGCACCAGGAAGAAGAGGAAACAAGCTGCTGATAACACAGAAACCAGAGCAGACTTGCAGCAGGGACTAAGGTACATTAATTTGAGGGGCTGTTTAGAGCAAATTTAGAGATAGAAAAAAAAAACGTTTACTTGTTCTTTAATATAACATTTGCTTGCAGACAGAAACTTGCTTGAAGTATGTTTGCATTGAATTTTTAACAGGTTAGTCTGGCAAAGATTCTAACATCCCATCAGAGGTGTATCATTTGATGAAACCATTGGCAGAATTACAGGAGGAGGGACAGCTAAAATTTGGAATGCATTAAAGCCTGTCTCTGCATGGTTAATATTTCCAAGTGACAAAATTGGTTTCTTGTTTAAGGAATATATATTAATAGCACCTCTGATTCAACAAAGTGTATCCTGTAGCATAACATGATTAATCACATCAATTACATTTTTTGATTAACAGAGAAAATTTTGATTTATGTGCATGTAATGCTGGATACCTTTCTGGGCCAGAATGAAGTTTGTTCTATTTTACCCAATAGGAGAGTTGCTGGGAACAGATATTAACAAAGATATCTTGATAAATACTGTACTCTGCATATCTCTTACGTACATTTACCTTATATTCATGTGCTTTTAAATTAGAATTGTCATAGGGCTTTTTGAATGTCATGGTTTAAGGCAACATGCTGAACAGTTTCTTAATGTAACATAACGTTTCATTTTAACCATAGCTGTTTGCTATTTTCATTTTTTTCAGGTCTCCTATTCCTGGCCAATGGCGCAAAACTCTGTGGTTCACATGTCCAGTTAAATATTTTAAGATAAACCTTAACCAATAATCATTGGGACACCATATTTTACTGCACATTCGGTGTGTTTCTTTGTTTAACATCGAGAAAAGTTTTTAAATGTCCTAGACTGATCTTTTCCTAACACAGTGGGAAATATCAAATACTGTTGATCTGAATTTAGCACGTCAATGTAAACAATCGGCAGCATTTGATATATTATTACTGATATATGATATTATGTATGTATTTTTATGTCTATAATATTATTATGCTATAAGGCATCCACAGCATTGATAGTAACTTTAAACTGTATATAGCTGTCACGTTTATCAGATTCTCTGCATTACAATTTATGGCATGCTTCCATATTTTAGTAAAATATAAGCAGTGAGTTTCCATAAAGGCAATGGTTATTGCACATATCCTTACAAAGGGTCACAAGGTACTCACATTGAACCAAAGAATTATTTCTGAATAGGCATTATAACTGACTTTTCAAAACCTTTCATGTTTCATTGCATCAAAATGGATTCTACTATTTCACAAATGCCAGGGAAACTCTGGTCAATCTTTTCTCTTCTATTAAACATAGGAAACTATATATATATATATATATATATATATAATCTTACACCTATATAATCTTACACCTCCCCTAAGTGAAGTCAGGGGGCGTGAAACAGTTATTACAGTTTTTGCAGATATATAAGATTTTAAAGGAATTCTGTCATGGAAAAAAACATGTTTAAAAAAAAAAAACATTAGTTAATAGCTCTCCTCCAGAAGAGCAAACAGATTTTTTTATATTGTTTTACATGGGGCTAGACATGTTCTTACTTTCCCAATTGCCCTCAGCCATGTGACTTGTGCTCTGATAAACTTCAGTCACGCTTAACTGCTGCAATGCAAGTTGGAGTAAAATTACCACCCTCCGTTCTATCCCAGCAGCCTCTCAAAAAAAAAAATACCTACCACCTAATGGTAGGTATAAGAATAGCACTCAATAGTAAAATGCCCAAGGCTGATGAGTCATCCAGTAAAATTAGAAACAAGAGCTTATTCAGTTCAGTTAAACAGTTCCATTGTGAAGCACAGTCTTATCTGAAACCACCCAATATTACAATATTTAAAAAAAAATACATATTAGTTCAAGAATGAAATGTTAAATGGTAGGATGAATTATTTGCAATGTACACAGTGTAAGTAAAACCCAATTAAACAAGAATGTTCTGCATAATATAATACAAACAGTACTAAAAATAAGAGGTGTTTTATTTGTTGGGGAAATAGCTTCTGTATACAAACACACATTTGTCTATCCCAGCTTGTAAAATAACATGTTTGCAGAATATGTATTGTCTTTTTACATTAATTACATACTCATTATTTCTTTATATATATATACAGTTTTATTTCTAGAATAATAGAGGAGGCTGCCGTGTGTGCCTAGATAGGGCTAATTCTAGAGGATGTTTACAACAACGTTAATGGCACTCTTGTTTGCCACAAAAGATAATCTGTAATGAAGGGAACAGGGAAAGCTGAAAATCTCTTATTATAATGGCAAAAATCATATTCTGTCCTTAGTGTGGTTGTGACTATGTAAGCCTCAATGTAGTAAAAACATTTAAAAAAAAACAGTGTAATCACCTATATTTTATTCTGTTCCACACATATTATGGATTTTTTTCTGAGAAATGGGAGGAAATCAGCAGTGTGGGTTATTACTTGCCATTCAATATCAGCATCTATTTTAGTGTATTACTGGGCCAACATCCTTATTATACATCATTATTGTACATTAGTGCCAGTGTTGCTTCATGTTCAGTATAATAGCAAATAATTATCAGATAATAAGCCTTTTCAAAAAAGAGAGACAAATGTTAAGTGGTTAATCTGCTTTTATATTAATTTGGCTGACTCAATTCAAACATCAGAACATTTGACACACTTAAAATACATAAAATACATGAGATTTGAGTGGACACTGTTGCCCAGAACAGAAACTATAAAAGCAAATCTGTCCTCGGTTTAGCAGGCGTAGGGGCAGATTTACTAAATTCAAATGAATAATTCGAAGTTCGATTGAATTTTAATTAAATTCGAATTTGAATCTTCAAATATGCAAATTAGGCAAATTCGACCATCGAATAGTCGAATTCGAATAATTCGAATATTCACATAAAATTTTATTCGAATATTTGTCTATTCGATGGTCGAAGTAATTCCCCTTTAAATTTTAATTCAACCACCTAGTTCATCAGAACCAAGATACCGAATTGGGAATCATTATTTTAGATTTTATTAAAAATCGATTGATTTGAATGATTGATCAAATTTTTCTTATTCGATCGTTCGATCGATTGAATTGCGGTAAAATCCTTCGATATCCTTCGAAATTCGATCAATGAGAAATCTGCCCCTTAATGTCTTGTAAAAGCAAAAAGGTTAAAATATGGTATATTAAACAATTACAATATTGCATGTTTATTAAGTACGCCAGTGCTGAAATTTTGCTGTAGAATTCTCAGCAAAAAATTTTCAGCAAATCATCTCCATACAATTGTAGTAAGGAAAATTCACTAAACAGTTTACAGCATAAAAGATGCAAAGTTAACACCAAAAAAATTATAGAGGGGAATGTAATTAAAGTGGCAAAGAGCAAAACATTGCGCACCAATAAGATTAAAAATCCACAATGTAATATTGTTCCTTAAATGGTTATTGCATTGTGAATTGTTATTGTGCATTGTGAGTTGTAATTGTTTACTCTTAAGTTCTTGAAGGTGTCGAAATCTTTTGGAGCAAACATTGTGACTTTTTCAGTAAGTAAGTAAAGTTTTATTACATTGAGCGCAAACTATAAAATTAGCAAATGGCCTTCCACTGGCGGAAGTGGTCGCTAAACAGTTTCCGGGTGTATTAAAGTAATAAAATATAATGTACACTGATACAATGGGTATGTTTGCTTCAGAATACCTACTATAGTTTATATAAAGAATCTGCTGAGTAGCCATGGGGGCAGTGATTCAAAGCTGAAAAGAGAAAAGGCACAGGATACTCAGAAAATAACAGATAAACGGTGTAGCATATTGTTGTGTTTGGTAGCTGAGGATGAGGAGGTTATAAAAATGCTTTATTAGCAGGTTCATGCAGCCATTACTGTAAGGAAAAACTCCTTACCAGCGCGGCGGGGACGCCCGCCGCGCCGCCATCGGCGGGGACGCCCGCCGCACCATCTTCCTCCTGTCTTGCCGGCTTCCTAGTGCGCGCCGCGCGCGCACTTCCGGGTTATATAGACGCATGCGCGCTGGCGTGATGACGTCAGCGCGCAATGGCGCGAAATTCAAAACTATTTAAAGGTACATTTTTTCTTTATCAGTGCCCGTGATAGGTTTTGTTCCTGGTGCCTTGTACTTGTGCTGTAAAGCTTCTGATCTGTCTGATACCTGTGTTTGACCCTGCCTGGCTGTTTTTGACTACTCTGATCTCTGGAACCTGACCCTTGCCTGAAACCGACCTTGAATTTGCTTAACCCTCCTGATTGACATTCTGGTTTTGACCCCTGCCTGTTATTGACTCCGATTCTGCCTTCTCCCATCTGATTGATTACCCGGATTTGACCCTTGCCTGCCTGACGACCCTAGCTATCTGCCCGCCTCGACTCGGCCTGTCTGACTACGAATCTGCCAACTCCTGTCTGTACCGTGACCATTGGCCTTAAAGACTTTATATACAGTCGTGCCCCATCGCTGGCCAGAACTCCTGCTCTGCACCTCTCGTTTAAGTCCAGGTGTGTGTGCACAGTGCCACCTGCAGGCCATTTGTATAAACACCACATATAATAGGATTTTTCAGACCATATCTGTTATCTACTGTGTATCCTCTGTTTGAATGGCTGCCAAAATGGTTAGACAGCAGCTTGTTTATATAAACTATATTAGTCTTTCTGAAACAAACACACCAGTTTTACCAGTACAGAAGGACAGTACCCTATATTGTCATTCCTTTAAAACACTTTAATGTTTCGCTGTTACTGTACCTTTGATTCACCAATGTTGTATTTTATGTACAACTGTATGATTGCCTGTGAAAATTATAAATAGGAAGGTTAAACTGATCAAAATATGTCAACTTTTGGCAAAATATTCCTATTGTAGACATGAGTCATTTAATTAGTTGAGGGTAAAGTGTTCTCAATCAGTTAACTGCAGTATTTGTGAAATACACAGGAAAATCAGATGAATAATAGATAAAGAGCTATTAAAGAAAAAAAAGAAATTGCCTTCAAATTTAACATTTAAAAAATGAAAACATGAATTATATGAGACTAAATGATTAAAAATAGGATTACATTTTAAAACGTATAGGCATGTCTATCCGGTAAATTAAATGTTTATAGAAAAGAGTCAAACATAATTTAATCTTGAGCTTTACTAAGCTAAATACCTTGTTCTATTTCTGTATACATTTAGCAATTTTATTGTGGAAGACATTTCCTATTTGTAATAATAAAAGCCCATAAATGTGATTCAAAGAAAGAAGGTAACATATAGGTTATGCATGCTACACTTAGGGGAAGATTTACTAAGGGTCAAATTCGAGGGTTAAAAAAACCCTCGAATTCGATCATGGGATTAGTTGGGAACAGTGTGGGAAGTAAAATTTTATCGCAACTCGATTGGTCGAACAATCGAATAGAAAGTATTCTTCTATCGATCCATAAAATAGTTTGAATCGATCGATGCAAACAATTTTAACCATTCAATCGAATTTTTTTATTTGATCAAAAATAATGAAACCCAATTCAGTAGCTTTGATCTGGCAAACTAGGCAGTAAATAAATCAGGTAAGAGGAATGAGCCAAGAAATGCCTGGTTAAGTGCAGTTCTCCGTTTCATATATTGAACATGTTTATAGTCTTATACAACCATTTAACATAAAGGCGTTTTTCATTATTCATCAACCTTATTAATAAACCTGCTGATGGCTTGATTGCCTTTTTAGAAAGGGAACATGTCAGATATAGATCTAAGGGGCAGATTTACTAAATTCACATGAAGGATTTGAAACTCGATTGAATTTTCAAAAAGATTTTAATTTGAATTTTCTAATGTTTTTGAAGACCACTTCGACCAGTGAAGTTTGAAAATTTGATCGAATCGAATGATTTGAAT
Organism: Xenopus borealis; assembly: GCA_024363595.1. NCBI lineage: Eukaryota > Metazoa > Chordata > Amphibia > Anura > Pipidae > Xenopus > Xenopus borealis. Next base: position 33,448,441 of record CM044444.1, on the reverse strand, counting down.
AATTTGAATAAAAATATATTCGACTATTCCACTGTCCAATTACTTCCCCTTTAAATTTTTATTCGACTTCCTAGTTCGCCAGATTAAAGCTACTGAATTGGTTTTCATTATTTTTGATCGAATAAAAAATTATTCTAATCATTCGATTCAATCGAATTTTCAAAATTCACTGTTCGAAGTGGTCTTCAAAAACATTTGAAAATTCAAATTCAAATCTTTTTGAAAATTCGGTTGAACTTCGAATCCTTCATGTGAATTTGATAAATCTGCCCCTGAGTCTACTAGAAAATCAAGGATTCATTATATGTTATTTTGGGTCAAGTACAAGGCACTGTCTTATTATTACAGAGAAAAAGGAAATAATTTTTAATAATTTAGATTATTTGATTATAATGGAGTCTATGGGAGATTTTCTGTAATTCAGATCTTTCTGGATAATGGGTTTCTGGATAATGGATCCCATACCTGTACAATAAGTTTAGTATGTAAATATACATTTTTAACCATATTCATTTTTAGGGTTTAATTCACCTTTAAAGGAAAACTATACTCCACGGACAATGTAGGCCTCTATAAAATGATATTGCATAAAACAGCTCATATGTAAAACCCTGCTTCATGTAAGTAAACCATTTTTATAATAATATACTTTTTTAGTAGCATGTGCCATTGGGTCATCCTAAATAGAAAATATCCATTTTAAAAAATAAGGACAGAATCCTGGGATCATTCGATTCAACGGTGCACACAAACATGCCAAACAAACTATAAAGTTAGGTCACGTGAGCCAATTAACAGACAGAGTTGTGTCTTTTGCTTCAACACTTCCTCCTGTTACAGTTGAAATATTTCTGGTCAGGTGATCTCTGAGGCAGCAAACAGACCATCATAAAATGACGGTTTAAAGGCAAGAGATGTAAAAGGGCAATATTTACTTAAATATATGTGGGGACCTAAAGGGTTAGCTTCTCCTCTAGTTGGAGCCTCATGGCTGAGAGTGGGGTTTCTACCCAGAGTTTCCAGGTGGTTCAAGGCAAGAGATGTAAAAGGACAATATTTACTTAAATATATATTCCAGTTTGGTAAGATTATTTAATATGCCACTTAATATGATATAAACTACCTGTTGCTCAAGTATTCATTTTGGGGGTATAGTTTTCCTTTAAGTAATCCCAAGGTTCCCAATCAGACGACACAAGTATGGCACCTATTATCCAGCGTTCTTGGGACCTGGGGCTTTCCCAATCTTTTCATTTGGATTTTTGTACCTGAAGTCTACTAGAAACATAAAGAAACTGAATAGCCTAGTTCATCTTCTAGTCAGGGTCAATTAGAGCTTATGTATAGACTTTCCAGATAATGGACCCCATACCTGTACTTTATGTTTTAAATATTAATACAAGCACACACAGAGAATAGAGCCCTTAAAATGGTAGATTGTATTTTAATAATGCCTGGGGTCCCTAAATTATTTTTATTTGGATCAAAAGCCTAAATATTTTTTCTTCAATATGTCCACTATTTTCAACTATTATTATCCATGCTCTATGAAAGAGTCATATAAACAGTATGATGCTCATGTAACATTGACAGGATTTTTTTTTAATGTCAGTTCTTTGATGAATATACCTACTTGCACGATGTGCCAGTGCTCCTAGCATATGATCATATAATGGTTCTTGGGCCTTACTGGTTAAAAGACAGTATAAATCCCAGTAGACTATTTTAAGCAATTCTCAGCTATAGTCAACCCAAATCAGCAACCATCAAAGGAAAGCTTCATTTTTTAATAGGAGCAAACCTTACTAATAATTCCCAGGTGATTCAACGACAGATTAGATATTAAGTTAATAAGAAAAGAGTTGGTTCCACTGTGCTGAATGTGAAATTATGGTAACTGTACTGACATGCCTGGCACATGGGATGAGACACTTTCAATTGTAGATTAAAGAAGAATGTTAACATTACATTTTAACAAAGAAGGTAAGGTCCTTAAATACCAAGAAACTTAGCTGACCTACTTCAGAAAGCCCTTGAGGAACAAATATCTTCTAAGCACAATGATCTTCTTGCATCCACCCCCACCCTGCAGAATCTGTATATATTGGGAGGTCTGCCTCAGAAGTACATAGCACAGGTATTAACAAAGATTAAATTACAGGTTAAATGGAGGGTAATTGCACATTAACACTGGCATTCTAATAGCATAGAGTGTCACTTGACTCTGTTAAAACAGCTAAACAGCAGCAGACATAGTCAGCGTCTTGGTGGAGCCAAAGAGTGCTTAAAGTATAGATCATTATTGACGTTTAACACTTGATGTGCTGTATTGTCTATCACCACACCAGATGTAGAATATGACACCATGTTATAGTGCTGTAAAACAGGTCATGTAATTAGAAAAAAAAATCAATAGACCTTTTTGAAAGACATGGGAAATTTTTAATTTGATATCCCCTTTGATAATATGTCAATTTATTTTGTCCTTTGTATATGCCACAATGATATAGAATATAAGGCATACAAAGATGCAACATACCTGTATAAACATATTTACAGTATATAAAGCACTTTAAAAATATGATGTGTGTGCTTATTCTTGGCCTAATTTGAAATGTTTCCTACATTTCTGATCACGGATATCCCTAATTATTTTTTTATTGTAACGGTGGAGAGTTTTGAATAGACAGTGAGCTGGGGCACATGTGCAGCTATCAGAGATAACTAAACCAAGTAACTCCAATTTTTTGGACAGACATAATATCAAAGGCTATTTTGATACTAAACTCTACAGTTAGTATAGCTATGGGCATATATGGTTTGTGTGAAAGAGTGGAGATGTGTGTGTGTGTGTGTGTGTATGCTGGGTTTATAATTTGGACGGGTTGAACTTGATGGACCCTGTCTTTTTTCAACCCAATTTAACTATGTAATGCCATTAAAGTGGTTACCAACTACACATTCAGGACAGGTTTCCTAGCATAACTCCCACAAATAAATAAAGCACATTAAAATTAACAAAGCTAACAGTGCATTTAACATTCTGTGGCCAGGATAGCCCAGATTAGCGTTACAATATTCTTTCTACAAAATAATAGATTACAAATATAAAAGATTTAGACAGTAGATTGTTCACAATGTATGTGAAGCGAACACAGTTGTAAATGCATGTGCAGTGTCGGACTGGCCCAGCGGGACACCGGGAAAAACCTGGTGGGCCCCCGCCGGGCCAGACCCCCCCCAATCTCCCAGTCTAATTTGAAAATGAAAATCACTGCACAGTGGTGTGTGGTGCCAGGCAGTGATGCCAGCACGTGTACTTACCTCTCTGTGCAGATTCAGGCATTGGACTTCATGGGCCCCATCTTCAGCCACGTTGGTTATCTTCGGAATGAGACCAGCGTTTTGGCGCATGCTTGGTTGGGGCAATCTTCCACTTTGCAACAACTGCGCATGCGTTGATTACCGAAGTGGCTGAAGATGGCGTCCGTGAAGTCTGATGCCCCAATCTACATGGAGGGGTAAGTATGTGTTGCAAATCACAGTTCCCAGTCTCTTTCATATGCAAAGAGACTTCAGGGCCCTGGATTGCAACGGGTTAATTGTTATTGAAGAGAGTGTACAAAAATATAGTTATAGGTATATAGGCGTGAACCTACACGCAAGTACCCTTCAGCAGATAGAACTGTAATATAATCCATTCGGTTTAATGTTTTGAAGTTATTGCTGTATAGATCTAAATTATCTAGACCTAGATCTAATTCTAAGGAATTATAGGGCTTGTTCACTAGACTAGTGCAGAGTATACCAGGCCCTGATGGAAATTTGTAGATTTTTGCAAATGGCAAAGGGACTGCTTGGGCGGTTGTGTACTTAGACAGTCGGTGCCTTTTTTATAACCACAATACATGATTATTTTTTCAAATGTCCAGCATAAATGAATCCACCATAAACAGGTGCAAAATTATACTAATAATTACATATCACATTTTAAGATACTGTGATATTGACAAAGATTAGAATTACAAGATGGCTCTCACAGACTCTATTTTATTCAAATAATCCAAATTGTATTTCACTGTGAAATTAAAATAGTACCTTGTACTTGATCCATGTTGGGATTATTTATTTTAATTTAATGAATTTCTAGTAGCATTAAGGTATGAAGATCCAAATTACAGGAAGATCTTTTATCCTGAAAACCCAAGGCCCTAAGTATTCTGGATAACAGGTTCCACACAAATTAGTATTTGCATTGGTTTAAACCACCCTTACAAAAAAATATTATGCAGGTCAATGCATGACATTCAGAAGCCATTCTTTGTCACTTCTGAGGTTATGGCTTCTATTCAACAAAAACATACAGTATATGGCAATACAAACATGGCAGCGTTATTCTGGTGTAACTACAATACATGTTTCCATACAGACACACACACACACAATTATTTCAATTGATCTTGCGTCAGAGAGGAGGGGAAAAAGCTGTGGTTGACTGAAGTAATCAGTGCACTTACCACATCAGTCAGGAAGCTGAAAGGGCACAGAAGCAATTTGGTTTATCCCAAACCATCAAACATTTCAGATTTAATGTCTGGCCTTTTCCACAGTTTTACATGTCAGTATAATGCAGCTCTAATGTTTTCTGTCTAAAAAGATGGATATTTTTCTAGTTTTGTATTTACCTGTCTGTGTGTGAGGCCAGAATGATGCTATGTGTGGTTTTCTGACACTGAAAAGGAAATGTATTCCAAAATGAGAACTCCCCGAAAATGAAGGCACAGTTAACGCATAATATGGTATATTTGTTGCTCAAACAATCCAGTTTTGTATTCTTATTTGTGTACACCAAAAGAGAATTTGAAAGTTCTCAAAAGACAAAAATCTAAAACTTACTTTACAAACGAAGCCAATTTTGTTTGTAATAAATAACTTCTACACTTCTTGCTTTTAAGTAAGCATTACAAGGGAAAAAAGGCTGGAGAGTCTTTCTAAAGCTGCCAGTTTGGGTTGATCACATGAAAAAATGAATAATGCCAAGGCTAGGAAAAAAAATCAATACAATTCATAGCAGCATTTTTGTCAAGATCTTTTCCCTCAGAAGCCTCACCTGCCAAACGCACACAAGAAGTAAAGTAATTTCATGCACTGCTGTTAGGAGAACTCACATTTTAAATTAGGATTTTAACGTTGAAACGTCTCCCTTCTGTGCTAAAATTCAGTAAATAAAAGTACTGTAGATGCAAGGTTATAATACAAGGAAGATTGTAGGGATTATATTGCTGCTCACTCAGAGGAAATGGAATGTAATGAATATTTATTTTGGAGGACTGTCCACGGGCAAGGTTGCTTAACTAACAAATTGTTGAAAAAAATCTATTAAACTGCTTTGCAGCTGAATATGAATCAGGTTTACCTCCACCTTTGATAAACATTGTATTGAGTGCACACATATACAAAGTAGTAATAGAAGGTTTAGTAGTAATAGAATTAATAATGCAAAACAACTAGTACATAAAGCACAAATCACAACAGAGCCAAACAATAAGAAAAAGAATGAATAAGATATTAATTGTAATAAAAAATAGTTGCAAAAGATGTTAATTTTATTCTACCTGGAGCAGGAACAGTAATGGTATTGTGAGCAAATGTGTCCAGCTAAAACAGTTGAAATTTTGCAGCTTTAAGTTCCATTCTGTATCATATAAAAGAAACCATCATTCAGAGGGTGCCGAACACTGTAGCAGCATATAGTCTTGCACTTTATATGTTGTTCACTATTTGGAAACACAATTATGTGTGAAAAGGTAGTTGCATCTTAATACAATGTATACATTGTTACATAGTTAAGCAACTCGGAGCTGTGACTTCTAACAGACTCTATATTGCTTTGTTTTACCTATAATAAATGTGTGGCTTCCTAATCACTATTCCTAAATACATATCACACATTGACAGAGATCTAACCAGAAACATCTACTGTATTTTGCATTTATTTCCCCGTTTAGCAGTAATGACAGGACAAACCCTTTACTCGTATTTATTATCCATCAGTGTATGATATGTATTTAGGAATAGACATTTATTACAGGTAAAACAAAGCAATCTAGAGTCTGTTAGAAGTCACAGTTCCGAGCTGAATTTTCAGTCAGTAGTTTGGCACTACAATTGCGAAGTGAAATGAGATGTAGAAAAGTGAGGAATACGATGCACCACAGCTGGTGTCAAGGTGAGAGTGTGGCTTTGCCGAGACGCACAGACATAGTAATACTATAAGCACATTCAACCTCTTAGAAGCAAGGAGTTCCCCAGGAACCCCTCAGGCAGTGGCACTAGTGACATAACAGTTGCCCTTGCCCAGGTTGCTGGGCTCCCGGGGGGGGGGCTTGACAAAGCAGTTGTTGAGTGAGAGGTTGTGGAGGATGGCGTTTTGCCAGGCGGGGAACTTCTCCCAGGAGTAGGGGAAGCGGTTGCTTATGAACTCATAGATGCTCGCTGAGGGTCGGTTTCTTCTTGGGGCTCTGCAGGATGGACATGGTGATGAGCGCGATGTACGAGTAGGGGGGTTTCCCATCTGTATCTGGAATTTCTGTAAGTCATTTCTTAATAAAGGCTTTGTGATTTTAAAGTTTAATTTGTCTTGGTGTTTTTTTGTTGTATGCTAACGAATTTTTGTAAAAAACTTTTGATTTAACTGGTCCTTTAAAAAATTGAAATTCGACCCTTCAGCCACCTTAAACCAGCCGAATTGCTGTTTTAGCCTATGGTGGACCTCCTAGAACCAAAGGAATGATTTTTGAACATTTTTGGAAGTTTAATTTTTTTGGATCCTACAATTCAATTGAATGATTTGAGTGATTTTTATCTGATCCAAAATGGACCTATTCAAACGAAAACAGTCCATTTTCGGTTGAAAAAACACTTGGAAATTCTATGCAAAAGCAACTAATTTAGTATAGAAGACCAAAATGAAAATGGAAACACTGTAGACAGACTGCATGCAGAAGTGTCAGATATTTGGGGGTTTTTCTTGTATTATCTACACAGCTTTAGTTGGGAGACAGCTTTCTGAAGTTGCATATTTGCATAACTGATTACTGTGCACAGACATATTTAACTTAGTTCAGAAAAAGGCAATACACATGTTAAATAATTATTGTTTATGTAGAGAATTACTGTTTATGTATAGATAACTGTGAGTCTGCATTTTATAATTCCCAGCAACAAAGCCAATCCAACAAAAAAAAAAAAATACTTCCCGGCGTCTTGCACTCCTAATTAATCTTTATGGTCAATGGATCAACAACTACATATATCTTCAGGCAATGAATAACCTTTTTTTCTCTTTCTATTTTAATTAATGTGCCCTATTGATTAGCACTCATTTACAGTAAATTTGTATTGGCAACTTCCTCATTTACACTCCCAGGAATGTCCTCTTCTCTTTGTGCTGGCTTCATTATATCTATTCACAATGAAAGTCAATAGAATATGCATGTAGGAGTATATAGGTCTCTTTATGAACAAAACTGTTAATAATCAATACAACATGCACACTGCTGCTCATCACTCTTTATGTACAGCACTATAAATAATCAATACATAACTTCTTTATTTTGGCACAGTGCACTCTGGGTGCTCCTACCTCATAGTACTATGTCAATAATAAAAGTATAAAGAGCTGGAGGCTTTTTTTAAATATTAATGCTATCTGATTCTTGACTCTATGTACAGAAGTTTGCGCTTGCCATTGTAGACTACTATATCCTACAATATGTTATAAAAAATTGTAGGACTCATTTACAAACAGAAAATACAAAAGAAAAAGCTCAATTCAACACAAATGTATATGGGTAAATATAAATCAGAAATGCAACTAGCATTTAGCACCACAATGTTTAAAGTGATACTACTTTTTAATTATGAATTTATTATGAATTAATTATGAGTTAATTATGAGTTTGTAATACTAATGGACTGCTGCTGCACAAATATGGCAGCCCCTTCATACTTGAACATGGGGCATCAGACAGGTAATGTAAAAGCATTGTGCAAATACTTTATGGCAAAGTTATAAGTAGCTTTCAAAGGCAATATTATGATAGATAAAAAAAGTGTCTAATTTCTTGTGCCTGAATCTTTAATATGAGAGGAGCCAAGCAAGAGTTCTGGACAATAAAAGGGGCACGATCGTTACCAAGGTTAGGGCAGAAGGCAACAACAGTTTTAAGGAGTAGATGATAAAGTGTGGTCAGGCAGGCAGGGGTCAGTGCAGGCAAAGTTCAAGAATAGTCAGGCAGGCCGGGATGGTATAGGCAGAGTTCAGAATAGTCAGACAGGCAAAAGGTCAGGATTTGGCAGAAAACAAGAGTCAGACAGGCAGGGATCAAAACCAGAAATCATACACAGGAACTAATTTGATTAGCCCTAACAAAGGGCAATGTTTTCCAGACCAAAGCCTTTTAAATATTCAAAATTTGCTCCAAACGCGATGACTTCATGATGCTCGCAATGCATAAAACCCAGAAGTGTGCGCCAAAAGAGAACCGACAATTAAGGGAAAAGGATCACTGCAGCGGGGGGTCCCCACCAAAGGAGCCGCAGGCGTTCCCACTGGCCCACTAGACCACCAAGGTGAGTCCTGACAGAGAGGCAACTTCAAGAGTAAAAGGATATGAAGTAACAGGATGGATTAGGACAGAAGGAAAGGCACATTTCAAGAACTCAAAAACATTTTGTGCCTCAGGACAAAGATGCCTTAGAGTTTTGTCAAGAAAGAACAGTAATGGGAGTCACAATCTATGAAAATCACTTGCTGAATCTTTTATATAAGTTGGCAAATCTAAGAAAGCATTGAATAGTCATCAGTCTTAAAGGTGTGGGCCAGTCTAGAACCACAGACACTATGACTGGGTCCATTTTGAAACCAGAAAAAGAGATGATATACCCCAAAAAAAGAGAATCTTACACTGAAGAACATTTCCAGAGCTGTAAACAACCTTGACCCGGAAGACATGTTATGATAGGAGGAGGAATATACCAAGAGGTAATTCAAGTAGACCACTAAACTATAGTGAAACAGGTCATGAAAATGCCATTAATGAAACCTGACATTGCATAGCCCAAGATATGACTAGGCATTCTTAATGCCTATCTCAGATGCTAAATGCATCTGACTTGTACTGATTTGATTGTTAGCACCTTGGAGATAAAGCTTGGAGAAAATGTTGACTTCTGTAAGTCTGTCAAACAGCTCCTGAATTAAAAGAAGGTGTAAAGATTATTGACTGCAATCTTGTTTAGACCATGATAATCGATACACACTTTGGAGCCATCATATTTGTTTTGGAAAAAAAACAATAAGCTCCCTGATAAGCCTTAGGAGAGATTTTCTTGAAAGTACAGATGCAGCCACTTGGATTTGTGTGTTAAATGCGTCACGACTCAGGCTTAATTGAAGAAACTGTGTTATCTAAAGTCATCTTAACGCATTTAATGCATTTAACTTTTTCATTAGCATACCAAAGCACCATTGTTCTCAATGATGAACGCTTTAAAGGAAAAGTAAATGTTTTTTTTTCTATCTGTAAATTTGCTCTAAACAGCCCACCATATTAATGTACCTTAGTCCCTGCTGTAAGTCTGCTCTGGTTTCTGTGTTATCAGCAGCTTGTTTCCCCTTCTTCCTGGTGCAGAGTGAAGCCCTGTCCCTTAGCTTACTGAGCTAACCTTGTCTCTGGAACAGACAGAGGATACATTCTTTTTTAGGATGGTATGGTTCCAGAAATAAGGTACAGTCATATGGCTTGAGAGGTAGAAGACTTGTAGCATTTTTCAGCTCAAAAACATAAAAGCAGGGTGTTTCTGTAAATCTGGCAGACCTGGACTCCAAGAACGCTTGGCAAAGAAGAACTTAGAAGAGGAGGATAAGGAAGCCCAAATAAGAAAATCTTGTATACTGATTTTCTTGGTGTGAAACTATCTTGCCTGGGCGGAGACTCCCCTACCTAGGTGGGGCATTTCCCTGTTGCTTATTCTTATCAGGGCAGGACTTAAGGAGGTGACCACTCTCACAATAGTGCAGACATACAGTATACCACCTGTTTTTCTGTGGGTTCTCTCTTCATAAGGTATAGGAGTGGAACTGAGCTGCATGGGTTTTTTTGGCTTATAAAAGCAGAATAGAAAATGGATCAGGAACTGGCATGGAAGCAGTAACAGACTTATGGTTGTGGGGTTTTGAGTCTCTTTCTTTTTCTCTTTCATTGTGGTGTTGATAGGGGTCACCAGATAAACCAACTGGGAAGACAATTAACAGACAGCCAACTCATCCTTTATGTCATTAACGCCTCGACAAAAGCTGCCACTAAAGCATCATTGTTCCAGGAAACCTCAGTAGTCAATGTACCAGAATCTAAGGCATATTAAGCAGATAAACGAGAACCCTATACTAATAACTTTGCCTTTATGTTGACTTTTTAAACAGGATATGGTTATAGTATTCCTAATAGCCTTTAATAAGTTTAAACTGCTGAAATTCTTAAATGTGCCTTTTAATTGTTAAAAATTTGAGTTCCTAGAGAGTGCCTCATGTGTATGTGTTTGGCATATATAAAATGTCTTCCCTATAATATTATCTACAACTCTTTAAATTAGGAAAAGTAATTTAGACAAACTTTAAGTTGCCACTGGCTCTTGTTAATCGTGCACTAAATATAAATTAAACAGCATTATTGGATACTTTTTTTAATGTTTTGCCAAGTCGATAGTTCTGCCAATAAGTTTAACTGGCCAAATGTTTCCCATAACTCAAAGATTCTCTAGCGACGATACCATAATTCCTCTATAATTTATGCATGGTGTCTTCGAAACTTTTGTCTGTTCTAAACAAATAGTGCAGAGAAGCTGATTGATTTTTCACACTAATTTTAAGTTGGAGTTTTAACAAGAACAGACAGTTCTAATTACAAGGGAAATCAACTTCCACTGCATTTTGATCTTTACATTGTTTTGTGCATATGGATTTTGTGTGTCCCAATTTTCCCTTAGCAGCAACGGTTCTTTCTTGGCATATCCCCAGCGTACACACCTGTACTGCTGGTTGTAACATTTTAGGCCTTTCCTAAGGAATTTTTTTTTAAAATATATACACATTTGTTGACATCTAATGCTTGAGGATACTTGCACATAGGGTTGCCACCTTTTCTTCAAAAAAAATACAGGCTTTCCTATATATTTTTTCCTATTAATAACATTGGTATCAGCCGTCAAAAATACTGGCTAGGTGGCAATCCTACTTGCACAAGAATTACTTCTACAGGAATTATGACATTTTATTTGGATAAACCTGTGCGCTATGGGTTTTTGAATTCGAATTTTAAAGTTTTTCAAATTTGAAATTCAACCCTTGATGAATCTGCCCCTAAGTGTTATCTATAGGGGCATAACTTTGGGGTCCTGGGTGCCCACACAAAGAAGCGAACCCCCAGCCAGACCTAATAGTTACACCACTTGTTAGTTATTGAGTTTACTTCTCAGATGTTTTCAGTGAAAATATAAACAAATTATAATTTCGGTTGTGTATATCTTCAACAACTATAAAAAATATATATAAAGTAGCGGTTAATCTGGCTTATACCCATAAATACTCCCAGTGAGAATTACAGAGAGCTGCCTCTTGGTATGACAAAGGGGATAAGTGTGGTAAACTTCTGGCTATTCTTACTAAAGACCCCAGACCTCTGTTCCCATGTTATCCTCGGAGGCAGGCCAGGAGATCCGAGAGCAGGAAAAGATCCTCTCAGAATTTGTTAAATTCTACTCTAATCTATATAGCTCCAAAATACAGAGTACCATTGAATCCTTAGACCAATACCTGAACGGAATCCAAATACCCAAACTCACACAGGAGGAAGCTGAACCCCTTAATTGTTGCATCACTGTGGATGAGATATCAGATGCTATTGACACATTCCCAAATGGGAAGTCCCCCGGACCGGATGGACTCCCCATCAAATGATATAAGGCACATAAAGATTTAGTGGTGCCCAAACTTAATTCATTATTTAATGCTATACCACAGGGAACTCGCCTCCCAGATAGCACCAAGCTTGCCACCATTACCCTAATTCTTATAAATGGTAAGCCGTCCGATAAATGTGGATCATATAGACCCATTTCACTTCTCAACTCAGATATTAAGATACTGGCTAAAGTTCTTGCGAATAGGCTCAAAAAAGTAATTGAACATCTCATACACTCGGATCAAACAGTATTTATGCCAGGTAGAACCACTGATATTAACATTAGGCGTCTCTTTACAAACATCTGGGCTAATCATAATAGCACAGGGGAAAGGGTAGTGGTATCGTTAGATACAGAGAAGGCCTTCGATACTGTAGAGTGGCCTTATCTTTGGACCCTCTTGCAGAGATATGCGCTGGGAGAACAATACATACAATGGGTGAAAGCATTATACGACTCTCCGAGAGCCAGACTACTTGTAAATACAGAACTGTCTCAGGAATTCCCTCTGGCTAGGAGTACCAGGCAGTGGTGCCCTCTATCTCCCTTTCTCTTTGCTCTAGCTATTGAACCACTTGCTATCAATATACGCAACAATCCACAAATAGAGGGACTTAAAATTCAGAGACTCGAGGAAAAAATATCACTCTATGCAGATGATATGTTGCTATATTTAGCTAATGCCAGACACTTGCTCTCAGGACTCCTGAAGGAGGTTAAGAGATTTGGGGACTTCTCTGGCCTCTGGGTCAAATGCGCAAAATCTCTAATATTCCCCATCGACCCTGGAAACGTTGGGGACTCTCAGCACGGACCCCAACTGCAGTGGGTGTCCTCTTTTACCTATTTAGGCATTGAGATCCATAGAGATCCCAGGCAATATTTAGAGCTGAACAACATTGGTCAAATCTGCCACTAACCCTCCCGGGGCAAATTAATATCCTAAAAATTATTTTTCTGCCCAAATTCCTCTATGCCTTCAATGCACCATGTATACTCCCTAAGAACTGGTTCAAGCAGCTGGATACCTGTGTCAGAGGATTCATTTGGGCGGGGGAAAGTCCAAGGATTAAAATGCAGATGCTTCAAACGCCAGTTAAAAAAGGGGGAGTGGCACTCCCAAACTTTACACTTTACTACTATGCCAGTCAACTGGTATATGCATGCTAGTGGCTCAATCCCAACCCCAACAATCAGGCTACAATCCTTGAAGCAGCAGTAGTTTCATCCTTTGAGGCCCTGGCAAATCAGCTACATAGAGGTATAACCTCTATATATACCCTAACACCCCCTATCAAAACAGTTACACAAATTTTCCAAAAAACAGTGGCCTCCGCGTACAAGGTATCAGGCTGCTGGTCCAAATGGCCCCCACTTTGGGTGAACAAATCCTTATCGCACTTTCAGTCTCTTCCAGATGTCAGTGTGTGGGCTACAGCTGGTATAAAACACCTGGGTGACCTGGTGAGTGCAGGAGAACATAAACAGTTTCCACAACTGAAAGAGGAATATGGGTTACAAAATCATATGTTTTTCAGGTTTCTCCAACTAAGACATGCCTTTTCTGCCCAATTCCCGGAAGGCACTCCGAATATTACCCAATTGACCCTAGAAGGATATCTTCGGAGAACAGATTTATCTAAACCCTTAAGCTGGTTGTATGCCATATTGGTGCAAGACAGTTTTGACCCCATCAAACATATCTGCAGTAAATGGGCCCAAGACTTTCCATCCCTTGAGGAAAGAACTTGGGAAGACATTCTTGAGCAAATACCAGAAACGAACATATCAGTTAGGGACCGATACATACACACTAAGTTTTTGAATAGAGTGTACTTGACTCCACATAGGCTGGCACAGATATATCAAGGTTACCCTGACTTGTGTTTCAAATGCAATACGGATAGTGGTACCTATATTCATGTATTTTGGGAGTGTCCCAAGATCCAACAATACTGGACAACAATTCTAACATTTATTAACGTTTCTCTAGGACTCCCAGCCATACGGACATACGGACACCAGAATTCTGTCTTTGGGATATATCGAGGGACTCACTCTCACTTCCAGTGACAGACTGTGCCTACAGCAACTTTTGCACTATGCAAAGAAAGCTATCTTGCTCAAGTGGAAAGCTATGGAACCCCCCACCCAAACATTCTGGATAAAAATTGTTAACGACATACTTCCGAGCCATAAACTGACATATACTATGCGTGGATGCCCAGACAATTCAAAAAGATCTGGGACAGGTGGCTTACAGAAACGTAAACCAGTACTACGAAATAAGACTCTGGAATAGTAGGAACCTCAAGCCAGCCTTTTTATACTATATGTCATAACATACAACTTAAAGGGAATGCCCACCTTCTTCTCTAGCTTTCCTCCTTCTCTCACCTTTCTCTCCTATCAATGCTTATGTTTATAAAACCAATTAAGACAATCTTTTAAAATATATATATATATAAAGTAAATGTTATAATTTAGGAAGATCTTCATATGAAGTAACTATTCTACATGCTGCTGTGTAACCAATTATTTGTTGTATGGGTGCCTTAGGGGATTACAAAGCTTTCTGCAGAAACTTTAGTCATATAAAAAACTTTCTTTAGCAATAATCCCATAGAGAACACTTCTGCTCTCAGCTAAATAAAACCAGCTAGGACTGACCTTCTTGTTCCCAATAAACTTGTAATAGAGATGTTTCTGACTCACTGGCTTGTGGTTAGTCAGCACTGTAAAGCCTTTGTGGGAAAAACTAAATCTACCTGTTCCTCTTAGGGCTCTTCCAGACGAAGAGATTGCAGGGAGATTTGTAGCCTGCGACAAATCACCGCGTGTTTGAAGCAACAAATCTCCCTGCATCTCTTCCCCCAGTCTTGCGCCCGCTTAAGTTAAAGTCGCGTGTGCCTATTCACACGCGGCGCGGCACTTTAGCAAATCGCTCGCCAATGCATTTTCGCACGATTTTCAAAAGCGCCGCTCCGCGTGTGAATAGGCGCACGCGACTTTGACTTTACCAGGCGCAAGACTGGGGGAAGAGATGCAGGGAGATTTGTTGCCCCAAACACGCGGCGATTTGTCGCAGGCTACAAATCTCCCTGCAATCTCTTCGTCTGGAAGAGCCCCTACTTGTGAAGATTCCAGCTCTGATTTGGAACAGTTATGAGCTCCCTAAAAAAGTAGATGTTTACACCAAAAATGTAAGCCAGTACTGAAGTACCATCTTATAAGTATAAGTGGTATTGAAACTAGTGAAATATGCATTATTATTTTATAGTAGAAGTTTATTTTGCACTGTGTTAGCAATCTGCTATTGTTCAATATGCTCAATACGTTCAATATGCTATCATCATGATATGGGTATTCAATAGCTGTGATGTTCTGAGCAGGCATAACATTGCAGCAATGGTCAATGTCTGTTCTTAAGATTTTTTTTTACTTTTTCAGTGTTATAGTTATTTCAGTAAGGCTCAACTCAAATGCTAAATTATTTTTATCTACTGTACAATGATGCAAGGCCAAGGAGCATATTTATACGGGTATTTAAATAAAAACCATTGGAAGTCACCAGTTTCATTGTCACTTTAATGCCATAGTAGACAGTGTAATAACAAAGCTGTTTAAAAGGGCTGTCTTACATAAAAAGGTTATTACTTTGAGGATTGATAACATACTTTTGCATCTTTTTAAGTCCCTGGTAAGGCATTCCCTGGAGTATGCAGTGCAGTTTTGAGCCACAGTCCTTAAGAAGAATATAAATTAACTGGAGAGAGTGCATAGACGTACAACTAAAGTGGTTAGGGATGGAAGATTTAAACAATGAGGAAAGACTTTCAAAGTTGTGGTTATATTCTCTGGTGTAACAATACAATCTTTATAAGTACATTAGAGGGCATTATAGACAAATAGTAGGGGATCTTTTTTCCCCCATCGAAAAAATCATTTGAAGCAGTGTAGGTGATTCTTCAGAGTGTTGGCAATGAGGTTTTGGAATACCCTTCTGATTGATGTTGTGATGAATGATGCTGGTAATGCCTTTCAGAGTGGCTTGGGTGATTTCTAGAACAAGCATAATATCCTAAGCTATAATGATTTTAAGATCTACAGTTAGGGGCTTATTTATTAAAGGTTGGATATTAGTGGTTTTCATAGGGGCTAATTTTCACAGGCAAAGGCTTCTTGACACTTTGCGCCACTTTACAAGGCCCTAATGCAATACCACTACACTAATTCACTAAATTGCAAAGTTGTGTCTAGTTTTTCTAGAGTTAATTTGTCAGTGCAAACATTTCATAGTGAACGTTTACTAACGTTCCTTTCTGACTAGCAATACTTTGTTAGTACACTTGTGCTTAGGTCAGTTTGAATAGGGCGGGTACAGATCGTCATATAGGTCATATTGGTGCAAATGAAAAGTGGACACTTTTTATGACAAATGTCCAAGGAAGCATAATTAAGGCAAAAGAGATCCTCTAATGCCTTAGACACAAACCCACCCTAAAACAAATGTGGCATGCCCCTCAAATTGTTAAAACAAATGTTATAACAAAATTTGTAATAGTTACAACTTTTAAAGGCAACCTTGCTTTAAAATATGAAAAAAAGCCAAAAAAAAATTTAACATTAAATAAACCCAATAGGATTGTTGTGTCACTAATATGGATTTATGCAGCTGGGTTACTATCAAGTACAGTATAATGTTTTATTAATGTATGTGCTTTATTTATTTTACACTGACTCATACACTAGAGGGCCTCTTTATTATCTTTGTAAAACAAATATCACCTAACAGCAGGGCCAGAACTAGTGTTTTTTTTACATGGCTATGCCTTAATAAAGCTACCTTTTTTATTAATAAAGCCCCCAGCCCAACCGACCCTGGTTTGTGTTTTGGGTCTTTTGAAGTCGCTCCCCACCCCTAGCATGTAATTTGGAGTCTTCCATTCTAACACATCATGCTGCTGCACATGAGCTGTAGCCTGTGGTAAGTCAATGAATCCAACAAGAGACAACAACCAACTTGTGCACTGGAGGAGTAGCTCACGCTGAAGACGCAGAAGACCTGCTGGTGGGTGGTGGCTGTTGGGCTTATTATTGGAGTGGAGTGTGATGTTTTATGCGTAATAGATCTTGCCAGACTAACTTAATTTCTTTTTATGAGAATGTAAGC
>CM044444.1:33404664-33427975 GCA_024363595.1 Xenopus borealis | reverse complement strand
GGGGTGGGGGGGGGCGGAGATTGAAGCCCTTGCCTAGGGTGATAAACTACCTTGGCCCGACCCAGTGTAAACAGTGTAAAATTCTGTGTAAAATAAATGTTGAATATTTTTATGCCATAGCTTTGCATAGCTACTTATGCCAACATTTTTATACCACATAAAAAATGTGCACCACGTTCATTTTTTGTGATATTAAACATTTTGCACTATAAATTTGCCTGCAAATAGTGGAAAATTTTTCACTGAAAGCTTGGAATGTTTCCTTAATAAATGCTTAAAGCATGTTGTTGTTTTAACCACTTTCATCTCTGACATTAAACAAATAGCTGATTGATCATGTGATGGCTGTGTCACCTTCAATGATTATCATCCATAAATAATCCTCTTAAAATACGTACTGAACGCTCAAAATAATATGATTTGTTTTCTAAAGTGGGACAAGGGGAAAAGTGCAAAAAGACACATACCAGCATGTTTTTTCTGCCCACAGGGCACTTCACCCCTGAGTTATTTGTGCAGATATTTATATGAATGGGAATGGCATGCTGACAGGTGGCACATAGGCGCCTCAGTGGCAACCAAAAACATGCCATTTACATGTGTTATTTTTGTGGCACATCAAGGAACATACACATACTGTATATGCAAGAGTATTTTGTAAACCAACTTACTATACACACCAGCAGGTTATGTGTATGTAGGGACCCATAGGGGTTAATCTGCCCCTATGGCTTTAAGGCCCTACCCTTTCCGTTAGTTACTAGGCAAAAGCCTATGTATCCATTTACGTTTAACATCAGTTATTGGCCAAGAGGTGTAATGACCACTTCCTGCCTCACATCCATATAGTATTTGGAAGGGAGTAGCCTGATCCTCTTTGGCTGCAGGAGTCCTGACCAACTGGAGGTGTCAATGAGCCTTGGCACACTATGGCCCAGTAAAGCACGTGCCCTAAAGGGAAAGCAACTTTAGTGGTTAAGGCGGGGACCAGGGAACCCCGGGAATCAGGTTAAGCTATATTAGGGTAGACTTGTAATAGTCTCTCTAGGACAGAAAGGTAGATAGTGTACGTATAAAAAGCAGCTGAAGCTCCAGCAAGGATTTGCAGCAGGAAGTAGCTTCCCAGAGGCTTTGTGAATGCCTCAAGTGCAGGGACCTCAGTGAATAGGGTGTTAGGTTAGCTTTCAGCTCCCTGAACAGTGCACTGGATGTGCTTGTCATACTGAATTACTGCAATTGCCTAATGGAGTCCTTCCTCAGCTGTAATACATATTATCTGGTTTGAATGTGTGTCATGTGCTAATACCTCAACTATGTACGTGAATAAACCTGGGGATATTGACTTTGGACTAATAAACGTTTTCTTGTTGCATTATTAGAACCTCCTGGTGCCCAATTATTACAATTTTGCATGCACAATAGTCTGAGTGTTGTAGTTGCACTACACCTTAGAGGGAATGCTTCCACTTGGTGAAGGCCCTGATCTTGAGGTGTGAGTCCAAATGTAGCCCATGCTCATCCCACTAGCTGGACAAGTACTATATGTGGTTTGGATAGCCCAGATTAGCGTTACATGTAGTACAGGTATGGGATCCATTATCCAGAAAGCTCAGAATTATATTATTATTATCAAATGTTTTAACATTACCAGCTAGCAATACCATCTAATTGGGTTTATATAATTTTTCAATGATTTTCTAGTAGACGTAGGGTATGAAGATCCAAATTACGGAAAGCTCCATTATCCAGAAAACACCAGGTCCTGAGCATTCTGCATAATAGGTCCCATACGTCTACATATATTTTCACCTATTAAAGGACTAGTGGCATTTACATTACATTTTTACTACATACAAAAATTATCTGTCCATCCAGCATCTAGAAATGACTAACTAAACTATTTATTTGTCACAAATATGATATTAGAAAGGTTTTCATTCTATAGTTCTGCAGAAAGTCAAGAATGCCATTTAACCCCTGTTTATCTCCTTGACTAGAAGGTAGTCGTGAGTACTAAGGCTGGTGGCACACAGTAATATTCGGGGGCGATCAGTCGCCCAGCGACAAATCTTCTCTTTATGGGGGGGGCTAATCTCCCCAAAATGCTTCCACTCATGAGGAAACTTTGGAAAATTAAGCGATACGTATCTTGCCGGTGGGAAGGCATTTCGGGGAGATTAGTCACCCGAAGAAGAGAAGATTTGCTACTGGGTGGTTAATCTCCCCTGAAAATTACCATGTATGTAAACTTATACCCTGTTACCCTATTTTTATTTGAATGGCAGCAATGGCTTATTTATTTCAAGCATATTCCTTCCTCTGAAGAAATGCAGTTTGTACCAATTTATTTTACTGAAATGCATATACAGTTGATTTTATATTTTCCTAGCATTGATGCAATTATGTTGTGGTCCCATTCAGACAAGCAGTATTTTTTCTTTTCTGAAATTAACTTTTTCCTGGCATTTACACTGTTTTGACATGGTCACTTGGAAAACTTAAAATTGGACTTTTACTGTAATTCATTAATTTTTTTGCAGTGACTAGTGCTTTAAATTGTTATTCTGACTAGATTATGACTATGTAAGCATACAGTATATCATAAATTTAGATAAACCCACCTTTCAGGCAAGTGATATGAAATGGAATATGGATAAAATGTGTTGCAAATATGGATTTATAGCAGGGCCGGGCCAGGACTGCTGGGCGCCCCAGGCAAACTGTCCAGCTGTGGCTTCCCATCCACCGTGCGCGCTGGAAGCGTGGGAGCATGCACACTGACTGGCCGAGTCAATCCCTTTTGGTACGCTCTCCTTCCTCCCCTCATGTGAACGCGCACGCTCACAAACAAGCGGAAGCGAAGGAGCAGAACTCAGCCGGACTAGAGGTAGGCAGCAGTGAAAGGTATGTGCTTGGCGCCCTACAAGCCTTGCTCCCTAGGCATGTGCCTACTCTGCCTACCCCTAGTTCCGGCCCTGATTTATAGTGACAAGTTCTGTAGTAGGACATAGTTTTCCACTCTTCTATTCATTGATAGGGTAATTAGCAGCAAAATAGGTGCTTGTTTGTTAAATAAGCAGTTGCTATTTAATATTTTCCATGGGAACAAAAAAATTGTGTAACTTCTGGTAGTTTGGTAATTTCAGGGAAATGTGTTAAATTAACTTAATTTAAGTTATTAATTTAATAAATATTTTAAGGATATAAGCACAGTCAGTGTTTCTTTGAAATACTGTACAATAGCTTACTGTGTTAATAAGTTTAAATCAGAAAAGCATTAATGTTACATGGTGAAACAGCATTGCAAAATCACTCTGAAAGTCAGATTTAAGTGATTTGTGGATTGCTGCAGAAGGTGCAAACTAACTGGAAACCACTACTTACTGAAGGGCTCAGGCCAAAATATGCATATGGTTAGTATTTTAAATAGCTCACCTTCACTAGACATAACATCCACAGAGGACAAATAGGTATTTTAAAAAACCAGACCAAAATATTTGTGTAAAATGCAGGAAAAGCATTCATTAAATAAATTAGACCACAAAAACCAGTGCAAAATTCAGGAATGTAACATTGATGTCTGACTGTATCAAACAGAATGCCTTGCAAAAACGCATTTTAGCATGTCATCAGGAGAACATATGCTCCTGTATGTGCTCTCGTAAAGAAGAAGTACTGTATGCAGACTTGTCTCTTATTAAACTCGCTTATACAAAGAATCTGCAGTCACGCCTCCACTCTACCCACATTTGCTGTTGCTATCTCCTCCCTCGTGACTCATTCCTCAGCCCTCCCTGCTCAGCCCTCAGACCTCTTTTATATCCCATTTCTTGTAGAATATTTCACATTGCTTTTACATTCTGGTTGTATTTTTTTTTATTTTTTTTATTTAGGGATGCCACCTGTCTGGTATTGACTGTTTTTTTTGGAAGGGCTGTCTGGGTCAAAGCTGCATGCCTGGTTTTCCAAATTAGTCCCATCCCCTGTGATGTTTCATAGCCCCATCCCCAGGACATCAGCATGTTCTACTTAAGGCAGGCAATGAGACTCTGTTGGCATGTGTGAATAGTTGCTTAAAAGTTGAAGAAGAAAAGCTTCTAAATACATCACAGCATTATGGCAATAAGTAAAAATATATATATTGCCCTCAAAAATGTATCAGGCAACTTGATGCAGTAAACACACATTTAAATGGTTAACTGCGTTAGATGGGATTTATGCCACACAGTTGATAAATAAGCAAAATAAACACTATTTACCTAAAACATGATGTACTTTGTCCATTCAATGTAAATTATTCCTATTCAATGATCAAGAGAACTTAATGCATAAATGAACGCTTAGGGAGTACTTCTGCCCCAGGTTGAGAGTCTTTGAAGTTCCATTAACGAATGCATTGCCATGACATATTTAATTGATGCTAAAGTCACTGGCAAATATGCAACTGAAGGCTATAATATCAGCAAATGTAAAAATAGAATCTACCCTGCTTCTTGCAACCACAAATCTTTATATTTGTATTGTTTGTGTTTGAATGTTTACAAAAAAAATGTACATAAGAATGTTCTATCAGGAAGTAGTGCTGCTACTCAAAATGTTATATGAAATACTGTGTTCAGGCCCGGATTTGTGGAAAATGGCCTGGCCCTAGTGCAACACTTCTGCCCCACGTTGAGAGTCTTTGAAGTTCCATTAGTAACATATTGACATATTGATGCTTACGTCACTGGAAAATCCTCCACTAAAGGATTTGACAATGTCAGATTTTGTTTGGTTGCAGGATGGATGGCTTTTCCTTATCTCAATGTGTGAGGGCTACCATAAAAATGGCATTTAGTAATATCATGAATGCATGCCATTTTGGGTATGTAAGAAGCAATGAGTTAACTTTCATCACTCAAGACAAAAACTGTTATATAATAAGACAACTGAAAATAAGTTTATATCTTCCTGTGAAAGATGTATCCACTTAAAGATGAGAAAAAGACATCTGCCTTTTCTAGGAACATATGTTGAAGCAGTCTCATTTCTGTTATTATTTTTATTAATAATAATAACAATTAGGGTGGCTGCGCATGCGCAAACATGAGCTACCAACCCTAGATACACTTTTTAGTTTTTGATGAACATACAGTAAACATACAGTATACAGAAAATACAGTATATACTGTAATTCTTAAAAAAACAGATGAGAGATTCACCTTAATCTGGTGGTTATGCTGGTAACTTTCTTTATAAACACAAAAAGGTGAACTTATTTAGGCCCAAAGCAGAAGTGCAAAAGCACTAAGGGTTACAAGATCATACCCCATAGTGCTTATTTAGGAAACACTTCTGCCCCAGTTTGGGCTGTGCTCTGCACTTTGCATTGGATGAAATTGGCAAATTACTAAGGGTCAAAGTGAATATTCGAATTAAATAAAAAAAATTTAAATTCAAATTTCACAGTAATTTTGGGATATTTCAACTCTCAAATACCCCAAAATTTGATTTGAAGTCCTTGAAGGATTTTATTAAAAAAATTATTCGAATTAAACGATGCAATTGAACGATTTGAGCAATTTCAATTCTATAGAAAACTGACCTATTTGGTCTATTTTTGATCAAAAATGCCAACGAAAAAAATTTGATTTAATTGGATTTAATCCTCAAACATATTTTAGAATTATTCCATGGCCCACTTTGTTTAGTTTGTCTGGACTGTACAAATATCCTTCTGATTTAAAGCAATGAAGCATAGGCTATGTGGTTCCTAAAATTCAAACTAACTAGCTTCTGTGGTGGCAGCAATAATACCAAAAACCTCATAAAAAGAAGCAAGAAATGTAAATCAAATTTAAATTTATCACATGGTCTCAGAATTAATTGATTCAAAAACTCCATTGTTCCATTTGCCACTATACAATAGCAAAAATGGTTTGGATGATTTTTTTTTTGCTTATTTATCCCCAAGGCATTTAATTAATTAAAAAGCATTTATTGGTCAGTATAATGTCCCTTTATGCCAATCACAAATAAAGAGAAATGCATTGGAGGTAAACAATAATTTATGAGCTTCCCTTTGCTATAATAATTTATTCTGGAAATGTAAAAGTCTAATTTACATTAATTTTATTTATGTATTTAATTATTAAAATCTAGTTTGTATTTGTTCTTTGTCTTCCATGCATGAAATTAGTGTTTGCATGTCAAATTAATGTCAGTGAATTTTGCTATTCATTTTAAATGTGGCTAATTATAGAGAGTTCTGCCTGCATAGCTCTATAACACTGTGATTTGTAGAAATAAACATGATAATATGTGTCTCGTTCATCCTGTTTACAAAAAACATAGCTATATTAGTTAGATATAGTAGGTTTCAAGTATAAATACAATTATATTTACCTGTTTCTCCTGTTAAGAGGAAAATCATTCTATAAAAACAAATTTTTGAATAACTATCCAGTACTTGTTTTCTCCATTAGTTTTTCTTTCTAGCTAATTCACAAAACAGCATAAAGGATTTCCTGTGACTGCATTTTTGCTGCACAAAGTAATGCAAAAATGCACCATTTTCAGTAGTAGAAGCAAAATTACTATGCTATAGGTTGCATTTGTTCTTCAGTAAAATTAAGACCAAAAAAATACCAGCATTGTTTTAATCTCTTGTATGACAACAGCAATGATGCTTAAGATGATCATGTGCTGAAAGAATGATTTAATATTAAGCTATTTTTCCCATTTTGGACATTTAAACCTTGTTAGATATTTAAACCATATAAGCTGTAAACTGCATTCATAACCCAATGTCATGCTCATCAATTAAAGGAAAACAATGTAGGTTTCTATAAAAAGATATTGCATAAAACAACTCCTCAACTAAAACCCTGCTTCATGTAAATAAACCATTTTCATAATGATATACTTTTTTAATAGCATGTGTGATTGGGTAATCATAATTAGAAAATTGCCATTTTGTTCGAATTAAAACCCCCTGAATTTTGAATTCGAGGGGTTTTAACACAATTCAATTTTTTGAATGATCGATCGATTCCATGAAAAAAACTCAGAAAAATCCTATAGGTGCTTCCCATAGGATTCTATAGCAATTCAGTAGGTTTAATCTGCCGAATTAGGCTATCGAATTTTTGTTAAAATAAGAGCTCTGATTGGCTTTTTGGTAACCCCTATATGAACTGGCAGACTACAGGAGAGAATATTTATGCAACCAAAACTTGCCTCTAAGCCAGTAATTCAAAAATAAGCACCTGCTTTGAGGCCACTGGGAGCAACATCCAAGGGGTTGAAGAGCAACATGTTGCTCTCGAGCTACTGGTTGGGGATCACTGGTCTAAAGCATCTGTAGCAACGATAGTGGGTAGTGCAGGATCAAATAAAGCTAGTACTGGACTGTTCACAATTAACTGCTTCACTATTTCAAAGCTATGTTGAGCAGTCTCTGACCAAACCAGACTTGAAGTTCCACGTAGTAGTGCTCTTGGCTCCACAACTGAAGCATAGTTGGGAATAAACTTAACCATAGTTAGAGCAAAAACAATTATATCATCCAAGTAGCATTGTACACCAGGTATGTAATGTAGTATAGAAGACATCAGTCTTTGAAAACTCAGTGCTAAAGCCAGTAAACGCTTGAACCGAAACAAGTCATCATGGGTCATAAGTGCAGTGAGGCTTTCTTCATGCAGTAATACTTGATGATAAGCACTTTGAAGATCCAGGGTTGAAAAGAATTTTGTTCCTCGAAGTTCTGTAAATATTTCTTCTATGTGTGGCAAAGGATGATTATTCATAACAACTGCTTTATTAGGTTCACAGAGATCAACACACAATAAAATACCTCCAATTTTCTTCAACAACATTTGGTGAAACCCATTTGAAGGATTCTGATTTTTCAATTACATCTTGCTCTACCAGTTTCTTTAGTTCCTGTGAGAAAGCCTCCCTTATAGAGTAGGGCAATCACCTCAATTTCTGGAGAACTTGTTTTACATCTGGTCTCAAATTAACTTTGTGTACAAAGTTCTTTGTAAAACTCTGCTTTGTAGTGAAATTGTAGACACTGGCTGTGTGGCAGACACTGGTGCTGTAGTAATGAGACCAACAACTAATTGTAGGTTTAATGTAGCACCCTTATATATAGTATAGCAGGTATAGCAGTACCCTTATTCACAATGTAAAAGTCACATTTTGCAGTATTTGATTCAAATTGTACAGTCACTGGCAAGCAGCCAAGCACAGGGACTGGATCCTTTAAGTAACTTACCAGTCTCAGGGCAGGTGCATCAAGTGGATCTTTTGCAAAGTATTTCAAGAAAATATCCTTTGGTAGTATAGAAACAGCTAAACCTGTATCAAGCATCCGGTTAATGGAGTGTCCCTTGTCAGCCGAAGCAGTATTTACATAGAGAGTGCATATAAACTTGTCTGGAATACATGCATCAGCTTTATCCACACTTAATACTGTAACATTTGAAGCAGTGACTTCATGAACATCTTTAGTAGAACTACAGCAGATCTTCACAAAATGTCCTTCTTTTTGCATTTGCGGCCTTGTATAGCTTTTGCAGGACATGTAGCATAATTTGCAGTGTGTTCTATTGAACCACAGTGGAAGCAGTATTTTTATTTGTATTTGCTGCATGGTGTTTCAGTGTAGGTGAATCCCTTTCCATTGTATTGTGACTGTGCATTTTTAGGCCTTAGTACTGGATTCATAGTCTGTACATTCCTTGCAGTTCTCTGAGAGTTTTAGCCTCTGCAATTTGGATTCGCCATTACGTTGTTCCGGTTGGTGGAATTTATTAGTGATGGGCGAATCTCCCGCGATTCGCTTTGCCTAAAGATTCGCGAATTTCTAGAGAAATTTGCGAATCGCAGAAAAATTCGCGAAACGAGTCGCGGGACGATTTTGTCGCGCGTCGCGTCAACTTTGACGCGTCGCGTCGTTTTCGGCGCGCGTCGTGTCGTTTTCGGTACGCGTCGCGTCAAAAACGACGCGCGACTGGCGCGCGACTCGTTTTTCGGCGAAATTTCAATGGTGATTCGCGAATTTATTCGTCAGCGTCGAATCGCGGGAATTCGCCGCGAATTCGACCTAGGCGAATAAATTCGCCCATCACTAGAATTTATATCTTTCAGCAACCACATTTACTCTTGACATGAAAACGTTCTAGCAGCAAAAGCAGTTTCATAAGTCTCATCAGGTAATGGTAATGTATAGAATATACACTGTCCCTCTGCTCCCAGGCAGTGAATAAATAAAACACAATTTCTTGCAGCAGAACTCTCCCCTTGGTTAGTAGCAATAATGTAGTTTTCAAACATACGGATCCAAGCCGTAAAAGGTATGGTAGGCTCACCAGGGTTTGGCAGAAAAGCTGCAGGCTGCTGCAGAGGTAGAGGAGACATCTCCTTGCTATCAGCAGGTTCATGCAACCTTTACACTTCAACAGTAATTTCAGCTCTAACACACTAAGCAGTATAGCGGTATAGAAAGTATTGGGTATGCACAGTATACTCTTGTGCACAGTGACACCTACATGCACCTTGCACAAACACCACATTCTACACTGTAATGTTACTGTCCACTTCCTGAACAACATAACTTTCTTGTTGCTGGGGAAACACTAAGCTGCCAGTATCACATTGCTAGCCATCGCTGGTGTATATAGTCATAGATTGGAATGGTGCTATGCATTTTTGGATGACAGAAGTAACATCACATGTATTTACCTACCAACATGAACCCTTCCTGCTCTCAGCCCCTTAAACAGTATTCTAATACTAACTGCAATTTTGTTGCTTTAGTTACTCTAAGTTAGTTATATTTAGCTTTGTCTGTCCTTTTGACCCATTGATCACATATCACTGGCTAGTTTGGCTACATACAATTTCATCTAAATTGGCCGTAATAGGTATTGATCTAAATATTCACAAACAATAGACACAAATGGGTATCCTTGTAATGAACATAGTAGATGACAATTTTACAGGAAGGGATGGTATCACCAACTGAATGAACCATTTGAGGTTTTTCTGAAATCTCCAGAGTCCAGAATTATGTATTATTCTAACATTCCCATAAAGAGCTCAAGGATAATACAAAAACAACTAATATTGGGATCCTCAACATTTCCTGCATTTTTGTTTAAAGGAAATGGTGGAGAGTAAGCAAAGGCAAAAAAGCTGAATCTAAAAAGACAGAAACAACCTTTTAAAAGTAAAAGTAAAAAAAATAGCTCTCCAGAATAAATATAGTCATGCATTTAATTCTTGATTTTGTTGCATATAAAAGTGATATAAATAAATCAACTACATGAGTACCCCTGTTTCCTTGGCATATAAACCTTTCTGAACAGAATTTTTGCACCAACCAAATGTTGAAAGGCAATATGTCCTAGTTTATTACAGCATCAAAAAACAAAGCCTTTTGCTTAAAACAGACTATTAAATTTTAAGGATATTTGCACTGGTTTCCCTGCTGCCATGTAGTAATAATTTGTATTCATTATTAATCAGACTTATATAACGACATTTGTATTCTTTGTGTACTGTATATTGTGAGTTGGTCAGAGATAAATGTAAGAAGAGGTCAAACGCAGAATAATGCTGCAAAATTCCAGGTGCTTTTAATAACGCACTACATTTTGAGCAAAACTCTTTTTCTAGTGTGAATTAAAAGCACCTGGATAGTGATGGGCGAATCTCCCGCGATTCGCTTCGCCGAAAAATTTGCGAATTTCTAGAGAAATTCGCGAATTGGCAAAAAATATGTGAAACGAGTCGCGGGACGCTTTTGACGCGCGTCACGTCATTTTCGGCGCGCGTCGCGTCGTTTTTGACACGTCGCGTCAAAAACGACGTGCGACTCGTTTTTTTTCCGAAATTTCGCTTGTCGAAATTTCGCTGGTGATTCGCGAATCACTACACCTGGAATTAGAATTGTTCTAAAAGTGAGAGTGAAACCATTTTCTACATTTAGTGGCATATTTTGAGTTGCACTGAGCATGTAAAATCAGCAGAAAAGAAGATGGAGAGCTACTGTGGCATCTTTGGGGGTACATATCTTTGCTGCTAAAGGGCTGTGGTTGCCTTGGACTGGTACAGAAGCCCAAAACATAATGTATAACATTTCTTCTTTAGTTTTAGTTCTTCTTTGAGTTAGCTACTTTTATTTTTTTGTGATTATTCTATATTTTGTTTTAATCATACTTTCTCCTAACACTGATAAAAGACTATGAAATATGTTGGCACTATATAAATACATGTTAATAATAATAATAATAATAATAATAATAATAATAAAAGAATATATCAGTACTATATTGTAAGCCTAATTGATAGAATCTACAGCACATGCTATATAAAGACAATGTTTCAGTTATTCATAAACTTACTTTCACAAAGTTACTTGCAAATGTATCTATTAAGATTTGCTAATATATAGCTTAGGAAAATTTTCAATGGCTACTCATAAAAGTAATGAAAGCTTTAATTAGCAGTAGGGATGAGCAAAATATTTTTTCCACATTTTACCAAGAAAAAAACAACCATAGTAAAGAAAATGTTCCACAGTTTACAAAAATGTTTCATTGTTTGAAAAATTGACTGCAATGTGCTTGGCATATTTTTTTCATTTACTCTTATTTTCAGTGAAGTGATATGAATATTTGCTCATGATTACTTAGCAGTTGTTAGGCTGTGCTGGGATTTGAGCCAGGGACCTTTAGGTTTCTGGCTTAATGCTCTATCCATTAGGCCAGGAGAGCCTGTATGGCTGTTCACTATAGATTTCCTGGCCTCTGCAGCCCCAGCCCAGCAGCAGCCTGATTGGTTGCAGTCGGCCAATTAGGGCTGACTCAGCCCTATTTAAGACCAGCCCTCCATGCACACCTTGCTGGAGCATTATTAGGTCTCTAGTACTGTGGCAGTGTCCCTGACTAGTTCCCTTAGCCCTTAGCCCTTAGCCCTTAGCCCTTGCCTTGCCTTGTCCTGTCCTTCCTTTCTGCCTTGCCTTGTCCCTCCTGCCTTTTCTTGCCTTGTTCTTTCTGCCTTGCCTTAACCTTGTACTGGCATTGCCTTGCCTGTTCCTGATTCCTGCTTCCTGACCCTGCTCCTTGTATCCAGTCCTCCTGCTCTTTCCCTTGCTATCCAGTCCTCCTGCTCTTGCCCTTGCTATCCAGTCCTCCTGCTCTTGCCCTTGCTATCCAGTCCTCCTGCTCT
This sequence comes from Xenopus borealis, assembly GCA_024363595.1. Lineage (NCBI taxonomy): Eukaryota > Metazoa > Chordata > Amphibia > Anura > Pipidae > Xenopus > Xenopus borealis. The sequence goes on along the minus strand of CM044444.1, from coordinate 33,415,753 downwards.
CGCTCTCCAGTCCTTTCCTCATTCTCTTGCTCTCCAGTCCTTTCCTCCTGCTCAGTATTATGGTATTTTCACACTGCACTCCCGGATTTTTACTCACATCACTGCTTTCGTGGTGCTGGTAGTCCATTGACCCGACACGGTCCCTTAGCAACAGCAATTTCCAATAATGGATCCGCACACACTTATTTCTGCAGTGGGGGAATTCCCCTTTTCTTTTATTCAACCACCAACTTCAACTTCAACGTTTCGGGGGGTACAACCTCCCTTCATCAGGAGAAGATTATCCTGATGAAGGGAGGTTGTACCCCCCAAAACGTTGAAGTTGGTGGTTGAATAAAAGAAAAGGGGAATTCCCCCACTGCAGAAATAAGTGTGTGCGGATCCATTATTGGAAATTGCTTTCCTCCTGCTCTCCAGTCCCAGAGATCTACGCCTGCACCGTCCTGTCCCACTCCTGCTCAATGTTGTCTGCAACAGTTCCGATCTACGCCCTCTCCGTCCTGTTCCAGTCTGTCTACGCCCTCATCTCGCTGTTCCAGCCCACTCCTTACTGGTTTCCTAGGCACAATACACCCTTGCCTAAAGGACTTACACCTTCCCCTTCAGACTCTACAGCGCCCCCTACCCAATCCTTGACAGCAGTATTCATTGCTGCCAACATAGTATCTTTAAGGTAGACATAATAAATTTATTTGACCAGTGATATTTGATCCTTGGCCATTATGAAAGTGAATGTTCCTAATGTGCATGGCAAAATATTTACATGTAAACCTAAATTAAGTTGCATCTGTTTTAATTAATTTTCTAATTTATAATTTTTAGGTCCTTTTACATTAAGGGGTAGATTTATCAAATTCACATGAATGATCGAAATTCATTCAAATTTTCAAAATGATTCAAATTTGAATTTTCAAATATTTTTGAAGACCACTTCTAGCATCAAATTTAGAAAATTCGATCGAATAGAATGATTTAAATAATTTGAATAAAATGCTATTCAAATATTCGACAGTCGAATAACTTGCCCTTTAAATTTTTATTTGACTGCCTAGTTCGCCAGATTCAACCTACCAAGTTGGTATTAACTATTTTCGATCGAATAAAAAAATTCGATCGAATGGTTAGAATCATTCAAATCGTTCGATTCAAACTATTTAATTGTTAGATCAAATTATTTCTATTTGATTGAATTGCGGTAAAATCCTTCTAATTCGATATTCGGATTTCCATTCAACCACAATTCGATTGGTCGAATTCAAGGGTAAATTCACGCTTGAATTTGACCAATAGTAAATCTGCCCCTAAAACTGGCTACATTTTGTAAAATTATACTGCAAATTGAAGAAAAAACAGATTTGCTTCTTAGGCCACTAACTGAAATTTTTTACAGATCCACAAATTCTTTCATGTGGCTTTCCAGTTGCCTCATTGTGGAGGCTTATTTATTAAAATTCTCATTTAAGTAGCTTTAGAGGTTTTTGAAACCACAACAAAACTTACTTTCAAGATCTGCATATAAAAAGTACCAAAAAAAAGAAAAGCTGAATGATGTGTTAAAAAAGAAAAAACATCTCTATAAATGTGCATTTTTTTAGACAATTCCTAGCAAAAAAAATTCAAAAGCCTCTAAAAGTCTGAATTGATTAAAAGCTGCCCAATAAGATCAGCACAGCTCCCATTAAGTTCTTTAGCAGCTTGACAACTTTTACTTGGGGAACTTTTGCATTAGAGGTTTTCATGGTTTTTATAGTTAGGGGTAGATTTACTAATTGTCGAAGTGAAATCGAGGGAATTTTCAAAGTAAAAAAATTTGAAATTCAAAGTAATTTTTGGGATACCATCGAATAGTTTACTACAACTTCGACTTCTACTTCGATTTGAAGTAAAATTGACCATTCATTTAAAAAAAACTTCGACTTCAATACAATTAAACCTGTCAAAGTCCTATGTTAGCCTATGGGGAGCTTCTAGAGCATTTTTCTTAGTTCTTTTTTAGTTGAAGTAAAATTGATTCGAACACTTTTAGCGTACGATCGAAAATTTTACTTCGAATGCAGGATAGCCAAAGTTGTTGAAAAAAACTTCGACTTCGATATTCGAAGTATTTCAATTCGATGGTTGAATTTCTAAGTATTTACCACTTCGAAATTCAACCATTACTAAGTCAGCCCCTTAAAAAAATTTCAAGTTTTTCAAGAAAAAGCTCCCATTGTATTTAATGCATTAGAACAAAAAAAGTTGCCATAATAAAAAACACCCATAGACTTTAATGCATTAGGACAAAAAAGTTGCCATAAGAAAAAACGCCCATTGACTTTAACTCATTAGGACAAAAAAGTCACCATAAGAAAAAATATTGATTGACTTTAATGCATTAAGACAAAAAAAGTTGCCATAAGAAAAAAACGCCCATTGACCTTAATGAGTTTCATGAATTTGTTGTTTAAAAGGGGCAGATTCGCTTATCACTACTGATGTAAGGAAAACCACCATTATTGCAGGGACAAAAGATATATTTAATATTGTTACCGACATCTAAGTTTCTTTAATGAGATTTACTGACATCTCCAATTTAGCCTTATATAATGTGACTGTCAGCAAGTTTTCAGTTGACAGTTGTCAATAGTGAAGGGAACACATGGAATATATTACTACTGAGCAGAAGTACATCAGGTAGAATACTAGAAACATTATATTGATTTATTATTATATATATGTTGCTTGCATTGTTCCTTATTTAATCAATTCTGTATGTTATTTAAAGAAGGTGTCAATATGACCAGAATCCAAGAATCTGACTCCTAGCAGTGATAATATCCCTGCAATGAGCACCAACCATTTTTTTTTGTGTGCTACCACAATTAATGTGGACATGGTCTTGTGGTTACATGGGTGTAGTCTAAGGTTGGTATGGTTTAAAAACAGGGAGTGGCTAACACTGGCTTCCATTATTGGCCCTCCACCATGTAGGCAAGAAAAATTCTGGCCCTTGATACCACAGGAGTTGGACAGCACTGCATTAAATTAGGCACACAGGATTATGTGATAACTTGGCAGTGCATTACCTTATGGATAGTGATGAGCGAATTTATTTGCCAGACGCGAATTTGCGGCGAATTCCCGCGATTCGCGAAACGGCAGCAAAAAAAAAATCGGCAGCGAAAAAATGGGTCGCGCTGCGAAAATGACGACGCGCGACGAAAATTATGTGACGCGTCAAAAATTACGCGACGCGCCGCCTGCCAAATTATATTCATGTGGTTCCAATCTGTAATTAACAGCTTCTTGCAATCATGGGTGCTTAATCACTGAAGCCTCAGAGCCAGATCTAGTAATATTCTTATTCCCTTGATTCCTGTGCCTGATTGTCCCTGAGTCCCACCCAGTCCCCCATTTCTGTGCCCTGGTTCCTGTGCTCCTGTTACCATCCATGATCCTGTTACCATCCGTGCTGTTTGAACACCTGGTATTGACCCTGGTCTGTTTTTTAAGTTGTCTGGTGCTTCTTTAACAAATGTAACAGTGGCAAACTTTTTTTTTAAGCCTTGATGCGGCTAAAAATCTGAATAAAAAAATACTCCATCTCAAACCTGCAGATGTCATGTAGAAGTCAATGGCAGATGTCCCATTTGCAATTGGAAGATATCATGATCTAAGCTGGGTTTCGTACAATAATTATTTTGTGTTTTTTTGGGTGAAAAAAAATCAGAAAAAACGTATGATTCAGATTTTTTTACACAATTTTATCAACACTTTTCCCACATCAGATTTGTTTCAAGCTAATTTATTGATAAATACAATAAAAATGTGGATGGGAGTTTGGTCAAAGTGGTTTTAAGAAAATAGTGACATACTTTCCAATTTTTGTAAAAATTGCCACAATGTCTTCAGCCTAAAGAAGTCGATATGAGCAAACCCAAAAGCATGACTCCACTGGCTCCCCTTTTCTGCCTTGGTTCCATTCACATGTTGACAATAGTCATTAAAAAAAGATTTTCAGTTTGGAGAGACCACCTCTAGTTTTTTATTAAAATGTAGAAAAAAAGTGAACTAATTATTTTGAATTATGTGCACCATTCTAGAAAGAAAAATGGAAAGATAAACCCTTCTATATTATTGTTTGGCTAACTTTTTGGCAATGCCACTAGTGATTAGATCACCAAACTTTAGTCTGGTAAAATAGCATTTAAGCATTAAGGGGTTGTTTACCTTTGAGTTACTAACTGTTGAGAGTGATATTCTGAGACAAGTTGCAATTGGTTTATATTTTTTTTATTATTTGTGTGTTTTAAGTTAAGTTTTTTATTTAGCACATCTGCAGTTTGCAATTTCATCAATGTGGTTGCTACCATGCATTGATATGAATAGGAGAATGGAGTATTAATAGGAGAGGGCCTGAATAGAAAGGCAAGTAATAAAAAGTAACAATAAGGGGCAGATTTATCAAGTGTCAAATTGAAAATTTTAATTTTTAAATTCAAATTTTGAGTTTATGTTTGTATAATTTAACTAGGGGCTAGTCCAAATTCAATTCAAATTGAAAAAAAATTAGAATTTTGAAATGTATGTACTATTCCTTAAAGAATTCAAAATTCGACTATTCGCCATCGAAAACCTGCCAAATTTGTGTTTTAGCCTATGGGGGACCTCCTACAATCAATTTGGAGTTGTTTTTTTTTTTTTAAATTTCTTTGTGAAAAAGTTCAAATCAAATGTGATTCAGATTTAATTCAAATTTGCAGGTCAATTCTATTCACTCGAATTTTAAAAAATCAAATATCGAGTTTATGGGAGTTTTTAGTAACTCCCATAAACTCAAAATTTGACCCTTGATAAATCTGCCCCTTACAATACATATGTAGCCTTAAAATATTTGTTTTTTAGATGGGGTCAGTGATCCTCATACAAAAGCTGGAAAAAGGAAAAAATCAGAAGAGCGAAGCAAATAAGTAAAAAAAATGAAAAATAAACAATGAAAACTTTAACTAAATATGATTATTATGCCAATATGGATTCAAGTGGCTTTGTACTGTACACTGTACTGCAGAGAAAAAGGAAAAAGTAAAGTTTAACAAATTATAATAATTTGTGGGAGATGGGTTTCCTGAAATTATGAACTTCCTTGATGGGCCTCAGGATAAGGGATCCATTACCTATACTTAAATTCCCAGTGCACATTCTTACCAATTGTAACAAATTTACTTGAAAAAATCTGGTGAGGCAAAAGACTCGATAAAATCATTAAAAAGTCAGTTTTTTTTGGATTTGATGTACAGAAAACTCCGATTTTTGTACAAAACCCAGCATAGATCATAATATATTCTAAATGCAAATGGGTCATCTGCCATTGGTTGAGGTTTTTTTTTCTACAGAAAAATTGTTTTTCCCCTTTAAAGGAGAATTAAACCCCCTAGGTGAAATTTCATGATTTTCAGGGGGCGCATGCGCAGCTATATTGTGCATGCGCCCGAATTTCACGAAGTTTATGATTTTTTTTTCTGAAACTCCTTGACTTTAGGTGCATGCGCAGTAGATCTGCGCCGGCAAATGCCTCCTACTGTGCCAGAAGATGCTGATGGATCCAGGAAGGGGAAGATGGCGCCTGTGAACTGCTGGACAGGAACTGGAAAGAGGGGTAAGTAACAAGTTTGCCCTGGGGGGGGAGCCTAATCAGGGGAGGGAGTTTTGCACCTAGGGGATTGAATTCCCCTTTAAAACTCTAACCAGCAAAAATTAGATTTTGATAACCCCTGTACTGTATATAGTGTTTATAACAAGGCAAGTGTAGATCCAACTTTTAATTAGGCAACAGCATACGTAGTTAAAAGTTACTATTCAGAAACTTCTCAAGGAAAATGTAATTCAATAAAACTCTCTGATCCTAACTAATTTTCAGAATGGGTTAGTTAAGTTAAATTAATGAAAGACTGCATAGGAAATGCATCTTCACATTAGCTACTGAAATGTGAATTAGCTCTCTACAATCATGACGGTAATAACTGTACTGTAATGTCTAAATGTAATGTTTCCTATTTGGGAACCAAAGTTGTCATGGCTTAGTAAATCTTCCAGCCAGGTCATAAAGCAGTTTATTTCCCCTTAGCATGCCTTCCTGCCACATTTTGTGTTAAAATTAATATAAAGACATAAAAGAAATCTCTGTAAATTAAAGACTCTGACACCCTTTCAGAGAGGTACATAGTCTGACAAAAATGTCTGTGAGTGATTTACTAGAAATTGAGCTCTAGTATAGAAGATGATGGCATAAAATGTTTTTGCGAAAATGAAGAAAAGATTGTATTTCCCAAATGTGTAAATAACTACAGCTACAATGACAAGGGTAAATTGTCTGGAAGATTGTTTGCTTTCTTAAAATAATTGGCATTATTTTTTCTGTAGATCGCTTGGTTAAATCCAGAGATATGTCAGCAACACAAACTACAAATTATTTGGGTGTAGTGTTTACCTCACAACTGACCTTATTCCAGCAGGGGAACACATTTGCTGCTCCAGAATCAATGCAAATATATATATGTATATATATAACCAATTCGTGTGGGCTGCACGCCATACAATCAAAACAAAGTCTACTAATCCAATTAAGGATAGACATAGATGCGAACTGACAGCACTCCAAGGATTTCCAAAGAACAATAGGTGTCAAAAGTGGTGGATTTATTGATTCCGACGTTTCAGTTTCATTTTCGGCCAGATATCGATCGGGGAAGCCCGTCGGATGGCCCCACACACAGGCAAATAAGCTGCCGACTCGGTATGTCGGCAGCTTTTATCGGCCCGTGTATGGGGGCCATTAGAATATCCAGTAGATGTCCCAACATGCGTGATATAGATTGTGGGGTAGACTATAATACGTCTTCCTTTGTATTAATAAAATTTCCTATCATTTGAGCTTTTGCTCTGTTGTCCGACTGATTTTCCCAGTCTGAATCACCAGTCACCAGGGAAGGTGCTGAAATAGTGGAACACGATGACGCCGATGAGGTTATAAAACCAAACTCCCCGTTCTGAGCAAAACGAGTGCATGGAGGTGGGACCGCTACTATCCTAGAAGCCGGCTATAACAACACGCAATCTTATACCAGGGATCCTGTGAGTAAAAATCTAGCAGGGACCAGGGAGCAAATTCACTAAGGGGCGAAAATGCGCTAGCGTTGCCTTCGCTAACGTTCGCCACACTTCACTAGGTGAATTTTTGCAAGCGCTACTCTGATTTACTAAAGTGCAAAGTTATGCTCAGGGCGGAGACAGTAGCCTAGTTGCGCTAGTTGCGTTTTTTTGGGACTTGGGAATTTCAAGTTTTTTTTTCAAACTCCTATCTATAGTATTGAACTTTGCCAGGTCTGACCTGGCGAAGTAACATCTAGCGTAAGAGGTAACGTTCACAAAAATTTTAATCTTAGTGAATTAGTGTAGTTACGTCCCTCCGTCAGTTCGAAACTTTGCCTGGCGTAAGGGTGACAAGTTGCGCAAGTCAATCTCCTTCGCTAGCAATTTTTGTCAGGGACACTGTTAGTGAATCGGCGAAGTTGCGAATTGACGTCATGCTGGCGAATTAGCGCTAGTGTTACACGCTTTGTGCTTTAGTGACTTTGCCCCCAGGTGTTAGCAATATATAGAAATGCACATTGGTCTTTCTCCTTTGTATTTTTATTTGAGGTAAAGTTTGAAGGGGATCCGGTGTGTTTAAAAAGGAGGACACATTAGAATCTACCTCGCAATCTACATCACGCATGTTGGGACATCTACTGAATATTCTAAGTTGTAAGCTAAACACCCTGTTCATGGGACATTATTTAATATATGTGCATACAGACTTTATTGACTAATTTGTTTTGGGGTAGATTCCCCAGTGTATTTGTGCAAACGCTGATTATACTTGCGCTATATACAGAATAAACCATATTTCGATATTTCCCCTTTAAACGTCCGGCCAATAAAGATCAGGCTTTAGTAAATAACCCCCCTTGATAAGCACAATTCCCTGAAAACCATAAAAGCACTGTGCACTGTTTAAATAAATGTGCCATTTCTATTCCCTTTAATTCCATGAGCCCTAAACTGCCTTAAATGGTCTGTAGTGCGTAACTTAGCCCCTAGATGTCTCAACATTGTTAAGCATGATATTAAATGGGTGCATTTGGGTGGCTGGCATTGATGATAGTCTTTTATTATTATTATTATTATTTTTTTTTTAAACAACGTCAAACTGCTCATGCTGTATCTTGTTGCTCAAAAACACAAATTTTTATTTCTGCAGTATGGCTTGTCATATACATTTCCCTTTTAAGGGTTGTTATTTGAGTCATTTTAATGTTTTTTCCCTTAGAGGTCCCATATGTAACCTTCATAATTCTCTAATACCTCTATATTGTATTACTCTTTCTCTGCATCTCTTTTTTTTAACCCCTCGACAAACTTGATATCATTTTATTTTTAACAAGTGTCTGCACACATTTTCTTATCCTTTTTTTTACCTGTCTCTGCAGATTACTGTTGGTTCTCTTTTCATTACACTACATCAACTATTTCTTTCCCATACAGCTGGGATTTATTCCCATAAAAATGTCCCATGTCTCTAGACATTATCCTAATAGACGAACACCGTCTTTTTCTAATAACTGATTGTACTTTCTGTTTGACCTTGTGGAATATTTAACAATTATAAGCAAAGGGATTTTCAGGGGACCATAAAAAAGGTATAAAATCCAGGAAAATGTCAAATCTAAGAAGTGTGGTATATATAACATATAGATGAGGCCACCAAAAAAAAAATGTAAAATAAGAGAAGACTTTCAATCAGGGGATGTAAAATTGAAGTTTCACTGTAAAAGTAACATCACCATGAAATTAGGCCCTGAATTTTACAAAAATATATTTTTTTTAATTGCATATTTTTGGCATGATAGCTGTCTAAACCTGACTCTATATCATTACCATTTAAAAAGTGAGTCAGTGGTTCTACTAACCATTTATACCATTTAAATGGAGGCATAAAAGAACACTAATACAAAACTCTGAAACTATGAAACCAATACCCACAAAATTATATCAAATTATATCAAATTAAGTAGCATATTAAAGAATCTTACCAAACTGGAATATATATTTAAGTAAATATTGCAGACAAAAAACATTTAAATTTAAAATTTTGTTATATGTATCTATGAATGTATTATTTAATATCCCTGTACACCATAACTGCTCAGGTAAGTTATGCCAAAAAAATTTAATTCAAGGTATACTCAACCCCCCTAAGCTTCCAGCACCCTCACTCCACACTACCCAGTCTCTCCTGTGCTCCTTCACTCCTGTCACTGATGAGAAAAGTTTCAAAACTTTGGCCTCTTCCCACCTTCCCACCTTGTCCGCCTGATCCAATTCCTTCAAAACTTATCTGCAATAGCAATCCTTGTCTAATCAAAGCCTGAACTCATATATTTAATCTCTTGCTCTCAACTGGACTGTTTCCTTCTCAACTAAAACGTGCTCTAGTCACCCCCATCCTTAAAAAACCCTCTTTCTTGATTCCTCCAATCTTGAGAACCTCCAACCTATCTCTCTGCTATCCTTCATCTCTAAACTACTTGAGCACCTAGTCTACAACCAACTAACCTCATTCCTCTGTGACAATAATCTACTGGACTCCCTACAATCTGGTTTAAAGCCACAACAAAACTGCCCTGACCCAACTAACTAATGACCTTTTAACAGCTAAAGCAAACAATCATTTCTCACTACTAATACTACTTCTACTAATACTACTTGATCTCTCAGCTGCATTTGACACTGTAGATAACCCTCTCCTCCTCCAGTCCCTCCATTCACTTAGCCTTCGTGACACGGCCCTGTCCTGGTTCTCTTCTTACCTCACTAACCGTTCCTACAGTGGAGTAGCATCTTCTCCCCTACCTCTTTCTCTTGGGTTTCCTCAAGGCTCTGTTCTGGGACCCTTATTATCCTCCCTCCCTCCTATTCTATACTTCCCTCGGCAAATAAATCAACTCAAATGGTTTCCTCTACCACCTCTATGTTATCACCTGCCAGCTTGATCCTATTCCTTCAAAACTTCTCCGCAATACCAACCCTTGTCTAATCAAAGCCTTAACTCATCTATTTAATGTCTCGCTCTCAACTGGACTATTCCCGTCTCAACTAAAACATGCTCTTGTCACCCCCAATCTGAAAATTTTTTGACCCCTCCAATCTTGACAACCTCTGACCTATCTCTCTGCTACCTTTCATCTCTAAACTACTAGAGCGCCTAGTCTACAACCGATTAACCTCATTCCTCTCTGACAATAACCTGTTGGACCCCTTACAATCTGGTTTTAAACTACAACACTCCACTGAAACTGCTCTGACCCGCTTAACTAATGACCTTTTAACAGCTAAAGCCAACAAAAATGTATCACTATTAATACTGCTTGATCTCTCAGCTGCATTTGACACTGTAGAGCACCCTCTCCTCCTCCAGTCCCTCCATTCGCTTGGCCTTCATGACACAGGTATGTCCTGGTTTTCTTCTTCGACAAACAAGAAAAAGTTGTGCTGACCACTAATTTTTAAAACCATTAGGCGGGGTGCAATGAGGCTGTGACCACAAAATACATAGACAAAAACAAGAGGTCCTCTGCACTCAACCCATTATCAATATATTTAAGACATTGAGACATTCTGTGCATAATGCTACTAAAAAATGCCTTACCCTTTAAACAACAGGGATTGTTTGTCCATATATTGCAATATATTTAAGCTGGCCAACTACGTCAAAGTCATCCCATATCTGGCCAGTCCTACGCTCAATTTTCATCTGATTCATTAAGAATTCTATTGCTTCATTATACAAATACAAATATATGGACAAACTATCCCTGTTGTTTAAAGGGTAAGGCATTTTTTAGTAGCTGTATGCACAGAATGTCTCAATGTCTTAAATATATTGATAATGGGTTGAGTGCAGAGGACCTCTTGTCTTTGTCTGGTTTTCTTCTTACCTCACCAATCGTTACTTCAGTGTCTCCTACAACGGAGTAGCATCTTCTCCCCTACCTCTCTCTGTCGGGGTTCC
>CM044444.1:33334082-33400414 GCA_024363595.1 Xenopus borealis | reverse complement strand
CCGGAAGTTCGCGAACATGTTCGCGAACATTTTTTCCGACGTTCGCTACATCCCTACTTGCATTCAAGACATTGCAAGAGATGCACCCCTCCTCTGGAATTCTCTATCACGGTCTGTCCGACTTTCTCCCGATCTTTCAGCTTTCAAGAAATCTCTTAAAACCCACTTTTTTAGAGAAGCATACCCTCACTGTTAACTACCCAATGCAACACTGCTTACATTGCTAAATCTCTCACCCACTTTACTCTGATCTTGCCCACTCTTACACCTTGTGTATCATTCCCTTCCCTTTAGCTTTTTCTGCACAGGGCCTTCCTCACCTCCTGTACCAGTATTTATTGTGATGTATGTAACTGCATATTTATTGTGATGTATGTAACTCCTTATGTTCTATGTATGTAATTCATGTGATTAAGTTGTATAATCACACTCGAATTTTTGCTGGCGTTTCCGAATTTATTCGAATAAATTTGCCCATCACTAATTGTAAGCTCTTTCTGCATAGGGCCTTCCTCGCCTCTTGCACCAGCATTGATTGTGATGTATGTAACTCCATGTATGCAATTCATGTGATTTAGTTGTATAAACACATTTACTTTAAAGCACTAAGCAATATGTTGTCGCTATAGAAATACATGTTAATAATAATAAAATAATAATACTACAAGGTGCACATATAAATATTAGGTTTACTAATGGAGCCCTTATACCTAAGTTAAAAACATTGGTACAGGTATGGAACCTCTTATCCAGAATGCATGGGACCAGGCGTTTTCCAAATAATGGATCTTTCTGTAATTTGGATCTTCATATCTTAAGTCTACTAGAAAATCATGTAAACATTAAGTAAACCTAATAGGCTGGTTTTGCTTCCAATAAGGATTCATTGTATCTTATTTGGTATCAAGTACAAGGTACTATTTTATTATCACAGAGAAAAAGGAAACTGTTCTTAAAATTTGAATTATCTGATTATAATGAAGTCTATGGGATATGGCCATTCCATAAATTCGCCCATCACTAATTGTAAGTACTTTGATTTAGATGGGTTTTATGTTTTGACAGCTAATATAGAGTTGAGTCCCACCAGTAGAAAAGCATTTACAGTGTTTGGTCTTGTGTCCCTTACTAGTGAGGGCCAGTTTCTCAGTGTTGCATATCATTGTGGCTGCCCTGAGCCAGTTTGAAACTAATGGGGGAGCAAGGTCTTAATAGTACAAAGAGATTCTGGAGCCTGAATGTGCGGAAGGAAGGCAAAGGGGAAGTTAAATAGTCAGGTTAAGGAAAAGTGGAAATATGATGTCAGAGTAGGGTTGTTGAAGGCAATAAAAGGGAAGAGAGGTAGAAGGGTACTTCCTTTCCTACCTGCAGCAGTCCAGATGCAGGGCCTTGAGTTTCAGGTGGTCCAGGAGTCACTGTTTAGAGTTGGGATACAGAAATATAGTCTTTGTCTTCAGGAATAAGGGGTTAAACTTAATATGATGGGTTAGCCAGTTGTTTGTCGGTGCAGAGTTTGTCGATGGTCCTAGCAAATCAGTCATTGAAGGTTTGAACCATGATGGGTTATGGAGATGGATGAACAATGTATAACGGAGCAACTCGACCATGGGGTCCCCTGGTGGCAGAAGAATAAATACCATTTGCAGTGGCTGATTTGTAAAAAAAAAAGTCATGTGGTGTTGAGTAGTGATGGGCGAATTTATTCGCCAGGGGCGAATTTGCGGCGAATTCCCGCGATTCGCAGCTGGCGAATAAATTCGCGAATCGCCAGCGAAATTTCGCTTTGCGAAAATTCGCCACAAAAACGAGTCGCGCGTCGTTTTTTGACGCGACGTGCCGAAAATTAATTAATTAATTTAAAGAAATCCTAGATTGCAAATTTTAGTAAAAACCCTCACAATCCACTTATTAGACAGCTCATCCAAGGAGGAAATGCTACTCCAAAATGAACAAGGCATCTGGTGAGAAAAAAATTGAGTGCCTGCTGCCTTTGCCTTTCTCTATCCTTCCTCCTACTCTTCTAGGAGATTCATCAAATAGCAAGAGTAGCCTGGTGCTGGCTGAAAAAAAACACCTTATTTTTTATCTTCTTTCTAAGAGAAAATAATATTTGCTTCTGTTTTTATGCCAGCCAATTAAGCTATAGTGTATAAAGTAGGGGGGGAACAATGAACATTTAGAGGCAGGTTTATTAGGGATTGAATTTTGCGTTCATGGGAGTTTTTAAAACTCCCATAAACTCCCATGAATTCAAAATTCGACCAATGAAAATTAAAAAAAATAAATAAATAATACTCAGCACCAGAAAACCTTTTTTTCTGATTTTTCTGTGCAAAATACTTGAATGTCAGGAAGCCTCAAAATTGATCCCTGGGCCTCTCCCATTGACTTAACCAGCAACTTGGCAGGTTTTAGGTGGTGAATAGTCAAATAACAGAGTATGATAAATCTCAAAAATCGTATTTGAATTTTTTTAAAAACTTAAATAGAATCTGAATAAAACCCTAGTCAGATTTTACAGTATTGACCATAAAAACTCGATCAACTGGATCCTTGATAAATTTGCCCCTTAATATTACTCCCAAATAAAGTTATATGCTAAAACAATTTAAAAAGAAAATTTACACTTGCTATTATTATTACACTTAATTAATTATTACACTTACACAATTAAACTATCATTACATGGCTTGCCATCCAATACACTACAAGTGTTCATCTCATGGCTGCTAGCAATATCACTTAGAACCTACTATATTATCCTTACATAGTAGAAGGCAGTATCCTATTACTTCTGTTTCAGCTTCTGCTAAGTACATCGTTTTCATCCTGGGTTCCATCTAAACTTCTACACACTATGACCAGGCATCCCCTTAAAGTTTGTTATGTTTTCAGGTGATCTTTATAGCAACTTTCCTTACAACAGGAGGGTTATGAAGGGTTTCAGAGATCACCAAGGTGAGATAGAGAGAGAGAGAGAGAGAGAGAGAGGGCATGGATTTTGTTATTCATATAATCTTGATCTAAGTCTTAAACCTAGACATACCCTTTCTTTCAGAAAATGAGACTTTCAGTCACAGTAATATCAGTACTAAAACACAGCAATAAAGGCACTGAATGAACAAGAGCAATGATTGAATATGAAAATTTAGCTAAAGCAAAAGCACACTGAAAAATGATGGTTCTGTTCAGTGCTCAATAAACTATTCTTTTTCTTCATTTTCAATCACTGAAAGAGGTAGTGATAGTGAATGGTTCCAAAAGCTATACTGCAAGCAGAATAAGCTCGTACATTCAAACAGTATACTTTAAACGAGTGTCACGCACATGTTTATTACCATTTAAGGTTTCCTATTTGCATTTGCCTGCCATGTGTGATGGATTTGATCATAACCTTTTTAATGAACTGCACCATGCTATCTGGAACTGGTATTTCTTAAAACATAAATTTGGCACCACTGTGTTGATTTCTGCACCTATTTTATTGCATGATGCTAGTTATAAATAAGTGTAGGTGTTTTTCTAAAAAAAGGTAGTAGAAGACTTGTGCAAAATGCTGTCGAATACTGTAGTCTGTGCTCCATGCAACCTCTGGAAAACACTAAGATATATATATATATATATATATATATATATATATATATATATATATATATATACTGTATATATAAATATATATATATATATATGTGTGTGTGTATATAGATATATATATATATATATCTCACAGCTCAGAAGACATCTAGTTATCAGTACATAAACATTTGAAACATTGCATGTTGCTGTGTATTAGGTTTTTAATTTTTTTCTCTAGCAATATTTATCTGTCAACAAAGAGCAAATCAGATTTGTCAGGTAGTTGTATTCATTGCCACCATTAATTTGTGTAGCTCAATACAAAAGTATTCTCCCAGGACAGTTTCTCTGATTAGGATCATTATTCCATTATAGTATGAAGCCCAATGCTAACGTCCCCTCTTATGACTGATAGCAAAACCGTGAGATTAATTAACTATTGCATTGCAGAGATTATTGTTACTAAAGTGACAAGGTGAGAAAGTGTTTGGTTAATAACAGCATGCATCCTTCAGCTCTGTGTCTGCAAACATAAATAAGACAATGGATACGGAGTACATACCTTTAACGTTCCAAGAATCTATAATCAGTTTAAACATGTTACTGCTCACTGTCTTAGACTTAACTCCATATATTTTTCTACACTTTGACTTATAACAAAGATTATTGTTAAAATTGACATAAACATGCAGGTAAATGCCAAAATAAAGACCAGAGTTTCAAAACAAAATAAACATTATCCCTTTGTATGAAGTATTTAATGGATTTTATCACTATAGGATCAGGGCATAGCTTAAAATTGCATTTTTTGCAGTGTCTCACCCTTTGTGCAGCAGCTCGAACAGCCTTTTTTGCTTTTCCGCACTTTGCTCAAGAATCAGTTCACTTCAATATTTACTGCTGCCCTTTCCTGTAGTCATTGTAGCAAAACTATTGAGGAATTAAGCATTTCTTAAAGGAACAGGAATAATGAGTAGGGGAAGACCGGACTACTCAAGGAAAGAGCTTGATATGAGAGGCACATGTTGCATTATTAGATGGCATCAATGCACAGACATGGTGTGGCATCATTATGCAGGTGTAGCATGGCATCATTATGTCATTAATTACGCAGATGTAACAATGCCTATGCATTAAGGAATCAGGCTATGTAAAGAACAAGACAGGGATTAATAGTTTATATTATAGAGTAATATCCAATAATGATAGCTGGTCCATGATGAAACAGCAATAACTGGGTCCTGTGCAAAAAGTAAAATAAATATATACTGTACACACCGCACTGCAATGAGCTGTCATTTAGAATTTCAGACTAGGAGCAGTGGGTGTAAGTGGGTGCAAGGCTCCCTTGCTTCAAACAATGCTGTACTCTGCAGAGTTCCAGATTTTTATTCTGATTCAAAGTGCAGAGCACAGCCCTGAACTGCTCTTTGCATGGGCAATGAAGGAGCACACTACTAGACTTATGTCTGAAAGATTTACAGGTATGTCTGAATTCTGTGTGTATATTTATACCCAAGTATCCACTTTTTGCTAATAATGTAGCATGGGTGTTGAGAGGTCTGGTTACCTGGGAATGAAATAGATTAGACCTGAGTAAAGGGTATTTCGCAAAGTTTCTTAAGTTCAGAATTATCTAAATATGAAAGAATCTAATCTGCAAACACACATAACATTTTTTTCGTTTGATACAAGACCCTGTCCCTTTATTAATTTTGTCCCAGTCTTTGTACCAATATAACAACAAAGCTCTACAATACTGACAGCGATTAAAATAACATACAGCTTGGTATCTTATCAATTACAAACAAATCGATATCTTTTTTCCTACATTTTCCAATTAAAAGGGCAGAGGAGAAGAGAGGAAGTCAAACAATGATAGCTAATCAATGAGTATCTCAGCTTCAGTAATCAAAAGGGTCAGAAAGATGGGCTTTATGTCAATACTGCAAAACCTTCCGTGTAACTTCTTGTACCTGAAATAAATCTTATTGTGGACTATGGATTTACCAATTTGTAAAGGGAGCAAAGTTTTTAGTTTTAATAGTTTCTTGAAATCCATCTTGTGTAAGAATATCTTGAACAGGCCAAAAATATCAGGTGCATGCTACCTTGTATTAAGATATGTCTGCTCTGCATTCTAAAGAGATGAGACTTTGATGTAAAATGGAGCATGAAATGGGATTAGAGTCCAAGGAAAACTTCAACTTATATCCGGATTAGTTTACTCTTTAAAGATTGCTCTGTATTTTGCATATAGGAACAAATATACCTCTATTGCAAACTCACTGAAGAGTTCCATGGTCATATAAAAGCACAAGGCTGAGTGCCTTTATACAGGTCAAGAACACCAAGATGACTTTTGATATCCTTATATTTTATAGTAAGTCATTATTTTATTGTCATGTGGAAAAATAACACTATAAAGTGTCAATTACTAATTATGACATCATTCAGCAATTTACAGGATATTTTGTAATATATGCATCATAAAGTTCTGCACCCAATTTTTACTGTCTCACATTTTCAATTGGTTTCATGACCTTCCTACACAGCCAAAATAGCATCCTGTCATGTAAAATATGGTGCCGGTATTTATCTAGAAACCTGATTCTTTATAGAAAGCTCCATATTACAGAAAGGCCATCTACCTAATAAAATAGGATTTTAAAAATTGTACTTGATCCAAACTAAGATATAATTAATCCTTATTGGAAACATAACCAATCTATTGGGTTTATTTATTGTTAACATCATTTTCTAGTAGACTTAAAATATGAATATGGAAAGATTCCTTATCCAGAAAACCCCAGGCCCCTAGCATTTTGAACAGGTTCCATACCACCACCAAACACCATTTGTTGTAAGAAAAAAACTTACATTTTTTGAGATTTATTAAACCCAGAGGCTGGTAAAAGTCAGAATACAAAAGTACTCCATCTCAAGCCTGCAAAGGTAATATAAGCAGTTTTGTTTACATTTTGAAGATATCATGATCTGCAATGGGTTTTGTACAATAATCTGAAAAATAATCAGATTTTTCATGCATGAAATCCAAAAAATTCTGATTATTTTTACAATTGTTTGTAGTCTTTTCCTGCAACTAGATTTTTTTTCTAGTCGGTTTATTGATAAATACAGTAAAACTGTGGATGGGAAGTTGGTCTAAGTGTTTTTAAGAAAATAGTGAGAAATTTTTGCTTATTAGTATGTAACCACGACGAGTTACAATGCTACCTAGAAACAATGCCTAGGGGCAGATTTATCATGGGTCGAAGTAAAAATTTGAATTTTTAATTCATCTTTGAGTACTTCGACTATCGAATAGGCCCAAATTAGATCTGAATAGAAAAACTTTGATTCAAATTGAAAATTTTGACCATTCAAAAATCTAAGTACTGTCTCTAATTCGATACTTCACCATCTTAAACCTGCCAAATTGCTGTTTTGTCTACCGGGGACCTCATATCACTTTTATGTCGTTTTTTGGCAAATTTTGAGAAGTTGAAGTCTTTTTGATAGAAAACGCACCTATTCAAACGCAACACTTCAAATTAAATTCGATGGTCAGATTTTGAAGTATCTTCACTTTGAAATTCGACCGTTGATCAATCTGCCCCCTAACGTTTGGAAAAAGAAGTTTAGTTTTGTATATTGTTCTATAGCTGCAAACAGTTCTATGCCATATCCATTTTCTGGGACTCGATTCTCTTTGTGTTTTCTTTCTCTTGAGCAACAAAAGCCTGCTTTATCCTATACAGGTATGATGGCATGTAATAACCAACCAGCAATTCAACCAAAATGTAGGTTTACTGGTTAGATGTTTAAAATCAAATATCTCAGTCTGGCCCGGACTGGCAATCTGTGGTTCCTGTCAAATGTCACAGGGGCTGCTATTCAATCCCATAGAAAGTAACCATTTAGTGGGAGGTGCAGGCCCGGATTTGTGTAAAGGCCACCTAGGCCTAAGGAGGCATGATTTTAGGGGGCGGCATGCTACCCAACCACACCCACATTTGTTCAGAAACACTGGAGATGTGCACGAGATATGATAGTTTTTTTTAATTTGCCGTGCACCAATCCCCATTGCTCCAGTCCTGATGATGGAAATTTGTCTGAATATAGTGGTGGGGGGGGGGCGATGAACGCCAGTGGGCCTAGGGGCCCCCACTATATAAATCTAGCAATGGGGAGGTGGGGGGGTGCTTTTTGGGCCTCTTTAAACTTGAAATGCCAGGGCCTATTTTGACTCCCAGTCAAGACCTGATCTCAGTGTTTGCTGTGGAATATTGTACTTGGTCAATATTGTGCTTTTTATTACCCATGAGAATTATGTTGACAATTTGTCTCCAACACAGCGATCTAGCAATTACTCATTAAATAACCCTCCTACTTTCATTCATTTATTAAATATGTATGTGTAGAAAATTATGCAAACCTATTTCCCCACAGAAAGTAAATTGCTGTGCTAGCTTGTTTGTGAGAAGTTTGCATTCAGTAATTAAAGGGTCAGGATAATAGTTCAAAATAAGCCTGAAATACATAAATAAATATATAGGGTTAATATTTTAATAAGAACTTTAGTGTTCACGATATTTCAATTGTGTAGATTAATTAGAACAGCTCTTTGGGCATGACAATATTAAAGAAAAACTCCACAGTGTTCCACTTGAGATTGCGAATATACTAAGAGGGGTTGACTTGACAATCCTTTTCTTTATGCTGTTGCTTAGTGATAGGCTTCCACCTGCCCTTTTCAATGTCTTTTAATTGGTCTCAGTATATTTAAGAAAAATGACTCATTGCAGTATATTTATGGTCCATTCCCTTCAGACCATCAGTAGATTAAAACAATCTCATGATATACTTGAAGGTACGGAGCAGGATTAGAATGGTGTGATGAGAGGTGCCTGACATTGTTATTTCAGTCCCAGAGTGTTTATATCAACTTTTCAACTTGTCTTGTCCCTTGTTAACAAATAAAAAACAGATTCTTTTTTTTTTTTTTAAAGTGACCCTTATATTATAGGAAACTTGCATACGTATACTGCTGTCACGAGCGCCCGTGACAACTGTATATAATACACAAGAGCCATGATTATTGTGTAAATTATACAGTAGGTAATAAACTCTGTGCTATAATTTATAAAGTTATTACAAATCACATCTAAGTTACCATATAAAATCACAATGCTTCAGGACAATTTATACAGGTCACATAACTCGGAGGTGACTATAATATTTATGTATACATTTATATATAGGGGTAAAGTTTATAGATTATAATCATTACAATATACAAATGCAAAGTATACAGGAATGGGATATGTTATCCAGAAACCTGTTATACAGAAAGCTCCAAATAACAGAAGGGCTCTCATAGACTCCTTTATAATCAAATAAAATTTATTTTTGTAATAATAAAACAGTACCATGTACTTGATCCAAAATAAGAAATATTGAAACTTTATTGGAAGCTTATTTTGTTTTTTTGTAATGTTTATATTATTTCCTAGTAGACTTAAGATATGAAGATCTAATTTACAGAAAGGTCCATTATCCAGAAAACCCAGGTCCCAAGCATTCTGGATAACAGGTTCTATACCACCACCAAACACCATTTTTCATAGGAAAAAAAACGAATTGTCCAAGATTTATTAAACCCTGAGACTGGTAAAAGTCAGTATAAAAAAAAAGTAGTATCCTGTCTGGAGTCAAACCAGTGACCTTGCTGCATCCCTCTGCCCTATGTGAGCAGACAGCTAAGGTGTAGCTTCACTCCTATTGCTATCCTTGTAACTGCAAGCAGACATAAGTTAGTCAAACGATTTCTCTCTTTGCTGCAGAAAAATGGCTTGTACAAATGTGGCATAAGGTAAGATTTTCCATTCCTTTTTTACAAATCAGTAATTGCTTATATTAAGCTTTTACACAAGTGACAGGTAGTGTGCAAGGGGAGAAGGCTCTAGCATAGATCACCATAATGTTTAAGGAACACATTTATAATTATGTAGGACTGTACTGATTAAAAGGATATCATTTACAGTTTGGTCCCATAGAGAAATGACCAAACTGTAAATAATATATTGAATAAAGTGCCCCGAAAGCCGAGTGCTTTAATACAGGTCATGGAACTCCGAGGTTACTTCTAATATCCTTATACTGTATTTTTCAACAAGGGGTACTTTAGTTATTATAATACACAAGTTTTAGTGAGTCATGTGACCAAAATTACATCTCTACTCACCGTTTATAACTGATGACATCACTAGTCAGTGTTTATTAGGGATGGCGTGAACTGTTCGCCGGCGAACTTGTTCGCGCGAACATCGGGTGTTCGCGAACGTCGCGCGACGTTCGCCAATTTGGGTTCGCCTTAGTTGGCGCTTTTATTTTGCCATTTCTCCCCCAGACCAGCAGATACATGGCAGCCAATCAGTAAGCTCTCCCTCCTGGACCACCCCCACACCCCCTGGACCACTCCCCTTCCCTATAAAAACCGAAGCCCTGCAGCGTTTTTTCACTCTGCCTGTGTGTGCTGAAGAGATAGTGTAGGGAGATAGTGTAGGTAGCTGCCTGTTAGTGATTTCAGGGACAGTGGATAGTAAGTTTGCTGGCTAGTAATCTACTGTACTTCAAACAACTGCCATCTAGCTGTGTGAGCTTGTTCACAGTCTGTCTAAATATCAATAATATTACAGTGTCCACAACCACCACCCGAGTGACTTTTTTCCCTTTACAGCACAAAACGCAGGGCTGTGTCAACAATGGATTTTTCAGATACATTTTTGCCCTTGATCCCCCTCTGGCATGCCACTGTCCAGGTCGTTGCACCCTTTAAACAACTTTAAAATCATTTTTCTGGCCAGAAATGTCTTTTTTAGCTGTTAAAGTTCGCCTTCCCATTGAAGTCTATGGGGTTCGCGAACCGTTTGCGAACCGTTTGCAAATTTCCGGAAGTTCGCGAACTTTTTTTCGGCGGTTCGCGCCATCCCTAGTGTTTATAAGGATATAATACACAAAAGCCGTGAATATCTTGTAAATTGTATCCTTATAAACCGTGAGTTCTGATATCATCAGTTATAAACGATGAGTTCTGATGTCATTTCTGTCACATGACTCACTGTAACTTGTGTATTATAATAAATAAAGTACCCCCAGTTGCAAAATGGTCATGAAACTCCTCGGTAACTTATAATATCCTTATAATTTACTTTATTCACTATATTATACACTACAGTCATGAATATCTTGTAAATGATATCCTAATAAATGGCTCTTAGTGATGTCATAAGTTATAAACAGAGCTTAGTGATGTAATTTTTGTCATATGATTTAGTAAAAGTTGTGTATTATAAATAAATAAAATAAATAAAGTACCCCTTGTTGTTAAATATAAGGATATTCAAAGTAACTTCAGAGTTCCATGACCTGTGTAAAAACACAAGGCCTTAGGCTTCTTGCTTTTATATTTAGTGATGGGCGAAACGGCCGCGTTTCGCTTCGCCGAAAAATTCGCTAATTTCCAGAGAAATTCGCGAATTTTTCGCCATTTGGCGAAGCGAGTCGCACGAGTCGCCGCGAATTCGCCCCTGGCGAATAAATTCGCCCATCACTATTTATATTGCCATGGAACTCCTTGGTGAATTATAAAATAAAGTAACACTTCTTTGATTACTACAAATAGTCAGGGTCTGACTAAAAACCCCTTAGGCCCTTCCCAACCCTCTCCCCCCCCCCACATACCTTTTATCCTACACACAACCAGTCAGGAGGAAAGTTTAGTGCAGCAATAGAGGGTCTGGGCCCACCTGGTTTTTTCCTGGTGTCCTGCCAACCCATTCCAACTCTGCAATTATAATGCTACCTACTGTAGCTCTAACAGATTAAATCTTTACTTATGCAGAATAGAAATTCTACTGCCAGGAAAATTATTTGCAAGCACTGAATGGCAAGAAGAAAGCCCCTTAATGTTATTTTTTTCATGATGCTAACTTTTTTGAGCTAGAAATCTTGCAAGTGAGGAATCATGAGAAAGTCAATGGGAGCTGTGCTTAGCAGATTTGAATAAATGGAGTTACAGCAAGGTTTTGGATTTTTGGAAATTTAATGTGCTTGAAAATACATAAAAAATTGAGGATTTTGAGTTTTAAGATAATTATTCAGATTTGTTTCATATCTTTATTTGTTCATGCACTTTATATTCTGATCTTTTGACAGGCAAGTAGACATTTGTGATCATATACATTACCTTCATATTAGTTTATTAATTTACTTTGAAGCAAGCAGACACTTAGGGTTGAATTTCGAATTAAAAAGAAATTAGAAATTCGACCATGTGAAGTAAAATCCCTGGAATTCGAATATCGAATAGGATTTCACAGCAATTAGATCGATCAAACGATTGAATTGGAAAAATGATAATGTTTATTGCCAATTTTTATAAAAAGATTAATGGAATGTCTTAAGAACCCAGAGACAGAACGATTTAATCGATTGATCTAATTTTTTTTATTTGATCTAAAATAATGATTCCCAATTCGGTAGCTTGGTTCAGCAAAGTAGGTGGTCGAATAAAAGTTTAAAGGGGAAGTAATTCGACCATCGAATAGTCGAATATTCAAATAAAATTTTATTTGAATTTTCGAATTATTGAATTTAACAATTCGATGGTCGAATTTGCCTAATTTGCATATTCGAATTCGAATTTAATTAAAATTCGATCGAACTGCAAATTCTTCATGTGAATTTTGTAAATCTGCCCCTTAATCACTGCTCCCAGACCATGCTGACCATAAAAACAGTCTCTTGCCAAAATGACCATTGTTATCATCCCATGCATAGTAAGCTGAATAAGATCAACATTAATAATTTTGTCTCTGGGTTCTTAAGACATTCCATCAATCTTTTTATAAGAATTGGCAAGAAACATGGTCATGGCTTATTAATTCTGTAATACCCAGTCATTAATTACTAATCAGGTTGCTATGATACATCTGAACTTTTTATAATAATGACATATCAAGGCCCATTTATCACAGATAAGGAAAACTCTATTGCATAGCCAACTTTTGCATGTAAATGAATATTTGTTACACAAATGTATGCACTACCTAAAACAAAAACACAATTGCATACACCTTCTGTAAGATGTAAAGGAGAACTAAAGCTTAACTAAAGAAGTAGGCTAGAAATGCTGTACATTATTTTTGGGCTTGTATACTAGCCCAATGCAAGCACAGCCCTTTAGCAGGGAAGATCTGAGCTTCCAAAGATGCCCCAGTAGTTCCCCATCTTTTTTTCTGCTGATTCACTACAGATGCTTTGGGCTGCTCTCACTTACTGAGCTTAGGGACAATACACATTGCATATAAATGTCACAATATAAGGCTGATTTGTAATTAATAAATATAATTACAGAAACCAGTACAACTAGCACCAGAATTTAGCTTTGTAGCATCTGCTTAAATTACAGGCCAATCTCTTTTTCTGATTGATAATTTACAACCTTTAAACATAGCTTCTCAACAGCTGCTCAGAGCCAACTGAGCATTTGAGTGTCACAGACATTTTCCTAGATGGTGACCCCCTGTGACAAATTTGAAGTCCTGGATTGGATCTTTGCTGCTATATAAAATATGGCATTTTAGCCATATTAATTTTTAAGATTTTGTTTTTTTTTTAAAGTTTTTGTCCTGCAGCATTACTTACATTTTTAACTTTAAATTATATTTTACTTTCATTGCATGTTTATATCCCACCTTTTCTGTATTTCTGTATGCGTTATAAATCTTTGTTAGGTGTGCAAGCACCAAATGTTTTAATGTTTTCCTCTATGCACCTCATTGTAACAAGTTTTGATGTGGGTGAAGCTGGAACAGTAGCAAATCAAAGAAAATGATCACAGCATGTTACCAATCTGCTGGAGAGGATGTGAACACATCTTTAGGACTTGTCCCATTACCCAGCCCCTTTGTAACTAAATCTGATATGTTTTAATATGGCTCCTGGGTCACTCAATAAGAAAATCTATTCTTGTGTACTTATTGGGAAAACCTCTTCCAAAATCATAGATTATCCAGCTTTTGATAAACAGCTTGATGTTTTCAAACTTAGAAAATATCAAACCCACCCTTTTTGGCAGAAGTAATAAAGAATATCAATAGCAATAAAAATTTGATGCAACATTCCAGAATGAATACCCTCAATACTGTATTATACACACTGACCACTTCTATGTACAGTAATTCTTCAGGAATTGTTACACAATTAATACACATTCAAGCACTTATAATCACAGTAATGTTAATGCTAATGTGCTAATATTTGGATTTTAATATCTGCATGTGACGTCCCCTAAAGGTGTTGTTCTTAAGTAAACTTTTAGCATTATATAGGGAGTGATATTCTGAGATAATCTGCGTTATTTAGCCTTTTTTCCAGCAGCTCTCCAGTTCAGAATTTCAGCATCTAGGATGTGGGTTGAATGAGAGACTAGAGAAGGAATATAAGAGGGCCTAAATAGAATGATGAGCAATAAAAACTTTAACAATACAATTTAGCATTAACAATACAATTGTAGAAGGCAAATAATTCAAAAACTATAGTAAAAAAAATTGAGGACAATTGAAAAGTTGCTTAGAATTTTATAGCTAAAAGTAAAAATAACGTGCCAGTGTAGTTGTGTGTGCCAGTCCATAAGAAGGTCATGGATGAGTTGGAGAGGCACAGAGATATAGAGATATAGAACATTGGGCAATAAAGCACCCAAAATCCTCTAGTGCGCCATTGCCATTATATGAACATATATCATGTCCTACATGTAACATAATCTGAGGGATTATGCCCATTTGAGATATAAAACCATTCAGAAGACCAACTGGATTCATAGTTACATAGTTACATAGTTGAATTGGGTTGAAAAAAGACAAAGTCCATCAAGTTCAACCCCTCCAAATTAAAACCCAGCATCCATACACACACCCCTCCACTCTTTCACACAAACCATATATGCCCATAGCTATACTAACTGTAGAGTTTAGTATCAAAATAGCCTTTGATATTATGTCTGTGTAACAAAATCTCACCCTGGTGGTCTAGTGGTGGTGCAGTGGGGACGCCCGCCGCACCGATCCTCTTCCTAAGTGCCGGCTTCCTTTAGTGTGCATGCGGCGCGCACTTTCGCTATTTAAATTACACCAGTGCGCAATGGCGCCAAATTCAAATATTTAAAGGGGCAATTGTGTAATTTTCATTGCCCGTGATAGGATTTGCTCCTGGTGCCTTTAACCTGTGCTTTTAAGCTTCTGATCTGATCTACTACCTGTGTTTGACCCTGCCTGGCTTTTGACTACCCTGTTCTCTGTATCCTGACCCGTGCCTGTTATTTGACTACCGATTCTGCCTCATCCTATCTGATTGATCACCCGGTTTGACCCTTTGCCTGCCTGACGACTCCTAGCTATCCGCCCGCCTCGACCCGGCCTGTCTGACCAAGAATCTTCCTTTTCCTGCCTGTACCGTGACCATAGACTTTTATACAGTTGTGCCCCATTGCTGGCCAGAACTCCTGCCTTGCACCTCTCATTTAAGTCCAAGTGGCATCTGATTAGCTGAGGGCTCCTCCCGAAGCCAAAGGCGGTCACACTACTGGTGAAGCATGAGCCTAGTGCAGGGTGCTTGGCGCTGGTTCTGATATTGGGTGCCAACCGTGACAGTCTGTCCAAAAAAAAACATCAACAGAATCAGCCATCACAACATCACCCGGCAGTGCATTCCACAACCTCACTGTCCTCACCGTGAAGAACCACCTACGCTGCTTCAAATGAAAGTCCTTTTCTTCTAGTCTGAAGGGGTGGCCTCTGGTGCAGTGATCCTCTTTATGGGTAAAAAGGTCCCCTGATATTTGTCTATAATGTCCTCTAATGTATTTGTAAAGTGTAATCATGTCCCCTCGCAAGCGCTTTTTTTCCAGAGAAAACAACCCCAACCTGGACAGTCTACCCTCATAATTTAAGTCTTCCATTCCTCTGCGATATTAGGATTATGAAAACTATCAAAATTGATTATTGAATAAATTGAATATTTTTTTTTATTATGATCTGTAGTTTTAGAAAACATTGATGTTGTTAATCGCCGATCAACCATCCTAATGTTCACATCCAAAAAATTTATTGATGTAGCTGAACTCTCACATGTAAACTTAATGGTCTTATGTTCCTGATTAGCCAGATCTATCATGTCACGGAACTCTTTTTCAGACCCCTCCCAAATTAACAAAATGTCATCCACAAATCTCTAATAATGGACGATCTGTTTATTGTACCTCCCTTTTAGAAATATGTCCTTCTCAATAACATTTACAAAAATATTTGCAAATGAGGGGGCAACTGCCGCCCCCATTGAGGTACCCTGTCGTTGCCAAAAAAAATTCCCCTTCAAATTTAAAGTAATTTTTTTGTAGGACTAACGTAAGACAATCTATTAAAAAATATATCAAATGGTATGGCAATGTTGTCTCTAAAAGTGCTTCTTCTATGTATTTTATACCTTCCTCCTGTGGTATCGAAGTATACAGACTTTGTATGTCTATACTACACAGGAGGAATTCTGTTTCTGGTATAACAACATCTTGCAGTTTACATAAATAAATGATTCAGCTGTCCCAGCTAACTTTAAAGCCTTAAAAGCACGTCTTTTCTTACCCACCTCAACACCAACACTTCTATTGAACCAAAAAGGTTTTGCTTTGCAACAACGTTCCTTGCTTACAAGTGGAATATACTGACGTATATTTACTAAGCAGCATTTTAAAGACTTCCTATTTTTGTTCAGTGTTTAACCCTGTGAAAAGCATTACCCACTTAATATGTTGCAGAGATGCTCTTATACTGTCAAAGTTTGCACGCCTGAAATTCAATGTTTTAGTTAATCCCTTATAGAGTTGCCTCTGCAACAAAATCTCAAAGGAGACCATGTTATGATCACTATTTCCTAAATGCTCACCAACACAAATGCTAGAGATGAGTTCAGTATTAATAATTATTACAAGATAGAAAAGAGAGTTATTCCTAGTAGGTTTTTGAACAAGCTGGGATAAAAAGTTGATATTTAGCATATTTACAAACCTACTAGCTTTATCTGTTTTGGCACCCAGATTCCCAAGTCAATGTCCGGATAATTGAAGTCACCCATAATAATAACTTGACCTAGTTGTGAAGTCGCTTCTATTTGTAAAAGTAGCTGGGCTTCATAATCGTCACTTATACGAGGTGGTTTATGGCATACACCAATGAAAATTTTCTTTGTAACCTTATGCCCAGTCGAAATCTCTACCCAGAGGGATTCCAAACCCTCACCAGTGCCATAATGGTTATTTCTTTAGTGCATAGCTTTAATTCAGGCTTTACATGCAAACACCCCCCCTTCTAATCCCTCTGTCCCTCCTTAAAAGGGTGTAACCATTTAAATTCACAGTCCAGTCACATGTTTCATACCACCAGGTCTCAGTGATACCAATTATATCATAATTCTTAGACATGCAATTAATTCTAGGTCTCCCATTTTACCTGACAAACTTTGTGCATTTGCCAGCATACAGCAGAGGTTACTACTTTTACATTTTAAATGTACATTACTTTGAGGGGAATTATAAGTTAAGTTAATATTAGTCTGTTTTCCTTGTAACAGAGGGGCCTCCTTAGCTGGTAAACTGTATGCCCCCCTCACTCCTCCCCCAAGAACCCTTACTAATCCCACTACCCCTTCTACCCTAGCTTCCCCATAATTCTTTCTCTCAGCCACCCCCCACTTGCCTAGTTTAAACACTCCTCCAACCTCTTGACCTCTTGGATTCATACTGAGAATACATTTTTTTGAGCCCAAGATGTGGGGAATACAATATGCCTTGAACTGTCAATTTTTTATAAAATTTTTAGAAACTCAGAATTTTTTGTGAAGTTTAGTTTGCAAAATTATTAAAACACATGCAGTGTTTTGTATTTGCAGGGGCTGAAGTGTTAGTCCATAATATTATTTGTACTATGAATGGAAGTGTAATTAAACATAAATGGAGCCATAGGTAAAAAGCAAGATCACAAGGCACTGCATGGATATGGCATAGAACAAGGTCAAAACAGCACTCTTTGTAGTCGTATACAGAGGGTGCAGAGGGTTAATTTGGGTTTAATATATCTGGCTAAGTTTTACATAAACAGTAAGGCACTTGACACATTTGAACATCATCCTTGTGGTAGTTTCTAAAAGGCTGGGAGTTCCAAAAACTTACAATGAAATGTCTGCATGGTGCATCTTACAGGTAATATGATAAACATTACTTCCATGGTCTAAATTACTTTAAGGAAACTGGAGGAATAATAAATATGCATAAACAATAAAAGTTCTGAAGATGTGGGGCTCCTTGCCTATGGAAGCTTATAAAAGATGTACTAGCCCCCCAAATTTGTATCCCCCTTCCCCTCTACCCTTAATAGGCCCCCTCCCCCCAAGCCTATCTGACACCCTGGGCAAATACCTGTTAACTTTCTATTTACCCCTTCTTTCAGGTCTTGTCCAGCAGAGTTCACAGCAGCCATATTTGTCTCCTTCAGTCTTCGGTCAGGACCTTCAAGGAGGGGTAAGTAGAAAAGTTAACAGGCATTTGCCCAGGGTGTCAGATAGGCCAGGGGTAGGGGGGAAGGGGGATACAAATTAGGGGGTTTGGTTCTCCTTTAAAGTTGGTAGGCTTATTTTGTAGATAAAGTCCAAAGAGGAATCTGCATATTTTGTTTTTGGAAATCCCTTAGTAGCTGTCACGGTTGGCACCCTAAACCCAGAACTAATGCCAAGCACCCTGGTCTAGGCTCGTGCTTCTGCCTATAACAGCCGCTTTTCACCTTGGGAGGAGCCCTCGGCTAATTGGATGCCGCCAGGTCTTATAACGAGAGATGCAAGGTGAATGGTTCTGGGCAAGCAAAGGGGCACAACTGTAAAGTCAATAAGGCCAAAGGTCACGGTACAAGTAGGAGTAGGCAAGTTCGTAGTCAGGCAGGCTGGGTCGAGGCGGGCGGATAACAAGGATCGTCAGACAGGCAAGGGTCAAACCGGGTATTCAATCAGAAGGATGAGTCAGAATCGGAGTCGAGGTACAAGCTGGAGTCAGTTTACGGATATCATAATAGTCAGGAACAGGCCGGGCCAAACACAGGAATAACAATAGCAGGATACAAGGAACAAACGCACAAAGGCTCAGGAAAGCACCAGGAATCAAATCCTATACCGGGCAATCACAAAATAAAAATGTCCCTTTAAATACTGTTTAAATTTTGCGCCATTGCGCGCTGGGCGTCCCCACCGCGCCGGTAAGATATATTTTATTAAAGTAGTATTGTAATGTTATTAAAAAAGTGGAAAAAAAACAATTAATATGTACTGTAAAATAATAATTTGATTGTTAAAATAATTGTGATTAATTTACTTTTAGTGATGGGCGAAACGGCTGCGTTTCGCTTCGCCGAAAAATTCGCGAATTTCCAGAGAAATTCGCGAATTTTTCGCCATTTGGCGAAACGAGTCGCGCGTCGTTTTTGACGCGCGTCGCTTCGTTTTTGACGCGCGTCACGCCGATTCCAACGCATCGCGTCGTTTCCGACGCGCTTCGCGTCGTTTTCGGCGTGTCGCGTCAAAAACGACGCGCGACTCGTTTTGACGCGGCAAATTTTTGGCGGCAAATTTTTCGGGTCGTCTCGCGAATTTGTTCGCCAGCGGCGAATCGCGGGAATTTGCCGCGAATTCGCCCCTGGCGAATAAATTCGCCCATCACTATTTACTTTACCAGAAGTAATGAATTTCAAGACAAAGATATATCAGTAGCAAATAGCTGAGAGAAACATAACACAAAACTGGAACAAGCTACAATAGTTACTTTCTTCTTAGGGGACCCACAGTCAAAGTCAGTCCATAATGTATAAACTGCAACCGTATGTTGCTCCCCTATTAGTAGACTGTATATTGTATAAGTATAAATAATCTGTGATAAAACTCGTGCAAATTTTTTTTAGGTAAAAAGAAAGGGTAAAATTAGTATTAAAGGAAAACTATACCCCCAAAATGAATACTTGAGCAACAGATAGTTTATATCAAATTAAGTGGCATATTAAAGAATCTTACCAAACTGGTATATATATTTAAGTAAATATTGCCCTTTTACATCTCTTGCCTTGAACCCCCATTTCATGATGGTCTGTGTCCTGCCTCAGAGATCACCTGACCAGATATACTACAACTCTAGCTGTAAAAGGAAGAAGTGTGGAAGCAAAAGACACAACTCTGTCTGTTAATTGGCTCTTGTGACCTAACTTTATAGTTTGTTTGGTATGTTTGTGTGCACCGTTGGATCCTAGGATCCCAGGAGGCTGTCCTTATTTTTTAAAATGGCTATTTTCTATTTATGATTACCCAATGGCACATGCTACTAAATAAGTATATTATTATGAAAATGGTTTATTTACATGAAGCAGGGTTTTACATATAAGTTGTTTTGGGCAATATCTTTCTATAGAGACCTACATGGTTTGGGGGGTATAGTTTTCCTTTAAGGGGCAGATTTACTATTGCTTTTAGCCCTCGAATTCAAGCGTCGAAGAATTGGCGAATAAATATTCTCCAAAATCTACTAAATTTTTGCAGATTTTTGAGCGCTTTTCGAATATTTGCCAAAATTGTACGTTCAAATCGTTAAAAAGTGTTTGTGCTAAAAATTTTATGAATCGAATGATTCGAAGCGGGAGAAGACTTTGAAAAAAAGCCTATGCGTGATTCCCATAGGCTTCTATTACAATTCAGTAGGTTCAAATAAATAGTCGAGTGATCAAATATATATTTATTCGATCTATTCAATCTATTCGATCTATTTCATATTCGATGGTCAAAAATACTTAATTTTCATATTCGAACAGTCGAAAATAGACTATTCGATCTTATATTCGAATCCTTCACACAAATTTTGTAAATCTGCCCCTAAGTAAATCATAACAATCCCAAAATAGGGCTCCTAGTGAACATGTTTCAGATCCTGACCAGAGAGATCCAAAAACCTTGGGTAACAAGCAATGTGTGTACTATAACCACACGAAATACTTTTGTGCCCTAAGTAGCAGAGAATATATTTAAGAGAGGAAAATCCAAATTTTTAAAAAGTATTTAAATGACACAGAGGTGCATTTCTATCTGTGAATATACTGTGCATATTGAATAATGATGTGGCCATTCATTTTCCATGCTGGATCAATATAATTTAGCTCTGTGCCTGGTTGTATTTGATGGATAGGACTTTTTCACCTAGCCTACAGTACCTGCTAGTATGTTTATCAATAATTTACTATATGAAGTCATAGCCATCCTACTCTCCAACTTCCATGCAAGAATTAATATTTTAAAGAAGTTTTGTGGCACATATTTATGATAGTGGCATTTATATAGTGAAACCTGTTATTTTGGGGAGAGCAAATGGGAAGAGACAACATCAACAAAAATATATGGTAGAGTACAGAAAAAGCCTAATGGAGCAGCAGATCTAATAGGGATAGATACATCCAGAATGAGTGCAATCCACCCATTCAATTTTTCTACAAGAGGGCATGGGAAAATTACTAAATGAGACTAAAACCAGAAATATTTGCTTTCTGACATTTACATTATATTATCTAAAGAGCAAATGGAAAATAAGAAGGCCTTAACCTCAATAATTCCACAATTTTGCTGGCAGTAAGGAAAATAAAGTAAATGACAAAACAGAACAGTTTTTATTGTCCCAGACAATATTCACACAGCACATAGGAAGTATTGCAGTAAAGGATTTTATCAGATACGATCATAGGTAGAGCAGAGTTCTGTGACACCACTGTGCAGAGGGCTTGGTAGGTTTCAAGGTTCACCTTGTCTTTAGCAATAGTGGTCTGGGTCCTCTACAGCAAAAATGGCTCAAGGAGTGATATAACCTGAATCCCTCTTTAGTACTTTGGTCCCTTCACTTAAGAGGGAGTTACAGTACCTCCAGCAATCAAATCTTGCTGGAGCATAGGCTGCTACTTCTAGCTTTTCCTATCTATCTTATGTTCCTAGATCATACTCCTGACAAAAACTAGTTCTGTAACTAACTTTACCTCATTCATGGGGTTCCCTTTATTTTACTTTCACTTAAAGGGTTGTCCCTCTAGGGCAGAACACTTTTCTAGGCCTTGTTAATCCCGGGCTCGCCATACACATCCACCTGGGTCAGCAGATCAAGACCAAAGTGCAGCTCCTTTACAATCACTATATTGAAGTGTGACAGGAAATGGTCACTACTCTTAACAGCCAATAACATATACAAATTAATTAATGTAGATACATGGACTTCTGCCTAGTAACTTAGGAACTGTTAACCTTTTGTGCCCCTAAATATATTTATATAGTTATGTATTTAATAAAAAATCATCAACACTCAATTTTGCCATGTAATGAATGTATCAGATACAATAGGATGTGAGAAATGCAAATAACTTTGTTTGTCACAGCCAGCTAAAATAGTTTATATAATACCATTTATATGACTATTTTAATGGCATGAACATTTTCCATGGAAACCTTAAAATAGTGCAAAATACGTATTTAATGTATTAGCAATATAGGCATAAGTCTGAATGCTCCATTAAATGAAAGCCAGGATATGGTGCTCTTCTCTCGCCTGAAAGTTCTCAATGGGAAAATCCTCTTCTATTTTACTGGTTGTAAAATCTGCTCTTTTACAAACCTAAGGTTGGAAAATGTTTTTTAAACATATTGTAATGTTCAGCACCCTAAATCCAGAACCAAATGCTAAGCACCCTGTGCTCGTGCTTCTGCCTCTAACAGCCGCCTTTCAACTCGGGAGGAGCCCTCGGCTAATCAGATGCCACCAGGTCTTAAACAAGAGGTGCAAAGCAAAGGTTCTGGACGAGCAAAGAGGCGCGAACATATAACAAATTTCTTAGGGCAGAAGGTCACAGTACAAGACAAAGGCAATGTAAGGCCCGAAGGCTCCGGTGGTTGTGAGGACCAATGAGGGAACTCCAGTCCAGAAATAGTTTGTGGTACAGGTAGGGATCAAGAATAAAGCATAAACAGAGTCCAAGCAAGTAGTCAGTCCAGGCAGCAAGGGTTCAGCAATCCGTAGTTCAGGCAAGGTCATACACAGGTAACACAAAGAAGTCATGGAACAGCACACCCAGGAACAAGGCAAACTTGACCTATAATCGGGCAAGGGTCCAGAGTCCAAGGTTCCCTTAAATAGGCCCAGATTGGCGGCAAACGGACGCCGGTGTCAGGACGCACGCCTGCTGGTACGCACTGGCGTTTTCACGCGTGTGCCCGTTAGGACGAGCGCCAGCATATTCACGCCTGCGCATTTACGCCTGCACCCAGCCCCACGCAGGCAAAAACTAGCAGGAACCCTTACAGGCAGATAACAAAGTTAGACAGGCCAGGTCGAGATAGGCAAAACACAAATGGAGTCAGACAGGCCAACGTCAAACCAGGAAGTCAAGCAGAGGGATCAGGCAGAATCAAAGTTGGATAACAGGCAGTGGTCAGGATAGAGAAGTCAGAATAGTCAATAGCCAGGCCGGGGTCACAACAGGAATCAGATAGCAGGCTAATCAAAAGCTCAGTAGCACTGTAGCTCCAGGAAATAAGATCCTATAATGGGCAGCGAGTTTTACAAAAAAGTCCCTTTAAATAATTTAAATTTGGTGCCATTGCGCGCTGACGTCACATGCCAGCGCCAATGTGCCTATAAATAAAGGCAATGTGCACCACACACGCACTAAGGAGAGACCGGCAAAAGACCGGCAAAAGGGAAGCATCAGCGCGGCAGGCGTCCCCGCCAGCCCACTAGACCACCAGGGTGAGAAGATGTTTCTTACACATATTTATTGAGCAAGCCAGATGTTTTTTCACTCTTTGATAAGCAAACATGTTTGAAATATATAGTGAATAAAGTACTCCCTCTTGTAAAATATAAGGGTATTATAAGTTACCGAGGAGTTTCATGACCATATAAAAACACGAGGCCGAAGGCCGAGTGTTTTTATACAGGTCATGGAACTCCGAGGAAACTTCTAATATCCTCATATTTTGCAACTGGGGGTACTTTATTTATTATAATACACAAGTTTCATGGAGTCATGTGACAGAAATGACATCAGAACTCACCATTTATAATTGATGACATCAGAACTCACCATTTATAAGGATATAATTTACAAGATATTTATAAGCAAATAAACTACAAATCTGTCACTTAAATATATTTCCAAAATGCCACTCTATACAGATACACACTGGTCTCACACTTTTTAATAAAATAACCCTAATACATTGACATTGGATGCTGAGTTTAGCCTGTATTGTGTTCACAATAAACTCTGGAGCTAAATGTGGTATTTGTTATTATAATCGAATTATAAATATTTATACATTATGGATTTCAGTACAAGAGTTATTTAATGCATGATTCCAGTTATGAAATACAATTTTATTAATAGTTAATTGTTGGTGATTTTAGTGAAATTATCTTTCCTGTGTACTTCTCATAATGGATAATTCATGTATATAACTGACTGCGATACATGTGAGAGTTCATTTCAGGAGACTTAGAGCTTAGCCATCTACCAACGATCTTTATGTGTGTGTGTGTGTGTTTGGGAGCCTTCTGCTACAGTCTGATAAGCCACCATTGATTTCCTGTAAAGAAAGGTCCCAAGTGATTGGAAATGTGTATCTTCTTCTGTGTCGCTATATGTAATCTACCACTTGGATGCTCAGAGGTTGACATTTCATCTTGCAAATGGAGAGTTAAGGAGATTTTTGTTCATCCCCAAGCCCCTCTTTTTCTGGACATTTACATTGATTTCTCTGTTGCTACAATCAATTCACTGAGACAAGACGATTAAAGTCTCAATCTAAACTTTCAGAATGCCTTTTTGGTTTGTGCTGCAAACTCTGTAAAGTTGATATGTCTCATGTTAAGATCATCAACACTCTTTAATGGCATCTAATTATTTTCTATTTTTATTCAGCTTTTCCTCAGCTATCCATGTGCACACAATAAAACAACCAGTCTGGCACACTGAAGGTGGTTTGACCCTACAGTCTTGTAGTCTGGGTTTGTAAGACATCTCCATATTGAAAATAAGACAGACTCCTCAGCAGCAGTTTGTGATCTATTCTATTTGTAAACAGAAGTCAGCCATTCATCCATTTTCCATGGTTCTTGACACCTGATTTCTAATATGGAGTACCCTTTTGTTCATCTGAGAAACCTATTTACACATAAAGGGATTCTGAAAGTAATTTCACAATAGCACATACTTGTACTGTTTGACTTTGATCTTATGTCACACATGGTTTGTGCAAGAACAAAAATTTGAAGGCTATTTCCCATAAATTCCATTTTATCCAAATAATTAAAAATTTTAAGAAAAATTTCCTTTTTCTTTGCAGTAGTAAAACAAGGTTAATGTATGAAGATGCAAATTACAGAAAGAACCCCAGATCCCTAGAGGATAACAGGTCCAATACCTGTGCCTTATTTCCATACCACATATATATGATGTGGTTCACACAGTAGTTGTGAAATTTGTAACTCTAGAATGTTAACAAAATATGGATCTCCACTTTGGTTCATATAAAATTAGATTGACCCTGATGAAGTGCCAGGAGAGCTAAGGGCACGAAACGCGTAGCACTCTCACCATCCCACTGTCTGTCATGCTGTTGGTGCGTATAATAAAGCTGCATTAATCTTAATACTGTGCCTTTCCGTGATTCCAATGAGCGCTAGAGAGCGGGTATGTGGAGGAGAAAATTAGAACGAGTGCCCACATTGCTCACTTGCATGCTCAACCTTGATCACTGATTACTTATTTTATCCTAACAGCAACCTTGAGCATTTTATGGTTTATGTTACATTTTTCCTGTTATTTTGTGACTTTTTCACAAACTCTCTACCTATTGTAATACCATCTCCTGGTAAGTCTACTATATAAAGGCTTCTCCACAATACAACATCACCCAAGTATGCATTGTTATTGTACGTCTTTGTGGAGATCAGTCAGTTAAAAATAAGATAAAATAACAAACTGGAAAATATTTTTTTTATTGTTGCTTAAAGGAGAACAAAAGCCTTCAGATGACTAGAGAATGGTCTCCTTCCCTGAACCACTCAACTAGGGAGTCTGCACATATCTTTGTATATAGGTTCAAATTCAAGGTTGTGCAGGGGGATTGACAGGCTCCACATAACTTGCTGCAAATGCTCTGTGTTGCTGACCACATGAAAAACGACCAAAAGCTTCCAGACTGACACCCACTTGCTACATCATTTTTAAGCTGAGTACAAACAGGTCCGGACTGAGAATTAAAATAGGCCCTGGCATTTCAGGTACACAGAGGCCCAATCAGCCCACATAGAGGCCCAAACAGCCCCCACCAGCCGATTTAATACTGTCTTTCTTTGGGACCTTATAGCTGCCCCTCTGGCATTTGCCAGAAACCACAGATTGCCAGTCTGGGCCTGGGTACAAACATGGGTTCAGCAGCGATTTAGTTTTGGTTTGAGAAGAGGAAGGGAGGCCTTTGGAGGGGACATGGATTTACCACTAGGCTTTCCATTACAAACATTTGTAGCACTACTTTATGTAACATTATGATGATGTATTTTATTGAATGTCTGTTTAGACAGAATGGTAATACTACTGAAGCAAAATAAAATTGCAGAAAAATTCTGACTTTTCATAAATGAGAACATAATAACCAGTGGTGTAATAGATATATAAATATATATATACATATAGAATTTCAAAAGGAAAAACTAGAGATGTAAAAGCATGTAATAAATACATTAATTAAATAATAACATTATAAGATTATCACAGTTGGAATATTTCTTCATAAATTGTATTTAGGAAAGCATAGACTATATTCCCATGCCATGTAAATATAATTCATTTCTAAAATTTTCATAATTTATAATTATTGCCAGGGTCAGGCTTTATGTTCTTTTTGATACCCCAGACTCTGAGTAGTTCAGAAGCTAACTCAAGAGCAAACTGCATGGATAAGAATCTGAGTTTCCAGTTGCCTGACCGTTTAATCACTAAGAGAGCTGTAGACATTAACATTAAGTAAGGCTCTGGAAATAATCTGATGTGACAGACTCATTTGGAATTGTGATCTGTATGGAAAGTGGAACACTTCATAAACCAGATTATCCACTGCCTTATCACTTTAATTCTCTAAACCCACTGATGGATGTAAAATCTTTCTTTGTACACCACAAAACCAGCACTCTAAAGAATTGTGTTCATTACATATTTCAATGGTATTTAATTTTAATTTTTTATTAAAATTGATCACATACTTAGATCCTTAAAAGTAAGAAGTGTGCATTAATATACAATGTCATATATTTTTTTTGTCAAAAGACAGAATATACTTAACTTTTTTATAGAACCGAATATATTTTATATTTCATTATCAAACTGAAGAAAAGACCATAATAAAGCACTGCAAAACCATTTCATGACAGAAACAAACAGATTTTTGGTTAGGAAACATTTATTTATTAACTCATGAATCTAAACATTTTGTAGGATACTATAATAGAAGTGAAATTCTTACTCCATGTCCAAATTATAAAATGGAAAGTAGAGGGCTGATTTGTTAAGCAATGTTTTTTGCTATGATTTGCAGCAAAATAATCACAATTCTTCTCTCAATCTAATTTTTTCACAATCTGATTTTTTTGGGGGGAGGGGGAATCACATTTATTTGTAAAAAAAATTGTAAAACGTAAAAAGAAATATTGCCACATAAAAATTATAATGAAATGATCGCTAACTTGGCCTATTTTGGCTCGAGTAGCTTGATAAAGGGCCAAAAAAGTTGAATTTGTTAAAGATCAAAAGCCATGTGTTTTCAAATAAAGGCTTTTTAACTTTATTCTTCAGTGGCGCTGTGTTGAATATCAGTGCCCAGTGAGTGGGTGACCAAAATTGAGCTGTTTGATTGACAACTTCACTAGAAGACAGATCTTACAGTGCCATATTAGTGATTAACTTCCCAGATTTTTCAATGTACCTTAGTTTAACCTCATTGCTCTTATTTTTTTCTTACTTTTTTTTCTTACTTTCTTATCCATCTGTTCTATCAGCATTTCTTCTAGTAATGTTCCAGAAATTTTCATGTGATGAAATTTAAAACATGACAATTAACTTATTAACCTTAACATCTGGCATTTATCAAACGTTTTGATAGTGAAATCTATTTAATGTCCCTTTCAGAGTAAATATTTTTTTAAAACAATGCTACTGTATAGCTGTGTGTTTACTGATTAAATGATTGATGGATTGACCAGTATCATTGCCCTTTTTCTGACCTTTCTATTTTATCTAATTTGTTGAGATGTTTAAACTTGCTTTTAATGTCAAGCATTTAAAAGCCCAGCTCTCCACCCATTACTCAAATGCTTCTTGTTGCAATTATAGTTGCCATTGTTATGAAGTAGGTTGATGAAAGGCGACTTGTCTGAGGTTGTCTGTCATAAACTGGCAACAGCAATATTCTTAATAGTAAATTCAACTTACATATGTAAAGGTCAAGGGACTTCTAGATTCTCTGGAACAAAGAGATGCTATCACAGAGCCTTTATGCTGTTATTAAGAATACTCTATTATTAGTTCAGTACACTTTTTTTATTCCACATATCCCTCTGTTTAATTAGAGTGCACTAAAAAGCCTCACGTACTGAATATTTTCAGCCTTTAATTATCTCATTGTGTAAACATCTATTTCTAAATCAATGTGATTAATAGGAAACATTTTAAGTGTCATTTTAAGAAGAGGTCAAACTTTTACAACTGCTTTGAACTTCAGTTTACAGCTTCTAAGCAAGTTTCTTTTAATCTTTATTTTTTAACCAAGTCTGAAAGCAGCTTAATGAATATGTTCTAGTTCAGTTGAATTTAACAGTGTCTGTTGTGTTAAAACTGAGAAAAAGATTTAACCCTAGGGGTTTGAAGCTTTTTTGTAATCATCTTTGGTGGAATATAATATGTTTTGTTACAGCACAAAACATTTGCAAAGATCATTTCAAATGTTAGTGACCATGTTTGCATATTTTTTTAACTATTACAGACCTCAACAACGTCCTTGCAAAGTCTGTGGCAAAATGGCTTTTGCAAACATTCACAGTGTATGTAAACTAAACAAAAACAAGTGTATAAAATATACAACCAATAAGTGGTACACAATATACACAAAGTCCCAAGTTCAGATTTTAGTCCACGTTCCCTTTGCCGGCTTTTACTTGTCTCCCCTTCAAGTCCAATCCAATTTACCTATAACAAAAGCCAGCGCCAAAGGCACAGGATAGTGTGTGTGTAATACAATTTTGCAAGCATTTTAAACATCACATTATATCCCCCCTCTAGTTTTCAAAAAGAAATGGTAATGATCATAATTGGGCAGGACCAGCAGGGTCAATATAGCTTTTTGAGGCCAGCTGCAAGTAGAACAATGAATGCAGAAATCTTATTGGTTGCTATGGGTAACTGCCCATGGGCAAATTTGCCCAGTGGTGATAAATAACCCATTGTCATTGAGGAAAAGTAGTTTCTCTATAGAAGCTTGGACAACAAGATGCTTGGGCCTTTTCCCCATGAAGTGCACTGAAGACAAGTATTGACTTTATCCACATAATAACTCCATCTCTGCCTTGTCCTCGTGGGCTTTCACTTTTATTTTAATGGATTTGTGGTGACAATGAAACCCTGATAGTAAAATGTATATTTGCTATTCACAGTACTTTAAAAGTCTCCCACATATAAATTGTTTGGTCAGCAGTTGATGGCTTTATCTGACAATGTAATAGCATTTGATTCTGTATAATGATTGAGAGCCATGGCTATGAAGCCATGTCACACATGCACCAGCCCAGGGTTTCATGGTCTGACAACAGACCCTCTGGAATAAGTTCTTATGTATTCTTATGACACTCTCTTGTAACTTGTCTCTAATCCACAAAAATTTTTTTTATGTGAATAATAAATACCCATAATAAATAGGGATGCACCGAATCCAGGATTTGGTTCGGGATTTGGCAAGGATTCAGCCTTTTTCGGCAGGATTCAGCAGAATCGTTCTACCCAGCCGAACTGAATCCGAACCCTAATTTGCATATGCAAATTAGAGGCGGGGAGGGAAATTGCATGACAAAACAAAAAAGTAAAAAAATATTCCCCTTCCCACCCCATTTCCATATGCAAATTAGGGTTCTGATTCAGTTCGGTATTCGTCCGAATCTTTCTTAAAGGATTCGGGGGTTTGGCCGAATCTAAAATAGTGAATTCGGTGCATCCCTAATAATAAATTATTCTTGCTTATGGGAATAAACGTGCCAACATCTCATTGCTATTCACCAGTTCAAATTCATCAGCTTCACCAAAATAATATTTCTCCCAAATATTCTCTATTTTTCAAGTTATTTCCTCTACATTCTTCATTCCAAACCCTTTTCAAACCTTCCTCTAAGTGCAATGGTTACTACCATTTACCAGGGAAACTAGTCTCCACAAGTAGCAATACATCCTTCCCAAAACACTTGAATGCCTAGCTGCTCCAAATGTTATTTTTTTGGCAATTCAGCTTGTCTCTGTATGGTGGTAGGTATCCCCTACATCATACAACCCAACAACAATTCATAATACCCAACTGGCTGACTAATTTGACTATTAAAACTGACCCCTAAAAGAGATATAGAGATATAACTGGGTGGCTACACCTTCTTTTAAACTAAAACACAAGTCTGGAACAGGCCTGTTCCCTACAGGTATAAATCATCATATAGAAATATAAAGCCAGTGTTATTGCAGACTGTAAAATCATTACAGTCTGATCTCAAGATCTCAAAAGTAAACACTTGCTGCTTACTATAATGTTTTCATTTATTTTCAGCTGGGCTCATATTTTGTGGGTTACAAAGTAGATATTGACTTAAAGGTTGTAGGTTACCAGTGTCTCAATTTTAGCTCCAGGTATTACACACAAGTGGTAATCTTAACAAACTGTGTCAAACATGGAGATGGGATAGCCCACTACCTTAGCATGGAGCAGTTGTCCTTGACTAAATATTGAAGGTTATGATCTACAATTTAGATACTTGCACTGCACATATTTTACACCTCACAGGTTAGACCAGTGGTTCTCAACCTTCCTAATGTTGCGACCCTTTAATACAGTTCCTCATGTTGTGGTGACCCAACCATAAAATATTAAAATATTTTCATTGCCAGCCAAGAGCAGATTGTTAGGAAAGTACAGGACACAGTGTGGCTGCATAAATATAGAAAGTTGTAGTGAAACTGGCTTCCCTACACAGGTTACTGAACTACAACTCCCAACACCCAGAGAGTTACAACCTTGGCCCAGGGCTAGTGAGGAGAGAGATGAACCTGCTCCTGGAACCCCTTAAGCGACCCCGGCGAAAGGGTCGTTCAACCCCCAAATGGGTCACGACCCCCAGGTTAAGAACCGCTGGGCTAGACCTACTACACTGC
Organism: Xenopus borealis; assembly: GCA_024363595.1. Lineage (NCBI taxonomy): Eukaryota > Metazoa > Chordata > Amphibia > Anura > Pipidae > Xenopus > Xenopus borealis. The sequence continues at coordinate 33,369,206 of CM044444.1, read as the reverse complement.
ATAATTCCATATTGTTGCCCTATTATGTGCCAACCACCTTTTTTCACATGGTGTAGTCCTTAATGTAATGCAAGCTTTCTGGCAAGGAGTACAGATGCAGTCACTTTAGATTGTGTGTTAAATGCGTCATGACTTAACTCATCTATCCCATTTATCCCACTTAGCACAGAATATTGTGTCAAAGCATCCCATCCAATTAAAGAGTTCACCATTGAAAACAATGGGGCTTTGGTATGCTAATGAAAAGGTTAAATGCATTAAATGAGTTAAGATGACTTTAGATAACACAGTTTCTTCAATTAGCCCTGAGTCACGACGCATTTAACTTACAAATCCACCTGCATCTGTATATGGACACATTGGGAGGACTACATCAACATGCCAATGAGGTCCTCATCTGATATAGGTCACATATACTGTAGATCAGGCAGGAAGTTCCATGCACCCCATTGTTGTCTCTGTCTGGAGAGGAGTCAGTTTTTATGACTAGCTTTGGCCATAATAGAATATCAATCTTAACCTTTTATGCCCCTTTCAAATGTAAGAGGGAGAAATGAAAATGAAGAAATGGTATAATTGCCTTTCAACCTTTTAATTTAGATAAAATGTTTTTTTGCTTGAGTATAAATTATTTAATCAACCTGGTTTGAGCCACCAACTGGGTGGCCAAATTTACAAGTCTTTTGTGTTTCAAGGGTTATGGCTGATGTTATTGGTAGAATATTAAACCAAACAGAAAAAATTATGGAATACTCCTGGCATAGAATTTCTAGGTAAAATTTTTTCATAACCTGTATACTACAATACAATAACAATATGTAAGAACAAGTGTCCCCCTGTATAAATTCAGAAGGATGTTTATGATATTGTTTCTCTTTAGGAGTATCCTGAGATAAGACTTAAAATTCAGAATTTAAATTTAGATTTAATTGTCTAAGAATAGTGATGGGCGAATTTATTCGCCAGGGGCGAATTCGCGGTGAATTCCCGCGATTCGCCGCTGGCGAATAAATTTGCGAAACTACCAAAGAAATTTGCCAAAAAAAATTCGCCGCGCAAAAACGAGTCGCGCGTCGTTTTTGACGCGACGCGTCCGAAATGACGCGACTTTTTCGGCGAAGCGAAACGCGGCCGTTTCGCCCATCACTATCTAAGAACAGAAATGTTGAAATGTCAAATAGACCATTTTTTCATGTTGATTTCATGCACCCAATAAGTTAAGTTTTTTTTTACTGAAAGAATAACTGAATATATAACAGATAAATCATAGCTAACCTTCGGCACCTAAAAATTTTCATTTATAGTTTGAATTTTTTTCATAAACCGTACATATACAGTCTCTCCCAGACAGAAACGACCCTGTACCATGCCAGCCATGCAGAAAATTGTTATTATTGCCAAATCAGCCATGAGATTCAAAGCAGTGGAAAAACAGAAAAACAGCCTCATTTGCTACTGAATTTCCTCCTCTCTTTTTAATGTATATGCATATCATATGTAGTAATAAGAATTTTGTATATGTATACACAGTATATATGTGTGGGTGTGTATATGTATTCATATATAAATATATAGTACTGTACATAATAATGTAGATATGCAGTTATGGAGTGCAGAAATGTTGGCTTCTTTCAGATAGAAACTCCCCTACTATATTTCTAGAGCCTTGTTGGATTACAGGTTAATTGATCACGCTGGCTAATGCTGAACTCCCTTGGATATCTTTGTTTTCTGTTCAGATGAATGAATGTTCTGTTATGCAATAACTGGTGCTTGACATGGTATTCATAAACCTAGTCAGAATGATTGCAAGTGTTCAAAGGGTAGTTTTTGAAAGCTGGACTTCGTTAAAGCAGATCATATATGCAGGTCATTTAATGTATACAATGATTTAGTAATCTGCTGCCATTTTGCACTTCAGTAATCAGCAGTTGTTTCTGCTGCCATGATTTTGAAGAGTAATGTACAAAGTTTGAGCCAAACCATTGATAGAAGACTGCATTTGACATATTTGTAATCTTACCCTGCCATTTTTTTTACACTGGACAAATTTTTGCATGGGCAGTAACCCATGGTAATCAATCAAATGTTTGTTTTAATTTTTCTGCCTCCTGCTAGATGAAGTTAATCACTGACCTGTTGTTATGGGTTCATGCTGAGGCACAAATGTTTTTGTTGTTGATAGATAAGCCCCAGTCCTTTCCCATAGGTAATGATCTATGGCATGAGTCCCACAATTAGTTGAATCTGTCTTAAGGGACAGTAAACACGTAAAAACACATTTTCTTAAAATGAACATAATAAATAGAACGTGTGTTAAAATCACATTCTTCCTATTGTTTTAATTTAAAATATTATTTTTTCCATTATAAAGCATATATTTGAAAATTATTGAAATCTATTTTTACTAACCTTACCATCCTTCATTTATAAACAGGGCAATTTGTTCAGAGCTGCCTTTAAATATACCTCTCCCTTCTCTAAACAGCAGCCTTTGAGCAGCTCATAATCAGGGGCTTTTCGGTGGACTGGTAAGTAGTTTTATAGTTCTTCAAGATTAAGAAGTGACAGGAAGTGCTAAAGTGAAACTAACAGCATATTCTTGTTTACTGTCAGAAATAATGGAAACCAGAGTTCTCAATTAAAACAATAGGAACAAAGTATGTTCAGCACATGTCCTTTTGATTGAGTTTGTGTTGAAAATGGGTATATACAGTACTGTCCCTATTAGTAACAAAAATGTGTATCAATCAGTGCTTCACTCTTACTACTCATCAAATTTTCTTACTTTCAAGGTAGTCTGGTAGACTAAACCACTGCTGTATAAATGTATTAATGTATTAATCCAAATTGGTATTTAATTGATAACTGTTCACATTCCTTCTTAACATTCACACGATATGGGAGTATATTACATAGAGGGGTGGCAGTTAGTTTTCTTTTTCTTAAAACAGATGGTATATATGCTGACTGTGACCTTGCAGAAGAAATATTCAAAAAAGATCTCAGTGCTGTTGATTTCTGAACTAAATCTTGTGTTTTTTGGCAGGGTAGTAAATTGATTAATAATTGAGATGATGTTCTTCTGCACCTGTCCTAGTAAGATATGGGTATCATAAAAAGAGTTATTGGTATTGTGACAGAATGCATTTTCATAAACTCTATACATTTGTCTCTACATTGTTAGAATGTATACTGGTCATGCAGGTGGTAGCTAAGTTGTTGCATGTAAACTGGAAATCTCAAGATTGCATAGAGAAAGTCAGTGCAGCCTCTGAGTGTCACAGGAATAGCCATCATGGTTTCTGCAAAATCAGAGCCATGATTGCCAAGAAGGATCCATGAAGAAGCAATCAAGGCAAAGGATGGATTAAGGATGAAATTACTTCATCTTCTAGGGCAGAATTAATTTGCTAGGGACTAGATCAATAGACAGTTGCTGTAATAGAGCTATATAAGACACCTCATTTATCGGGTATCACTGCTCATGCAGAGAGTAATTAGTTGGATAAACTACAGATGCAGCCACTGAGATTTGTGTGTTAAATGCGTCGTGACTCAGGGTTAATTGAAGAAATGGTGTTATCTAAAGTTATCTTAACTGATTTAATGCATTTAACCTTTTCATTAGCATACCAAAGCACCATTGTTTTCAGTGGTGAACTCTTTAATTGGATGGGATGCTGTGACACCATATTCTGTGCTAAGTGGGATAAATGGGATAGATGAGTTAAGTTTTTCTGTGTCAAATGCACAATCCAAAGTGGCTTCATCTGTAAAGTTAAACATTTTCTTGGTGCCTATTTTTTTTTGGAACTAACACATACTTATACACACAGATATAGGGGCTTTCTAAAGCCCTAAAATGACATTTACCAATTATTTAGCTATTTGAAAGTATACAATAAAACAGTTGAGCTCAAAATTCACTCTCTAAATATGCACATTAAACTTTGTACTCCCTGTGATCATTGTGATATTACTTTTCCATTATCTTCTGTTTTCTCTGAACTCTTGAATCTTGCATATGTCCATGAATCATCTTCCAAAAATGCTATGTATTGAATTTCAGTACATTAAATAAATTGTAGGGTCTCATGATTAGATCTTGACGTACTAACCCAGGGATAGGGAACCTATGGCTCGGGAGCCAGATGTGGCTCTTTTGATGGCTACAACTGGCTCTCTGCCAAATCTTTAATAAAAATAATGGGTGGCGTGGCCTGCGCTCTGCGGATAGAATGACTAGAAAGAAGGGTGCCAGAAAAGAAGACATGAAAATTATTATGAAGAATGGTGATATTTCAAATGAGTGATATTTCAGAAATGATTTGCAGGTGTCATATATAATCTGATGAGGAGAAATACAGTGAAATGGTGATATTGGAACATTTGCAACTGAATGATTTTTGGTTGTCCTTCACAATAAAAAAATAACAGAACAATTGCGACCACCTGCAAATCATTTGAAAGATCACTCATTTGAAATATCACTGTTCTTCATAATTTTTTTTTCATGTCTTCTCTTCTGGAATTTCTGGCATTTGACAGATTTCCCCAACATGCTGCCATGAGACTGTACATTGCGCTTTTGCATTATGTCTTGTGAGTAAGTGGATTGAGCAACAAAAGTGGCATTTTGTGACTGGATTGGGGTAGTACATATATAGATATTGTCCAATGCATGATTATCCCATTATCCATGGGTGCAGGGAACTTTACTCCACATCAACCACAGACTGCAACGTTAGCTTAAAATTCCCCTTGTATCACCAGCAACATTGCTGTGGTCTGTTAGAATCACATATTGTCTTGTGTGAGTCTTGTGTGAGTCTGACCCATATCTCACATCTAAAGCACATTAAGACCAACCTACAATCATGTTTAACGGATGGAAGTCTCAACGCCTGCATGAAACTTAACCTCACCACATATCAACCAGACTACAAAGCCATCAGCAAAACCATGCAGCACCAGAAGTCGCATTAATGGTAAGAAGTACTATTCATCACTGGTTAGTAACAGCATAACAACGTTATTAGAAAGAATTCAGAGACTTATTGTACTTTAAAAGTGTTGGTCTTACATAAAATGCACACATTTACTTGTAATTAGTTTTAAACATATTGTATGGCTCTCACAGAATTACAATTTAAAATATGTGGCGTTTATGGCTCTCTCAGCCAAAAAGGTTCCTGACCCCTGCCTTAAGGTTTGAATTCTAATTAGGGATGCACCAAATCCACTATTTTGGATTTGGCCAAACCCCCTGAATCTGTTGCGAAAGATTCAGCCAAATACCGAACTGAATGTGAACCCTAATTTACATATGCAAAAAAGAGGCTTTTTTTACTTCCTTGTTTTGTGACAAAATCACATGATTTTTTGGATTCAGATTCAGTTCGTCAAGGCACAAGGATTTGTCTGAATCCGGCCAAATTCTGGCCGAATACTGAACCGAATCCTGGATTTGGTGCATCCCTAAATCTAATACAAAGAAGTAGGGCATTCTGTGGGGCAAGTTAATAAAGGTTTCAGATCCCATTTAAAGGTTTTTTAAAAAGATGTGTGCAAAAACATGGAAACGTAAAAAAACTAAAAGCTAACTGTTTACCTATACTATACTATGCGCTCAGTAGATACTAAAATTAAAAACATACATTAGTCTATTCTTGCTCTATTGAGTAAGAAACTTCCTGAATTCTTTAAAGATCTAGAAGAAAGCAAAATCTGGTTTGACTGAGAGGCTGCATTTAAAATGCATTGCTGATAAAAAGAATAAGTTAATAAATTATTTGCTGCAGCACTTCTTCTCAGTAGCTTTAGCCAATGGCCAATTTTATAAATAAGGAAATGACTGAACACTGTCAGGAAGTGATTCATGATTCATGTGCTTCAGGCAAGTCATTGATATGTGAATTGGAAAAGCTTTTGAATGTAGTATCTCCCATAAATGGATGGCTCTCATTTTAATCATCTGAAAGTGATATACAGTAACACAAAGTGATAAAAATATTATCTTCCTCAAGTGTGGCTAGCAACCTTATGATAAAGTGGCCACTTCCTCAAATGCATAAAGATTTTGGTAGGGAATGTAGATAAAGGATAAATGCTTACCTAATCTGTGGTGTTTATACAAATGGCCTGCGGGTGACACTGTTCACATTGCTTGTACTAAACATATACACAGTACTTTCTGTACAGCTTGATAGAGATAGAGTTCAAGTTACTGCAGTTGTGTAAGGCCTGTATGAGCCTGTTAATAAAGCACTGTTATACTCTCGTCTTCCTCGGCTACCCAACATAACAAATGGCGACCAGGATGGGATAAATGTACCCACTTTATCCACACTTAATACTGTGACATACAAAATCATCTACTGTGGACATTGTCAAACGTCAGCAAGCCAAATGCAAGGTTTATCCTGACAGAAAACATGGTGCAAGAGACGTGCAGCATCACTTCAAGCAATATAATATTTGGGATGTGGTTTCTCCACCCTAGTACTATTGGGCAAAACCATATGAAGATATGTGACTTAGGGGTGAATCGGCCACAGCACTGGACAACATGGGAGAGAATGGCATGGTCATAACCCCACTCTCCTTTTTTTGCATTTTAACATAGCCCTAACTAGCCCTCTGCTTATCTCCACATACCTCATTCAGGGGGGTAATCTTCTTTATTGGGGCCTTATGTTCCAGGCTGTTCTGCAGCATCCACCCTGTACAGCAGGTGAAGTTCAAAAAGAAAGAAGTCCCTCCTCCATATAAACTGTAGACAGGAACTGGTCATTACATACCTTGACCAGGAAAACATTCCTCATAGGACCATAGGTAAGAATTACACTGGGACTTCCTTTGCCAATCAGAGAATTCCATAATTAGTAGGGATGTAGCGAACGTCGGAAAAAATGTTCGCGAACATGTTCGCGAACTTCCGGACAAAAGTGCGAACGGTTCGCGAACTTCGTGAACCCCATAGACTTCAATGGGAAGGCGAATTTTAAAAGCTAGAAAAGACATTTCTGGCCAGAAAAATGATTTTAAAGTTGTTTAAAGGGTGCAACGACCTGGACAGTGGCATGCCAGAGGGGGATCAAGGGCAAAAATGTTTCTAAAAAATACATTGTTGACACAGCGCTGCGTTTTGTGCTGTAAAGGGCAGAAATCACACTACGTCACTCAGGTGATGTTTCTGGACACGGAATGTTTAAAAGCTCACACAGCTACGTGGCACTTGGTTAAAGACTGGGCAAACAATGCCTACAAGGTCAACGTATACACTACTACAGCAGTGGATACGGATTACGGAAAATATTATTGCTGCTTGAAAAACGTCACTCAGGATGGTGTTTCTGGAGACGGTATTATTATTGATATTTAGACAGAATGTGAACAAGCTCACACAGCTAGATGGCAGTTGTTTGAAGAACAGTAGATTACTAGCCAGCAAACTTACTATCAACTGTCCCTCAAATCACTAACAGCTCTCTCCCTACACTAGCTCTTCCAAGCACACACCACACACAGGCAGAATGAAAAAACGCTGCAGGGCTTCAGTTTATATATGGAAGGGGAGTGGTCCAGGGGGTGTGGGGGTGGTCCAGGAGGGAGAGCTTCCTGATTGGCTGCCATGTATCTGCTGGTCTGGGGGAGAAATGGCAAAAAAAAAGCGCCAGCTAAGGCGGACCCAAATTGGCGAACGTCGCGCGACGTTCGCGAACATTTGGCGAGCGCGAACAAGTTCGCCGGCGAACAGTCCGCGACATCCCTAATAATTAGTAGGAGATTTAACTCTATGGTTCTACACAGTACGTTACGTACAAGGTTCTACCTCATATATATATATATATATATATACACATATTTATTTGTGATATTTGACTTGCACTCAGCAAGACTCTTAAAATTGCTGCTCTGTGTTGCTATGGTTATTCTGAAGTTCTCTCTCTCTGTCTGGGTCTATATTTAATCTTTCAATTCATGTTTGTTTAAATTACCATAAAAATAAACTGAGTAAAATGCAAATGATTTTCCTTTGAAAAGTGTGATTTATTTATTTAGGCGACGCAAATCAGACGCTTTTTTGTTAATGAAAAACATATAATTACACAAAATCATACTTGCTTGGGCACAGAGACACACTGTGATAATTTTATTTCTTTGAAACAAGAAGCTGACAGGAAGTGTGCTTTAAATGAAAGAGCAAGAAAATCAAAGTTTTCATAATAATTAATAAGAAACCTGAATAATGCAACATTAGATTTTGTATTCACAATATATGTATTTAATTGTGGATACAAACCCATCCAGAAATACATTCCAGCAACCCAGTTCCATCTCTGTCAACTCTGGTCACAAAATTAATTTGAAATTGAAACTGATTTTTTTTTCAGGTCCAGTAAAGCAGCTATTGAATGTTTACTATGAAGTTGTAATTAAGTGACAGTTACATATTAATGAGGATTATATTTTATGTGCCACTAGAAAAACAACACAAATTAAGTGACTAATTATAAGTGTTTAATTCTGCAGCAGTTTATCATTTCCAGCATGGACTGGATTGACTGAGAAATGTTTACCAACTCTTGGTTTTATATAGTGTTCCTATAGAATTCTGGTGTCTGGGATTATTTAATTATTTATTTATTTAATTATTTTAAAATGTTTAAAAAAAAACAACTGCTAAGCAGTAAAATTGCATACTCACTTTTCCTTTTCTAAACCAAATTTTTAATTAATCTCAAAACTCAAATTCAAACATAGTTCAAAATTTGAAAGTGGGTTCTACATGAACACTGATAGCTTAGTTAAAGTTTCTGAGTCTGCCTGAAAACTTGAATTTGCAATTTTATGGTTAAAAAAAATCAAATTTGAATATATTTGCCATTAATGATTAATAAGATGTGTATTTTACAGGGAATATGAAAGTAATACATCTATTCATGAACAAAAACCCTAAGGGGCCCATTCACTAACAACTGAACTGCAATTTTTTTCATGAAATTTGTTTCTTCTCTATTTCTTAAATGCTCTAAAATTTTAAAGATTTATATTGTGTAAAAAGTGTAAAAGCCATGAGACCCTTTAATGCCAAACTTCACTAAGTAAAAGTTGTTGAGGACCTATGGAAGTCAATGGGAGCTGCGCTGAACTTATTGGCCTGTTTTAAATCAATTCAGACGTTTAGAGATTTTTGGATTTTTTTTTCACTAATAATTGTTAAAGAACTTGAATTTGTAGAGGTTTTTGGATTTTTTTTATCACATTGTTCAGTGCTTTTTTTGTCCTTTTTTCTATTTGGATATTTTAGTAAATTCAGTAACAATTGTGGTTATAGAGTTGATGAGTTTAGTCATGGTTTCAAAAAAGCTCTAAACCACTATAATCCAACCTTTAATAAATAAGCCTCCATGAGTAAAAGTTCAACCTTGGCTCAGTTCATAAGCATCACTGAATGAGTTTGACAAAACATTCACCAGATATCAGGATGATTTTGTTGAAACACTGCTCCATAGGAGAATACTGTAGGTAGGCTGTTAAAGGATGTAATCATGTTAAAAGACTCCCTGTGTCTCCACAAAGCCTTTCAAAAAGATGAAGTTTGATTACTATAATATTTAATTCAATAGGATGTATTTCTTTCTACAGGTACAGCAATTTCCCAAGCCCAGAACAAACTCCAAGGTCCCAGCCTCAGCTCATGCTTCCACCTATAACAACCACCTTTCACTTTGGGAGAAGCCCTCCGCTATTCGGATAACACCAGGTGCTACTCGGATGCCGCCAGGTCTTATAGTGAGAGGACCAGGGAGAAAGTTCTGGGCAGGTAAGGGAATCAAACATTTACAAGAAAAACAGGGAACAAGGGACAGGCTGTGTCAATGCCAGTTAAGCAAAGTAGTACAAAATCAGGAGACAAGAGGGTAGTTGAGGTCACAGGCCAGGTCATTACCAATAGGGCAGAACAATACACAAGCAGGAGATGAAAGTATTCGAGGTCACAGGTCACACATATACCAATAGCGCAGTACAGAATTCTGATCCAAAAGAATAGTCAGAAAAGGGCTATGGCCAGGACAGGCAGTCTAGACAAGGTCAAGGACAGGCAAGGTCAAGAACAGGTTAACAAACTCAGAATCACAACCAGGAACTATTGTAAATAGACCTATGTGGAGCAGGGGGTATTTGGCTATGGGCCCTTGAAATGTTCAAATTTCACACTGTGCCATTGTGCAATGACATCAGATGTATTGCTTGTGTCAAATCCAGATGCAGTGTGAGTGTGTGTCATTTTCCATATGTGCACAGAGGGCTCAGGTGCGGTGGGTGACCGAGTTGCACCACCAATGGACCACCAGTTATTCTCACAGTTTCCATGCCATCTTCATTGCAGGGTATGTTAAGTTGTTCCTTATCCTACCATGGGGCTTTCCTAGCATGTACCTCCAAATGTACATGTTCTTTAGGATATTCCTTCATCAAGTACTATTTCTGGAGGGTCTCTAATTTACAAGGAATTCAAAACTTGGTAGATCTTAGCACCCAGCCCTAGGTAGATGGTTACTAACAACCCTATAGTGAATCAGCAAGCACTGTTAAAAAAGATGACTGCCATACAAAAAAATGTTGGAGTGCATAGTACCTCATGATCCCAAACTTGGCAGGCCCCTCTACTGTAACATCCCCCATATCCTTCACAATCATACTGTAGGGCAAGACTTTTTACAATGTACGTAAGTTATCACAAAATTCCATTACGCCAGAAGGAAATAAAAAGAAGAAAGGACAGGTGTTAGATATAACATAGAAGTGATTAGAAAAAAGATATTGTTTTGGAGGGAATGACTCTCCCTTCCTTCCTCATTCTGTTATTTGTACCTTTAACCCTGTATTGAGAGATACATGACATCTTGCTATGTTTAATTCTCACTCTGATGTGTTGAATTGTTGTTTCCTTACTTTCACTAAAGTCAAACCATAATTCCATTGACACCTATTGTTCATTTCTTCATGACATCCTGTATTTGTGCAAAAGTGAAAGGACACTAAATCCCCCTGTAATGTTCCTTGATAACAGACTTGTTATTGTTTTGTTTAAAGCTGCCAAAGTAAAACAAGTGAAGTATTTAGAAATAGCTTTAATATCTTACATTGTTTATTAAATTCTGTTTAGGCTATTTATGTATTTCAAAGTTGCACTTCATTGATTTAGTAGACATAAGCCAGTATAAAGTGTTTATAATTGTTACTTAATAAAGAGAATATTGCTCTAACATATATTATACAAAACATAGTTTAGCTAAGGATGCATTAACAATGTCTCTTTCTGTACTATAAGGACAATTTATATCATTGAAGGCAAGGGGGAATATGTAAAACACTCTTTTGCACTTTGCACCATGCATTTCATTCAAGAATGTTGGAGGAGGCCCTATTGCACATAGTAAGGGCAGGGCTAGCCTGCTGCTGCTGCTCACTAAGGGGCATTCTTTTGTCCGTGGTCTTTATAAATATCTCCATATAAGATGTAGAAAAAAACATACATTTATCATTTGTACATTAATATGTTTCAATGCACATAGCACATCTAAATACATTTTATTTGAAACTTACTTTAATGGGCTTAATTATCAAAAATAGAATTTGTGAAACGTTTTTCTAGTTCAAATAAACAATTTAAAAAAAACTCAAATGTTTGCTTATTTATTAAAAACCTGAATGTAAAAAACTCATTTTAATGCAATTGTGAAAAAAACTAAAATTTTTAGAGTTTATAGGCTTAAAAAAACAGAATTAGTGAGTTTCTGCACTCTAAAACTAATTAAAACTTGAAAGCTCAACTCCCATTGACTCCTACATGAACTCACCAGATTTTAGATGCTGATTTTAGTACATTTAAGTTGTTTTGCTTAATACATACCAGACATTTGAGTTTATGAAATTAAAATTAAAATTTGTGAGTTTTTATGAGAAACAATGTGGGGAAAACTTGAAAATTGAACCTTGATAAATCACCCCCTATATAATGCATCAGAACTCCCTGCTTAATTTGCTACAGCATGTGGTCCAGCCTACCTCTTGAGTCTCTGCTCTGGTAATACCTGTAAGGTAGAAATGTCCACAATTATAGGGTATAATTTAAGAAATATTAATTTGCTATTATCATTTGTAGTAGTATCTTTCTGTTGAAAAATATGTAAAGTATAAATAAGCAATTTAGAATGCTTTGTTTTCTGTTCCAAGATTCTCCATACCATGGACCAGTTATACCCAGTTCTCTGGCTCTGGACCTTAGTAAGCATCAAATTGTTTGGGTACTAGGTTGTACTGGGCCAGTGGGACTCTGGGAAAAAGGTACAGTGGACTTGGCCCTTATTTGTCCCAGGCCGGCTCCCCAATCAGCCACCTGAGGCAAGGAGAAGGATGGCAGTATAGGATGTGATGCGGCATCCGGGGGGATGGATGTCAGGAGGAGGGCCCTGTTGTTGGCAAGGAAGGACCTTGTGTTGCAGCCTCAGTGGGTCCCCACTGCCCCAGTCCAGCACTAATGATTGATGCTGTTGGTTTGGCACTAACAGTCTTATTTATTTATATGGATCAGTGAGAGCTACCTTACAACTTACCATGGAAAATGAAAATGTACATACAGTATGTTTGCCAGGTATGGATTCATGAGAACTTCTGTTTTATAACATTTGGGGGCAAATTTACAAAATTCACGTGAAGGATTTGAAGTTCGATCGAATGTGATCGAATACCAATCGTAAGATTTTTTCGGATGTTCAAATATGCTAATTTGGCCTCTTCGATCATCGAATACCGAATTATCGAATAGATCGAATGATCGGATATTCAATAATTCGATCATTCGATGATTGAAGGATTTAAAATTTTAAAATCCTTTGAATGCCTACTTCGCCAGATTGAACCTACCGAATACCAATAGAAGCCTATGGGAACCCCCCCATAGGCTTCTTTTGCTAAGACTTGCTTGAATACCATTCGTATGATCGAACGCCTCGATCGTTCAAATCGTACAAATTTTTCAGAGGCTCGAAGGCAAAAGTACGATTTTTACAACAACTTGTAATACTTGAATTTTTGAAATTTGTTTATAATTTTGTTTTCTTTTATTAGGCAAAAAGTAATTTTTGGGTTGACATGTCCTTTAATAAATACATTTGTTAAAGGCAATTCCCATTGTCTTCTATTGAATCTTGATATGTTTTGCTTGCCAGGTTTTTTCTGGCAACTATTTTTTCTTCTTTCTAAAAGACTTTCCAAGGTTTCGAAGAATATTCATGAGTATTTTTGTCCCATTTTCACAATCTTTTTTCTCGAATCTTGAGAAATGGTACGTTTTGTGTATATATGTGTGTGTGTGGGGGGGGGGGTCAAGCAGCAGCTCCTGTGGGTCCTAGACACCCTGTCCAACACTGTGCACTAGTGTTTAGTAAATATAATATATTTACCACATTATTATTATTATTATTATTATTATTATTATTATTATTATTATTATTGTTTGTTATATTTAGGTGGAGAACAAATACTTTAGTCATGCCACTTCATATTCTGAACTAGTACAAAAAAAAAAAAAACAATTATTATTTTAAAAAGCAAATTGTGTTCACTCTCTGATTACTGGGATACATTTGTTACAACAATATTATCCCTTTTTTTAGCCTCTTGTTGGCAAGTTTTGTGGCCATAAATAATAAACATTTAGGACAAATTTGAATTTGTCATTCTTTTGGTATTAACTGTATTACTTAACAATGTAAAGCATTAATGAGTCACTTACAAACCTAAGTAGGTGTTGACTTTCATTTTGCTAATATGTCTAACAATCCATCTGATATATGCCACCTTACGTAAATACAGTGTAAAAGCTTCCAGATCAAAATCCCCTTTATTATTCTAATCACGCCAATTATACAAAGAGACCTTTAGAGGTCTTTAATCTTGAAGTTACTTTACTTCTGAACCATTAAGTCATTAAACAACATGAAAGGTCAGGGAGTAGCCAAAAGTATAAGCTGAACATGATGTGACTTGCTTACTGTCTTATTTCACAATATTAGCTATACTAAGGAGTTTGATGGTAAGTACAAAGGTAAAAATCTTTTTCAGATTTAAATATATTTAAAAAAAAGACTTTAAAGGAAAATATTCCTTCCTTTTTTACATGAGCGTACATAAACACAATCTGAACTTCCATTGACATTTTTACCACAGACATACATGATTCCATAGATTGAAAGTAAAAACATAGTAAGGTAGGCTGAAAAAAGACACAAGTAGTGATGGGCAAATCTATCCCGTTTCGCCGAAAAATTAGCGAATTGGCAAAAAATTCGTGAAACGAGTCGCTGCACGTTTTTGACGCGTTTTTTTTTTACATCAGCGAATTTTCTGCAGGCGAATTTTCCCGAATTTATTCGCCAGTGGCAAATTGCGGGAATTCACTGCGAATTCGTGCCTGACAAATACATTCGCTGATCGCTAGACACAAGTCTATCAAGTTCAACCTTTTCACTTTTTTTAACCTGCCTAACTGCTAGTTGATTCAGAGGAAGGCAAAATACTCCATCTGAAGCCTCTCCTATTTGCCTCAGAGGGGTAATGTTATCTCTTATTACCCTGTGCCATTCTAAAGTGATGAACTCTAGGACTTTTAGATTCTCTGGAAAGCAAAGAGAGAATCTAGCACTTCATAATGTAACAAGGAAAGGGAAGAGTTGCATTACACTGTGAGCGTAAGGGAGGTGGGCTACTGGTCACAGAGATAAAAGAGATATAGGGGTATATGTATGCACATTGGAGACACACATATCTGGTGATGTTGCCCATAGCAACCAATCAGATATTTGGTTTTGTTTTCTAACTCGTAGTTGATTGTTCAAACCTAATTGTTTATTGTTTGCTATGGGCAACATCACTGGAGATGTTTGTCCCCAATGTTAAAGTGGAACTATCGCGAATATGAAAATTTTATTTAAACTTCAGCATAGTGAAATACAAAACTTTGTAAATACAATCAATTAAATATTCTGCATTGTTTAAAAAATATTGAATTTTATGTTCTCTATCCCGCTTTCAGCACCTTTTTTCTCTTTATTCTGTCTTAGTGCAGCAGTTGGATCTTATGGGGGGCTTCCTTTCCTAGTAGATTAATTGGAGTCCTGCAGTGGGTTGGGTAAATGCTGGTTTCACGCAAAAACCTGTGGTACCCTGCAGGTTGTGTGTAGAAGTTTCGGGTGCGGGTAAAGACTCGGGTTGGCAGTTTTCGGGTTTGCAGGTTGGGCCGCGGGTCTTCTCAATAGCGATTTTTACAGTTATTTTCTGATCATGCCTACTTCCGATGATGTCACTTCCAATTACAATGACATAACTTCCTGATTCTTGATTGGTAGAATGACTGCACTTCCTGATTCTTGGTTGGCAGCATGACAGCACTTCCTGAATCTTGACGGTCAGCAGATTGCGGGTCCAGTTTGCGGATAAGGTACTTGCGGCTCGGGTAGTGGGTTGCGGGTCTGGGTTGAAGGTCCAGGTTGCAGATTGTAGGTTGCAGGTACGGGTCGGGTACAGGTTGCAAAAAATGGACCCGCGCAGGACTCTAGCTCATTCAAAAAACTGATTCCAGTACAAACAAAACCTAACAAAATATCTGCCTTTTGCATAACTCCTGCATGTAGAGAGACATGATGTCCAGTGATTTTAATAGAGTGAGCTCTAATGCATCTTCTAAGCAGAAGGAGCACCCCTATTAGAAATATTGGCTCTAACTGTCAATGAATACCCAACTTCTGCATGAAGACAGACTGAAGAGAAACAGATATTGAGTGAGGCATAGTGAAGGATAAACTGTTGAGCTGTTAGTTCAGAAGTGATGCACAATTTTTCATTTATTGTATTTAGTTCTTATTTCAGTATGATGAAGCTTTTATTACATTTTTCATGTTCGTGATAGTTCCCCTTTAATACATATGACCCTTACAATGTTTTCCTTTCAATCTGTGGAATAGGATATATAAAGTAAGTTTCAAAAGATGATATGCAAATGTATTTCTGGAAGTTCAGATAGTGTTTATGCACTTTTCTAAATGATCTTGTGTCAAAAAGAAGATTATATTTTCTCTTTAAAAAGAAACTACCATTATTAAAATTTAAAAAAATCTACTAAATGGTAGTGGATGCTTTATAAACCAGTTTCTTGCATAGTGTGTATTTTCTTAAGGTTGTTTGTGTATTTATTAATTCATTTGTTGGAGCTTCTGCACCTAATTCAGGATGTGAGGGCTCTGACAGATTTCACTTAACTTATTATTTCAGTGAGGGCAGAGATTTGCAGTAACCAATAGCCCAATACCATTGTTGAGCTGTTTGCAGCAGTAAAACATATATGTTGGGTTAATGAAGCAAGCCATTTATATTTCAGCAAACAATACAAACAGAAAATAGTAACAAAAAATAACAAAGCCTAAGTTTTAAAGAAATGATTGACCATCCATTACAATGCTTGTGCATGTTTATAGCAACAGTAGTTCCTCTTTAAATACAGATGAATTCAGTGGGTATTATGACACATGCAAACAAAACAGAATAGATTTTCTTTTGATTACTAGGGGTGAAGTTATGACATACAACAGGTTGTTGTTTAGCATTATTAACCAGGCTTTTCCCAATAAAAGAGCTCTTCTGAAACATTTAGACCATTACCCAGTACAGGTAGTTATAAAAACCTCTAGGAGTATTTAAGTACTGTAAACCAAGGTCTTTTTAATGTCCAATGTCAAGTGTCAGAAGCAACTAGACTGACAGCCCTATAAATACTAGACTAAGCAAATTACCTCATGCCATATGTAGTTACAGGGGCCTGTATTATTAATAGAAGCAGGCACAAAAGGATTTATCCTTCTCTCAGAAATACTGTAAACCTAAGCCATTTAAAATGAAATTTGCCTTGACATCTGATGTTACTGCTTTCAAACATTTCTCAAAATTCACTGGGTTGGCGATACACGTTTCCCATAGCAAAGAGTCTTTAATGTCATTGATTGACTCTTCTTGCTGTTCCATCTGCTGTGGATGTGATCAGACTGTGCTATCCCATAAACTGTAAACTCATGTGAGTAGGACTGTATTTAAGAAGTATTATTTGTAATGCATTGTGAAAGACTGATGAACCTAATAGAAGCACTCACACCGTATTTACAGTATTGAGCAAACAAAATAAAAATGAAAAAAGGCAAAAAAAAATTGTGAGTTTTTGTTACACAAATCTCTATATTATATAAGAGTAGTTTACCTATAAATTAATTTTTAGTACGTAATAGAATGTTCTGTACGTATTCAAATATTTGTCATCTTTTTCCTCAAAATTCAAATCGGAATCACTGACCCCAACAGCCAAAAAACATTCTGATTTTGGGCTACAATGTTATTGTTATTCTTACTTTGTATTACTCATCTTTATATGCAGTTCCTCTCTTAATTATATTCCAGTCTCCAATTCCTACCACTGCTTGGTTACAAATAAGACCTTAGCAACTAGATATCTGCTGAAATACCAAGCTGGAAAGGTCCTGCACAAAAAATAAAAAAACTAAATACCTAGAAAGACTAAATGAAGACTAATTGCAAATTTGTCTCAGAATATCAAAGTCTACACCATACTAAAAGTTAATATAAAGGCAAAGTATCCTTAACATAAGATTCACTCAAAAACACAACACTTGTGGTTATTGAGGAAACCCAGCCAAGTGCAGGCTGATAGTACTTCCAGGGTTCCCTACTACCCATGCATGCACTTCCAAACTGTTCTTCAGAGCAGATTAGAAATGTGCACAGATTTTACAGCTAATAGCCATAAATTGCTAGGAGAATGCTTAGGTGAAAGTAACTTTAGCAAAGTTTGTCTGTGTGCTCATTCATGACAAAAAATGTATCTAATAGTGATGGGCGAATCTCCCGAGATTCGCTTCACCGAAAAATTCGCGAATTTCCAGAGAAATTCGCGAATTGGTGAAAAATTCACGAAACGTGTCGTGGGACGCTTTTGACGCACGTCGTTTTCGGCACACGCCGTGTCGTTTTCGGCGACTCGTTTTTCCAGCGAATTTTCGCTAAGCAAAATTTCACTGGCGATTCGCGAATTTATTCGCCAGCGGCGAATCGCAGGAATTCGCCACGAATTCGCCCCTGGCGAATAAATTCGCCCATCACTAGTATCTAATGCACATTAAATAACCATAGAAAATAATGGATCTTTTACAGCATAGTATAACAAAATTAATGTTATTTAATGTTATATCTTTTTAAAAACATTTAGCTCTGTTTACTAACATTGCAGATAAATATCACTGTTGATGCTTCCCATAGCAACTAGAGTTAAACTAGATTTGAATCAGCAATTAGATTTGAACAGTCACCTACAAGTTAGAAAACAAAAGCAGAGGTCTGATATTTATTTCCATGTTCTTTAAAATAATAGCAGAAACATCCAAATGCCTTTTTTTTTCATACAAACATTTTAAAATCAAGATTATAGCATTCACGTCATTAGCATTTAAAGTATTCATACTATATAATAGTAATTAAACTAATTAGAATATTTTCTTGTGTTCTGCAAACAATTATAATTAAGCAAAGTTAGCAGTGTATCTGGCTACGCACAAAATATTGTAGTTCTAATAGTTGGGCTTTATAAATGTAAGTCCATATGATGGGGAAAGGTCTCTTTCTCAACAAATAATTTGCTTTTCCTATTTCTTTTAATTATAAATATTTAATGAGAAGATACATGTTGCACATCCTAGGCATGGAATACATGATGATACAACTTCCTGTGCCTATCCATAATTCCAGTGTAACCAAAGCAATGCAATTTTAAGGTGTCTGTAACCTGTTATTTCAAGACCATTAGTGTGGTAGCAGGGCAGTTATTTGTCCTTGCTATTGTCATATTGTCATAAAAAATAACCATAGGAATAAGTAAAAATGTCAAAAGTCTGTTTCCAGTCTGAACATACAGAACCTAACATTGATGGCTGACTGGCTTGTTTCCAGGTAAAATAAACATTATTTTTCTAAAGTGAAATGCCTTACTGTCACCATTAAGTCTGCTTTCAGCAGATAAATACCATAGTAAATAGCCCTGTCATAGTCAGCCCCCAAGACATCTGCAGTTCTGATGCTTTTACTGTTCTTACTGCCTTGGTCGATGCTACAGTATATCCAAATCCCCAAATATAATTTGGAGTTAGGTCATATTATTTGCTTGCTTAGAAAGTTAGTCATTATTTGGTATTAATAAATACCATGACAGGTATGAGATCCATTATCCGGAAACCCAGTTATCCACAAAGCTCCAAATAATTTCCTATTTTTTTGTAGTAATAAAACAGCACCATGTATTTGATTCAAACGAACATATAATTATAACTAGACATTAAGCCCGTTAAATTAACGGGCGCTAGAACATATGTAGTCAAACATTTATAAAAACAGACTTGTTCCTGTTTGGGCAATGTTTGTTTATGGTATAGATCACACCAGTGTTTTTTTTCCACAAAAAAATATTTGTCCTACAGAATTTCAGAGGGGAATCTGCCTCAATGTTACTTTTAGAAAAAGAGCCGTCGCCAGCGTGACGTCAAATCGTAATCGCAAATTCACGAACACCGACTCTGGTGGCGAATTTACGCTAGCGAAGTAGATAGACTTGCGCAACTTCGCACCCTTACGCCAGGCGAAGTTGCGCACTGGCGAAGGATCGTAATTACGCAAATTCACTAAGATCAACTTTTTGCTGTTCGTTAGCACTTACGCTAGAGCAATACAATAGATAGGAGGTTGAAAAAAAAATATTTTTTTTGGGGGGTGTTAGCCTCCTTCCCCCCCTACATTTCCTGACATATGGCAACACTACTATATAGGGGGCACATGTAGGGCAATAGTACAACTTTATTTTTTTTGATTAGGTGTCCTGGGCATGTGTAGTGGCTGTAACATATACTTCTTTTTCAGACTATCACCCACAATGGTAAAACACACCACAGCGCTTTTTTCGCTAGCGTAAATTTGCCAGAGTTGGTGTTCGTGAATTTGCGATTACGATTTGACGTCCCGCTGGCGAATTTGCGGTAGCGTTAGACGCTTCGCGCTGGCTGTCCTTGGGGCACATGCGCAGTAGCGCAATCCCACGGACGCAGGGACTGGACGCAGAGACACTAGAACTTTATTATATAGGATTAATAATCCCTTATTGGAAGCAAAACCAGCCTTAAGGTATGAAGATCCAAATTACTAAAAGATCCATTATCCGGAAAACCCCTAGGCCTGAGCATTCTGGATACCATGTCCCATACCTGCATTTAGAAGTTCTGATTCTCAGAGGTCAATTTTAGCTAGAGGTTACAGTATATTATCTTCCAGATCAATTCATTCCAGAGATAAAAACAGTCTGAAACCTTCCTCACCCTATGTATTTGACTTGGTGAGTATGAGTTACAGTTCTGTGCTTTATAAATACCACAAAACTCATAAGTGAGTAGAAATGCTGAAAAGCTGCTTGAAAGCAGAAAAATAACACTTTACCCATCATTTTCAATGAGTCTGCCAAATCTCAAAATAGTCCTTAAAACTTAATTTACAAACTAACTTTGTTTATACAGCTCCCATTGACCTCTATGTGTATCCTCCTCTGATCTGTATTTCTACACGGAGCCTGCAAGCACATGTGCAGTTGGGGAATACTCTTCAACTGTGCATTCGCCTGCATGTTTTATGTCACCAAAGAGACTCTGCTGCACTGCCTTGGTTCTTTGTGCCCTGCAGAAAAAATCTTTGGCTGGGTTTGGCACACTGCAGCCCACCCACTCACTCTCACTCCCTGCCAGGGTAGGTAAGAGAGCAGCTGTGGACAGAGACGGATTAAGACTAAACAGGGCCCTAGGCAAGGAAGTGCCATCCATTCATCCTGCCTGTTAGAGTCCTGGACAATATGAACTAATATTGGCGCCCCTTTTGCCCTGCTGCAATTGGCTGTCATTTGTCCTACCCGCACAATCTCTCAAACCCTCCCTGCACTCTATCAAACTCCCACCACACTTTCTCAAACCCCCTCTGCACACTCTCAACCTCCCCCCCACTCTCTCAAACCCCATCTGCACACTCTCAAACTCCCACCACACTCTCTCAAACCCTGCACACTTTCAAACCCCCTTGACACTCTCAACCCCCCTTTCTCTCAAACCCCCCTGCACACTCTCAAACTCTGCAGACTCTCAAACCCCCCAGCACAGTCTCAACCCCTCTCTCTCTCAAGTCCCCCACTCTCTCAAACCCACCCACACTCTCAAACACACCCACACTCTCCAGGTGTCAAACCACACCCCCCTCAGTCTGCCACTGTTTATGAGGGCTAGAAGGAGAACAGATACACCCTGGGCTCTGGGGTGTCTGCTTCAGATGGAGGAGACTTTGGTCAGCGCGTCGGATGTCACCTCAGGGGCCAGAACTCAGAAGATGCAGCCAGTGGGGGGCCCGGGCAGGTGAATTATTCTCCATTTTGGCACGGGTGCCCAGGCCCCTCTAGTTAGGCAGGCCCTAGGCAGGTGCTTAGCAGGCAATCCGGCCCTGGCTGTGGAGTGGAGAGTGACAACTATATAGGAAACAGTCCCTGTAGTTCAGTTTCCTCTATAGTTATCCTTCCCGAAAGATTTGGCTGAATACCGAACCGAATCCGAACCCTAATTTGCATATGCAAATTATGGGTGGGAAGGGGAAAACATTTTTTACTTCCTTGTTTTGTGCCAAAAAGTCACGTGATTTAGCTCCCTGGCCCTAATTTGCATATGCAAATTAGGATTCAGATTCGGTTCGGCCAGGCAGAAGGATTCGGCCGAATCCGAATCCTGCTGATAAAGGCCGAATCCTGGCCGAATCCCGAACTGAATCCTGGATTCAGTGCATCCCTAATAGTTATGCCGCTGGATAAAGTGCCGTATTTATACTACATCGGGTCCCTGGGAGTTACCTAGTTTTAAAACCACTTCCTGGCCTCCCACCACTATATGTAATTCCACTTTCACTACTTCTTGACCATGTGGAGGGCCAGGCACCCTAGGCAACCCGATTGGCAACCTCACTCCACTCCTGTCACTCATGCCAGCACACGCAATGACAGTGGGGATTCATATAATTTTCACTTAGTTACCCATTAAATAAAAACAACCACCATGCTGTGGCCACTAGGACCACCCCCCATGCAGTATGTTTACATCAGAATAAGAAAACTAACCAAGCACTAAATAATATTCTGCCTTGGCTTCCAGAATACATAAAAAAACAAAACTATCATCAGTATTGTTCAAACAGAAGTTCCAATAAAAATAAATGAAGTTACTGACAAATATAAAACAGAAAGTTGTAAATGCACAAGCCAAAATTAATGACCTTTCAGTAATAGCAATGGGAAGTGAGATGGCAGAAAAGCATCTATCTTAGCCAGACAAAAAAGTCAGCGTATGAAAAGAAATGGCAGATAATGATTTAGTTTTATTGAATAGAGACCATGTACAGTAGGAAGCAGTCCTTCAAACAAAATCACTAATAGCTAGGCAGACTTATTTAAAAGTGATTCAAAGGTTACACTCACAGACTGAATTATTTTACATACTGTAAAGACATGTAGATCTCACTAGATATTTGCTGCCTCACAAAGTCTCAGTATTATCCATAAAACACCATATCTTAACATATATCAGTCATGTGTAGAATTTAGATCAGTATCAGACATTTAAAATATATGTTGATAAAGAAAATATCTTGATGTTTTAAATAGCAATATACCCCCTTGTTAATATAAGTTCAAAGAATAGGGCTTGTGCTAAACTTAAAACTTAAATTGTTTTAATCTCAACAAGTCTATGAGAATTGTTATTTCTTAATGCAACAGGGAAACTGAAGTTACTCCATGTTTGGTCCTTGAAAAGTAGATAATTATTTTGCCTGAACTCAGATAATCCTTTTGCATAATGGACCTTTGTTTAATCCAGTAGGTTGCACTGTTTATCTCATTGAGCCATATTCTATCATTGGGGCGCAGATTTACAAAAGTTCAATTGGTAAATTTGAATGTTCAAAATGTTTTTTGGTGAAAAAACCCTGGAACCCTGGAAACAGCTATACTTAGATACTTAGATACTTCACCACCTAAAACATGCCAAGTTCTTCTAAAAGTCAATGGCAGAGGTTCATTTGAAGATTTTAATTACCTTCCTGACATTCGATTGAATATTACTCATTCAAGTTTTTTTTTTTATAAATAACCTCCCAATCAAGTTGTGAGTACATTTGAATTTATTAGAGTTAAAAAAAATTCACATAACTTCGAACTTCAACCTTTGGTTAATAAACCTCTTAGATTCTTAGGGGCAAATTCACTTAAGGGCAAAGTGGCTGTCGCTAGCAACAATTCGGCAGAAATCCAATCTGCAGTGACATTGCCAATGTATTAACAGGTGTAGACGACAATTTGCTAGTGAAAGAGACCATTGCTAGCGTTAGTTTGCACCAGGCGACTTTCGCTCTGGCAAGAGGTCATAACTCCGCAAATTCACTAAGATGCAAATTTTACTGAAGATTACCAGAGTTTACTTCACCACCTCAGATCAGGTGAACTGAGAAAATGAAGCTACATACATCTTCCTCAATCTTATGTCATTGACATCATATCTTGTATGGTGGAAATTAATTAAAATTGTAAAAAATGCTGGTGACTTCTTTTTTTAAAGTGGTATTGCCTTCAAAAGACATAACTATCAATTATGTTTTTGTTAACAGACATTTGAGGGACATGGCACATTTTGTTTAAGGGTGGGCTCATGTGAAGGGCATTAAAGGATTTCTTCTTTATTATGCTTCCTTGGACATTTGTATTAAAAAGTGACCACTTCAAGCATTTGCACCAACATTACTAACAAAGATGTCCGTACTGCTTTTAGGTACCTGACCTATTCAAATTGACCTAAGCTTTCGCTAGGCAGGAACAAAAACTAGCCAAACTTCTCTATGAAATGCTCACCCTGCCAAAGTAACGCTAGTGAAAAGTCGCCAGCGTAGCCGAGAAGCAACTTTAGCATTTTAGTAAATTAATTTGCTCCTGGCAAAATGGCGCGAAGTGTGGCAAAGTGATCACTGGCAGAAATAGTGAATTTGCCCCATAATGTCCTGCTTGAAATACATCAGAACCTGGAAGGCCTCTGCCCAAGCTAGGAAGAACACAAGTGTAGGACTTGTTATGCATGTGTGTGATGTTGCCCATCTCTCACCCCCAAACAACACAGTTGCACATTTTGCTTGCATGCTATTTGCTGTCATAAGCAATGCTTTGTATCTAATTTTGCAGGTGCAATTGTTTGAAGTTGATAGTTGTGGATGCAAAATCAGGGGAGTACATTATGGACTATTTTTTGAACTTTGTAGTTCAACTGCTTGTGCACATAATACTGTACAGGCTGGCACAACCTTGTAATGTGTTTGTAAAAAAAATTGCCTACCAGCCATGCATGGTACACCTCTATATTACATAAATGGTTTAAAGAAATTCAACTACAACAAAATCACTAACGAAAGAATTCAGCACTATTGAAGGATCAAATTTACTAAAGGGTGAATTTTCCCCTCAGAAGGCTCTGCCTTCTTTTAATTCTAGAATTAACAGACTCTGGTGAAAAGGGGAACATATTGGAAAGTTCACAGATGTAACAATTGTTTGGCGTGAAAATTCACCTGGCGAAAGGGTGCGAAACTCCGATAGAGCTGAACTCTTTTGCTAGTAAATTGCCCTCTGATCATTTTAGTAACTGCCACTTTACCCTTTACCCTTTAGTTTTGTGTAAATTTGCCCCTATAAGTGCTAAATATTTTTACTGATAGACATAAGTTGTATTTCAAAATATCAAAACTGCCTGTTCACGATCTATAGACTATGAGACAATTTCTTTCAATTATACATATCGAGAAACAGATCTGGGCACACACACTTATTATTGAATTAATGGAGTGCTACCAATGAGACCAAAACAGCAACAGAAACTAAAACCATTAGTGCACATTAGTGCTTGTCAATTTTACTTGATAAACTCTCTGCATGTTCTATGCATGTGTAGCTAACCCTGAGATTTAAATGTTTAGGTCATCTGCCGACTTGTTATGGATACTGAATGAAGCAAATGGTATTGAGTTTTACAATGGATATTACATTTCAGTAAATGTCCTTCGATGTTAGTGTTCTGATTAATATATGGAGACTCCAGCTATCAATACATGTTTAATACGTGCAAAGCATAAAACATAATTAGCAATAATTGATTATCACACACACAGACATTAAAGCTGGCCAAGGACGCAAAGATCTACCTGCAATATCAGACAAATGATCGTACGTCCTCCTCTCCCGAGCTGCCACTAACCATTCAGATCAAACAAAATAAAAGAACAGATCAGCCAAATATTCTGCCCCAGCACAATCTTAGGAAAGTTTTTGTCCGACAAAGCTTCCCACTGAAGATCGTCAGATCAGCAATACATGCAGAAATACAGATGCAGTCACTTGGATTGTGTGTTAAATGCGTCGTGACTTAACTCATCTATCTCATTTATCCCACTTAGCACAGAATATTGTGTCACAGCATCCCATCCAATTAAAGAGTTCACCATTGAAAACAATGGTGCTTTGGTATGCTAATGAAAAGGTTAAATGCATTAAATGAGTTAAGATAACTTTGGATAACACAGTTTCTTCCATTAGCCGTGAGTAACGACGCATTTAACTTACAAATCCAAGTGACTGCATCTGTATGATCGGCAGCCGAAGGAAATCTTTTAACCTGTCCGATCGGCATGGCAAGATGAATGTAGGGACACCCCACACATGATCCGAAAATACATACGATCGGATCTTTGCATCTATGGCCAGGGCTAGGGCTACAGCTCCAGAGCTACTGAAGTATAAAAAAAGGAAACAATTGGTAAAGTATGATCCATTATTGCTTACTGTGATGTTTGGGATGCAATGCTCAGGTTAACAGCATTGGAAATATAGCAAATAATATGCTAAAATAGAATTGCTTTAGTCCATTAGTTCAATGGCCAACAAATACAAGGACATAGAGACAAAACATTATCTAGACTTCAATGTTTAAACAGATCATGCATTTTTTTCAATAAAATAAATGTTATGATATTTTGTGCCTTATGCTGTGTGAACAGTGTGTTGTCAAAATGTCAGTTTTTTCTATTATTATTATTATTATTAATAATAATAATAATAATAATGTGTTTATAAAGTGCTAATGTATTCTGCAGTGCTGTAAATATTTGTGAGTTATAATTCAATATATTACAGACAAAAGAGGTACTGTAAATAGGGGCGTGCGCAAAAGATCTTACAATCTAAAAGAAAAAAGGGGTATGAGGCAAAGAACTACTCTAACTACATTATCAGCTACAGAAAAGCCTTTTTCTTCCACCCTGACCATACCTTGGCTCTCAGCCTTCGTTTCCATCTATACAGTACGTCCCGTCTAGGATTACTTGTTATCATTACTGATAGCAGCAAGGCTCTCCCATTATACCCCCCTTATTAAAGAGACACTGTCATTTGAAACATTTCATTTACAAGTGATAATATTTTTTGTTAAATTATTTATTTATTTAACAGAATATGGGTCCTTTTATCCAAAATCATTGAGATTCTGGGGGGTTTTCAGTTAAAAGGTCTTTCCGTAATTTAGATCTCCATACCTTGAGGGGGTAATGTAATTAAAGTCACAAAGAGAAAAATAATTTGCACCAATAAGAATAAAAATGTACATCTCGCAATGTAATACTATTATAGCATTGTGAATTTTAATTGCGCACTGCGAATTTTAAGTGTTTGAAGGTGTCGTAATCTTTTGGCGCAAACAACTTTTTCCGTAAGAAGTTTTATTACTCTGACTGGGCATTGGCGCAAGCTATAAAATTCGCAAACTTTCTTCCACTGTCGGAAGTGGTCGCTAAAAAGTTTCCGGGTTTGCAAACGCTATATTAAATTTGTGCAAAGCAAAATTTGTTCACGCAGAGGCATAACTTTTCACATTGCAAAGTTTTTCCGTTACCAACTTTTTATTACATTCCCCTGTAATTAAATAGGATTGTTTTGCATCCAATAAGGATTAATTATATGGCATTTGGGATCAAGTACATGGTACTATTTTGTTATTAGAGAGAAAAAGAAAATATTTTTTTAAAAACTGTAATTGATTAAAATAGAGTTTACGTCCTTCCAAGAATTCAGAGCTTTCTGGATAACAGGTCTCCATATAATGGATCCCATACCTGTATTTTGTTCTTCATCCTTCCCATGATAGCAATAGCCGTCTGAGTGACAGGGTGTATGGCAGACAAGAATTGTTGCTGAGGTGTATGAGCCTGGCAGCTGAATTTATTATGGACTGAAGTGGTAACAGTGGTCTGGACCTGGGGTTTTCCAGATAAAATAACACTAACATACTAATAAGCACTCATCAGTCAGAACCAGGAGATTTGTACTTGTGTCAGTTCCATAAGACAATGAAAGATACTTTCACAGCTATAAAATGCTAACAATAACTGCTAATTTGTTATGTATTAGTCTTTATTTATCATGAAAATGAATGTCAAGTCATGATGAGCAGTGACACTTCTACTAACAACTGCTGAGAAAGCCAGTGTCGCTTCATAAAATGTGAACAATCCTTATTGTCGTATCATTTAAATACATAACATATTTAGCAAACATGTTTGACAGATTCTAACATATTTTATAATTGTTTGTGTCAAAGCCTTATTTTTCCCTTTTTTAAATCTCAGTGTATTTGTTTTTTCCAATATGGGGCATACGTTTTCAAATTTTGACAAATATGAAAGGATGGCAGCTCATTTATCTAAAGGAAATATAAAGATTTATTAACCACAATTTTCATAATCTGACTTTGCAATCACAGTATTGTAGGCACTAAACATAGCAGTTTGTGAATTGCTCTTAATCTTTTTCCTTTCCCTTAGTGCCCTGGTGTGACACCATATTTAAAATACTTGTAGCTGAGCAAGTTATTTCCAGCAATTGTGGATTTTCTGTAAATAAATTAAATAAAATATATAGCAGAATTATCTAAAATACAATTATGTAATGTTTTTGTTTCCTGGTACAGGTATGGGATCTGTAAACCAGTTATCCAGAAAGCTCTGAATTACAGATCGGCCATCTCCCATAGATTCCATTTTATCTAAATAATATGAATTTTTACAAATAATTTTCTTTTTCTCTGTAATAATGAAACATTACCTTGTACTTGATATAGTTCATCCTTATTGGAAGCAAAACCAGTCTATTGGGTTTATTAATGTTTTCTAGTAGACAAGGCATAACGATCAAAATTACAAAAAGATCCATTATCTGGAAAACCTCAGGTCCCTATTATTTTGGATAACAGGTCCCATGCCTCTACTTATTCTTTTATTTATAATCTTATATTTTTTGTCCTTTTTTGAACCAGAAATTGGAAGGGAAAGGATGATCAAAATGTACAACTAAAACACTGTTCTCTTTATGAAATGGATAATTGTAAATTTATATTAACAGTAAAAATGATCTCCAGATTAATTCTGCTATTTGCATCAACAGATCATCTGTTTTCAACACAGCAGCATAAGACAAGTATACAGTATCCTTGCACATTCTTAATTAAAAACAAATGTTTAGCTAGAGGTGATTGTTTTTATTGACTGGTAAATATGTTAATTAATGTTCATCTTTTGATCCTGAGCATGACAAGCATGAAGAAACAGTTAGGATTTTTGTTTAATCGATCGCCTGTGCAATCTCCTTTTAAACACAGGAACTTGTGATTAAATGTGAACTTATAATAACCGAGCACATAACTTTTGCTAGACTTGTAAAGCTAAATTTGACATCATAATATGTACCATACAGTACTTTACAGAGTTGTAAACTTCAGAAATGAGGCTAATTAGAATGGAAAGGTTATAAAACTATGCGAATGAATGGTGATTTTTACAGGAATGCTGCTATAAAAATACATTTCCCACCACAGATATATAAAACCAAAGGTATAGGTTTAATTTATTTGATTTAAAGGGGAACTATTGTGAAACTACAATTTCAATATGAGCTTCACCTTAAAAATAAAATACTTTTTTAAAAAAAAAAATCAGCACAAAATTCAGTGCAATTTCAGAAATATTTTTTTTTTCTTCACTGTCCTGCTCTCAATCATTGGTTTGTACATGCAGGCTGTATACTGCAATCAGACTCTAAATAAAGCTCAAATACATCATCTAGTAAAGAGACCCCAGACTGATGATGTAGATGTACAACAGCTAAGGCTATGGTCATACAGAGCCGAAGCACTCACTTTTGTTCGCATTAATAAGCACTACAGTACATCGACCTGAGAGAAGCAGAGTGAATTGTCAGTGTGGAAATACTTAAATGTGCTTTTTCTCTCCAAAATCTGCACCATGTGTCTTTACACAGTTGCAGACCAATAAACAGCCATGCTGCTTGCCTATGCTTGCTCTTGTGTCTGCAATAACAGTCACTGTGTCAGTGTCTGCTAATGATGACACAGGAGCAAGCATAGGCAAGCGGCTGTTTATTGTCTGTATTTATATGCAGGTGGAGAAACAGCTAAATGTGACTGAAACCCAACTGTCCATCCAAAAAAAAATGACTGAGACTCAGAGGGCAAATTCACAAAAGCGCAAAAATGCGCTAGCGTTGCCTTTGCTGATGTTCGCCACACTTCGCCAGGTGAATTTTCGCCAGCGCTACGTAAATTCACTAAGATGCAAATTTGCGCTCAGGGCTGTGAACGGTAGCGAAGTAGAGCTACCGTTACTTCACCAGGCAAAGAGCATTTACGGTAGCGATGCCTAATTTGCATAATGCGCAAACTTAAGCGTATAATAGAGGTGTATGTTACAGCCACTACATTACACTACACAAACCCAGGAAACCTTTCATAATTAAATAAAGTTGTCCTATTGCCCTAAACATGTGCCCATTGTATAGTTGAGTTGCCATACGTTAGGAAATGTAGGGGGGAAGGAGGGTAACCTTAAAAAAAAATTCGCTCTTTTTCAGAATATCATCCAACAAAAGGTAAAAGACACCAGAGTTTTTTGGGACTTAGAAAAAATGTCAAGGTTTTTTTTTTTCAAACTCCTATCTATTGTATTGAACTTCGCCAGGTCTGACCTGGTGAAGTAACATCTAGTGTAAGAGGTAACGTTCACAAAAATTTTCATCTTAGTGAATTAGCATAGTTACGTCCCTTCGTCAACTTCGCCTGGCGTAACGGTGTGAAGTTGCGCAAGTCGATGTCCTTGCCAGGGACACTGTTACTGATTCGGTGAAGTTGCGAATTGACGTCATGCTGACGTCATGCGTTACACACTTCGGGCTTTAGTGAAGTTGCACCTCAGAGTCTGTATGTAGTGAGATAGATTGCGCAGACAGTGATAATGAAGAATAACTTAATAAAAAATGTGCTATGTAGTTAAAAGGGTATGCAGAATAACAGAGTTGTTTTTTTTCTTTGATGGAATATTTTATTTGAATGTGTTCATTTCTTTTTTATTTTCTTGTTTAGTTTCTATTTAAGAACACAAGAGGTAAGGGTAGAAGTTGCAGTTCACCGTTTTCATCAATCAAATGAATAATATGCAATGAAATAATATTCTATCTGCGTTTGCCAATTCTACATCTTTCTATGCATTTGCTTAGCTTTTCTTATGATTTTATAAAAATTGACCTTTTGGCATGGCTGCGATATTAGAGGCTATTTTGGACCAAAAGTTATAAATTATTGATAATGATCCTTATCTGTTTGCTGAACTCAGCAAAGCAAATACATTTCTGAATTACATTTTCTGCACTATTTAGAATATTTTTCATTATTTTTCAAAATCTTTGTTTTGTTTCTACATTTATGAAAGTATTTCCTATCATGTAACAAAAACTGACTACAGTTATGGGATCTTTTTGTATTTCAATTTAGATCTTTATATCTAGAAATTCATTTAGACATGAATTAAAACTAATAGGATTGTTTTGCCTCTAATCAGGGTTAATTATATCTTAGAAAGGTTAAAGTAAAATGTGCTGTTTAATTATTATAGCGAAAAATGAAATAATTTAAAAAAATCTGAATTATTTTATTAAAATGAAGTCTATTGGAGATGGCCTTTTGATAATCTGGAGCTTTCTGGATAACTGGTGTGCCTGTGCAAACATAGGTGTAGTCATAGCTCTTTTCCAATTATATAAGGATTAACACAAGAAAGGTTGCTAAAAGATATGGTTTTGCAAATGTTTATATACCAAATCAGAGTTTTGGCATGGCAACAGTTTACTTACTTATGTTGGCCATAAGTGACTAATTGGTAATACCAAGTAGTGACAAAATGAATTGTAATTATTTTATATTTCACACCAAGTGCTTATTTTTGAATTACTGATTTGGAGGCAAGTTTTTGTTGCATAAAACCACGTGTATTGACAAACAGAGTTTCCTGTAGGCTGCCAGTCCACATAGGGGCTACCAACTGGCCAATCACAGCCCTTGTTTGGCACCCCAAGAATGTTTTTCATGCTAGTGTTGCTCCCCAACTCCTTTTACATCTGAATGTTGCTCTCGGGTTGAAAAGGTTGGGGATCCCTGATCTAGAGGGTCAAGATGAAGTTGTTGCTTCTGAATTCACACAAGGAAGAGATAAGACAGATCAAACAGTTAAGAGTCATGAATAAAGGTACACTATTATTTTATCAGTAGTAATACCTAGTCTTGCTTAAATGACACCATAAGCTTATTTTCACTGGCGTTTCACAAATTTATTCGCCAGCGGTGAATCGCGGGAATTCAACGCAAATTTGCGCCCATCACTAACTGAGATAAGTAATTTTCCATATGAGGTGAAGTCATCTTATAAAAGCAAGCAGACCACAGCTGTCTGTAACATTAAGGGGCAGATTTACCATCGGTCAAATTTCGAATGAAAAAAAAATTTGAAATTCAACCATGGGAATAGTGGGGAAGTAAAATTCGATAGTCGAATTCGAAGGATTTTACCGCAATTCGATCGATTGAATATAAAAAATTCGATTGATCGAATATTCGAATCGAATATTCAAACCATTTTAATTGATCACATTTTTTTAATTCAATCTCAGCTAATGATTCCCAATTCAGTAGCTTGATTCTGGCAAAGTAGGTGGTAGAATAAAAATTTAAAGGGGAAGTTATTCGACCATCGAATATTCAAATTCACCTAATTTGCATATTCAAAGATTCGAATTTGAATTTAATTAAAATTCAATCGAACTTCGAATTCTTCATGTGAATTTAGTTAATCTGCCCCTTTAAGTTGCTGATAGTTTTGACCTGATCCTGTGGTAATCTAAAGGAAATCCCCTGACCTTTTTCCTGAATTAAGAGATATTATAATGACTTTAAAATATACATTATATATATCACCAATACTGGAGTTTGAAAGGATGTAATAACTGTCAAGTATTAATGATGGACATTAAGCAGAATTCAACTGATTACAATGAACAAACTGAAACGGAAGTTAAATTAACAAGAGAAAATATAGTAATTTAATGCTACCTCAACTCCATATCTGTTTTAGTCAGAAGGAACCAGGGTTGTAAGGAGAAATTCAGATATACTCTCTTGTACAAATCATATCACATAATTAAATTGGGAAAAATGAAGCATTTTATATCTATGGTGTGCATGACTGTTTTTGCACAGGAGAATAAATGTGTGCATTTGCAGCACTGGTTATTTGCTGAGACTGAGATGGTTATGTCTGTCAGTACCTCCCTACGCACCACATCAGCGTGCCTTAAAACCCATAATAAAAGCACTGAGCAGGAGCATAAAGGTGGATTTATCCCTGGGTTGCTATCCGATAATATAAACATTGTCTCAGGATTTTCAAACCTAGAATTCTCCAGAGTTCATGCTCACAGAAGCAGAGACAAATCCTCACAGAAGATATTGTTAGGCAGAATTTCAACTGTTTGGAGGAGGCTATGTCATTTCAAAAATAATAACTCAGAGTGACCAAGCACAGCAAACCTCCATAGGATCGTTATCGTAAATTGCAGTACTGACCAGGAACTGCTCTCTTGAGGCACAGAAGCAGTAAATAAGAAAGCAATATTCTTCTTTTTCTGACCTTTCTCTGCCACATTTTCCAGGCTTGGCTATTCCATGCTGTGTGTTATGTTACTTTGTGTGTGTTACACTCTGGAGACATTGCAAGTGTCTGGGGAAGCAGTTATGCCAAGGCCTGTATTCACTGTCCTCCATGGTCTGCTAGCTAAATGATAATGGTATGCTACTAAATATAATGCTTGTATACAGCATACCTAGTATTGTGGTAAACAAGGTTATTTTAAAGGAGAAGTAAAGGTTAAAACTAAGTAAGCCTTATCAGAAAGGTCTACCTAAATATACCAGTAAAGCCTCAAAATAGTGCTTCTCTGAGTCCTCTGTGAAAAGAAACACAGCATTTCTTTCCTTCTATTGTGTATACATGGGCTTCTGTATCAGACTTCCTGCCTTCAGTTTAAACCTCCTTGCCCTGGGCGTGAGCATGTTCAGTTTGCTCCTCTCCCCGCTTCTCTGCTGTAATCTGAGCCTAGAGCTATAAGGGAACAGGGAGAGACTCAGGCAGGAAGTGATGTCACACCAAGCTAATACTGCAACTCCTATCCTAAACAAGCAGAGAGCTTGTAGAACTTTTTACCCAGGTACTGTATGGTAAAACATTCTACAGAATAAATATAGCATTCTAGCTTACAGTATTGCAGCTAACCTATTGGCAATAAAATGCCTCTGTAGCTTTCCTTCTCCTTTAAGCTTGTACAGCATTTGAAAATAAATAACACTTTTTTTGTGTAAAAGCATTGTCAATAGGCCTGCTTTAAAGTTTGTCACCTGAGATTGAGCACTTTACATTGACAAAGCAATTTTCCAAATAAATGGCAACTCAAGAGTGTACTACTATGACATCTCTTTTAATCTCTTAATCTCTTAAATCAAGAATTGCCTGGGAAGTTTTCAAATATTGTTTAAGACTTAAGGGCAGATTTATCAAGGGTTGAATTGAAAAATGTAATTTCTGAATTTGAGTTTTATTTCAGTGCTTGGAAAAGTCCAAATTCGATTTGACTTTTAAAAAACATGTAAAGAAATTCATCATGTACTGTCTCTTTAAAAATTCAAATTTGATTATTCGCCATCTAAAACCTGCTGAATTGCTCTTTTAGCCTATGAGGGACCTTCTAGCAATTTGGAGTCATTTAGTGGAGTTTTAAAAATCAAATTCGATTGAATTCTAATAAAATTTTCAGGCTCAGCCTATTCACCCAAATTTTTAAAATCCAATTTTTGTAATAAATTTTGATTGGTCAAATTTAAAATTTATGGGAGCTTAAAATAACTCCCATAAACTCAAAAATTCTACTCTTGATAAACCTACCCCCTAAAGAAAGATACGTACTGTACATTCTGTATATAACATTTCATAACTTATTAAAGGGCCATTATATTGTAATTTGTTTTTTTTTCCTTAAGGACTTTTCTAAAAAAGATTAAGTGATAACTATGTATTTATCTTTCAGTAGCTTCTCATACATTCTTAGGTGCTCGGCCTGCAGTTTGATACTTGGCTAAGCAACCATTGTTTCTTTGGATAGCGGAGCAAATAGCAGAACCACAAATCATATTTATAGCAGCAGGTAATTAACCCAATTCATTAAAATTTTAATTCAATTTTTCTTTGTTGAACACTGAAATATTAACTCACAAATAATTACATATGACTAACTGGGGAATGTAATAAAAGTTGGTAATGGAAAAACTATTCACAAAGCGAAAAGTTATGCCTTTGCGTGAACAAACTTTGCTTTGGGTGAATTTAATATAACTTTCCCTGGCCGAACTCCATGTCAGTACTCATCGGGCAGCCCCTCCTCCGCTGCTC
>CM044444.1:33289059-33327055 GCA_024363595.1 Xenopus borealis | reverse complement strand
ACATGGAGTTCGTCCAGGAAAGGAAGATCACGGTAAGTATGATACAATCTTCCCTTTTTACGAACCCAAAAACTGTTTAGTGACCACTTCTGACAGGGGAAGACTGTTTTCTAATTATATTGTTTGCAACAATGCGCAATAAATTTTATAAAACTCCTTACTGAAAAAGTTATTTTTGCTCCAAAAGACACCTTCAAGCTCTTCTTAAGAGTGCACAATTAAAATTCACAATGCAATAACAGTTTAAGGAACATTATTACAGATGTGGATTTTTATTCTTATTGGTGCAAATTGTTTTTCTCTGTGTGACTTTAATTACATCCCCCCATAAAACTTCTAGCACAATGTTTTTTTTCATGTACTGTATATTCATAACTCAGATCAAACTGTTCTCTTGGAAAAACATTTATTTATACTAGGCTCAAAAAATATTTATAAAAGAACTCTGTAATTTCTGAGACTGCTCAGGGAGAGACTGATTAAAATTTGTGTTTGTGAATTTTACCTCAACCTCAATACATAAATTAAGGTTTATTATACCACTATTTATCAAGATTTATAAAAGAAATTCAAAATGATGTCACCCAAAACCTGCTTAATCATCAATGGAAAGTATATCTTCAGCATTTGAGTGAGATGATTTCATTCTGGTTTTTTTTTTCAAAATTAGTCAATCTCTAATGGAATGGAGAGGTTGAAGTATTCTATGAGCCTAAGGAGGGTTGGGAAATGATTCTTGTGAGTCAGAGATAGACTGACTTCCAATCAATATATTCTAACCTGATATCCTTGGATTTCCATAAATTAGAAGAGTGCATCCTTGGACATCTTTGGTTGATAACTATAGTTATATTTTGACGGACACCAGAAGGTGAAAGATGGTGAAGAAATACCTATATGGTTATCGTAAAATAGTAGCATAGGGAGTAGGGTTGATACATAGGGGCAAATGTATCATTAACACGTTTTTCAAAGTCACTCAAAATTGCTTTGTGAGGCAATTTCGAGCGACTTTGAAAAATGCGTTGCCGCATGTGAATAGGCACAGGTGACTTTAGCGCTAGCAGGTGCGAGATACCGGGAAGCCATTCAGGGAGATTTTTCGCCCCAAAGAAGAGGCGCTTAGTCGCCAGGTGACAAATCTCCCTGAATCTTCGCGTCTGGATGAGCCCTAAGCCTGCTGTTCCAATGTTATATTCCTTTCAATTGCAGGGAAGAGTTTTTTACCTTGACAGCTGTAGAAAGTTCTAAAATTTGTTGTACCAGATTTAATCTTTATATATCTTTTTAATGCTGGTATGTTAGTGCTGTGATTGACAACTGTTGCTAAAACCTGCATAGTTTTCCTAGAGACTCAGCAAGTTAAATGCGGTGCAGAGTACTTTTTCAAAGCTGTTATTACTCACATAAGGATAAACGGATTTCTAGTGGAAATTATGGGCTGTTCTGTAAATTTAGACCCTTAGAGACATAAATGGCATCTGTATACTGTACCAACACATAGGGATAACAACAGGGAAATAAATACATTTTTTTGTGAATTGAATCATTGTGGAGTTTTCTTTAAAGTTACAGTTCAAGGTAAAAATAAAAACTGGGTAAATAGGCTGTGCAAAATAAAAATTGTTTCTAATATAGTTAGTCAAAAATCTAATGTATAAAGGCTGGAGCAGGGCCGCCATTAGAAATCACGGGGCCCCCTGGGCCATGCCCAAGCCCCGCCCCAGATTCTGACCACACCACAGTTAAAACACCACACAGACATCAGTCCTAAAAAAGGTAACCACACACACAAGTTATAAAAAGTAGTGATGGGTGAATTTATTTGCTGGGGTAAATTTGCAGCAAATTCCCACCATTCGCTGCCAGCGTATAAATTCACAAAATGCCCGGAAAAATTTGCCTGATGAAAATTTGCGGTCGTTTTTTTTTTTTACGCCAGCGTCTTTTTTTTTTTCACACCAGCAATGTGCATCCAAAACAAGACACCAGTGGCGTTTTGCGAACATATCGCTGTTTTCCTGAGAAATTATTTTCACCCCAACCGCAATGTTTTTACACTATTATTATTGTCCACCCTACATTCTTCCTAAATTCGGTTTCCCCCTCCTCTATTTCTCTCTTTCTTTACCTGCAATATTTCCCTCTCTTCTTCTACAATCCAGATTGTAGATTCTTCTGTAGATTCTTCTGTAGATTCTTCTACAATTCCGATTGGCCCACTTGGGGCTAGGCCAATCGGGTTCAGCAGTGGACTGGACCAAACAGGTTTGGGAGTGGGCTTGCCAATCGGATTTGGGGGTAGGTGGGCCAATCGGGCTCAGAGGAAGGCAGAACCAATCGGGTTTGTGGGCGGGCTGGGCGAATCGGGATGGTGGATGGGCTGGGCCAATCAGGATGGTGGGAGGGCTGGGCCAATCAGGATGGTGGGAGGGCTGGGCTAATCGGGATTGTAGGCTGGCTGGGCCACTGGGGAATGCAGGAAAAATAGTTGTTCTTTGGAAGTGGCGGGTCCCATGAAAAGTGCAGGGGCTCGGGCTGGCAGTTACGCTACTGGCGGCAGCAGCGCTCGAAGGGGGGCCCGGCTCTTGAAAAGTGCAGCACTGCCGGGCCCCCCTTCAGGCCCGGGCCCGGGACACTTGTCCCCCCTGTCCCCCCCTGATGGCCCTGGGCTGGAGTGACTGGATGTCTAACATAACAGAATACAACACAACTTCTTGCTTTTCAGCTCTCTAAATCTGAGTTAGTCAGCGATTTAAGGGGGACCACATGGGAGATAACTGTTTAGTGAGTTTGCAATTGATCCTCAGCATGCAGCTCAGATTCAAAAACAACAGTTATGACTAGTGATGGCCGAATCTATTCGCCTGCGATGAATCTGCTGCGAATCCCTGCTATTCGCCTTGGGCAAATAAATTTGCGAAACGTTGGTGAAATTTCACCTGGCGACATCTCATTTTGGACGCGCTTATCCATTTTTGGATACTGGTGTCTGTTTTTTTCAACGCCGGCAATGGGCACCGGCATAAAAAAACAGACGCTGCCATCCAAAACGAGTCGTGGCGGTGTTACGCAAATTTTTTGCCATTTTGCTAATTTCTCTAGAAAAATTTGCCAATGCGAAATGCCACCAATTCGCCCATCACTAGTTATGACCAATGTGGCCCTCCCTCAAGTCACTGATCAAGTAGTGTTCCATTCTATTAGGTTAAACTTGCAGTCACTCCAGCTTTTATACATTACATTTTTGCCTATCTATTTACCCAGTTTTTACTTTTATTCCGAACAATTCCTTTAAGTTTTTTCAATAAAACTAGACAGGAGACCAGGAGGCCACCAACATATACCATACCTCTGATGTATACTTCATCCCTCTATTCTGTAATCTTTGAATTCTTTGTATTTGCTTTACCTTTCTCTCATCCCATTCCATCCTCTAATACATAATTGTATGCAGTATCTTCCCTTCTTTATTGTTCTTGCGGGAAGAGACTTGATGAAATTGTGAAACAATCCTAATCGTGTGATTTTTATGGATTTGACGCATGAAAATTCAGATTTTTTTTGGATTATTGCCCCCGAAACCCTGAAATTATTAGGATTATTGAACTAACCCAGCACAGATCCTGATATCTTCCAATTGTCAATGGTACATCTGCCATTAACTTCTACATGTCCTCTAGATGTTTGAGATGGAGTACTTTTTTATTTGGACTATTAGCAGACTCGAGTTTAATAAATTGCCAAAAATTTGGGGGAGGGGGGTTTCTATGAAAAAATTGTGTTTTCCCCTTCTAAAACTCTGACCAGAAAAAATCAGATTTTAATAAATAACCTCCATTTCCAATTACAAAAAAAGGAAATTAAAGTTAAGTTTATTCTTAAATCATATAAGAATAAGGACAATTGCACATGGAGGGATTCAAACATTTTGGCCCTAGTATTGTATCCAACTAAAATGTTATCTTCCCACAGAGCTAAAAATCCCTCAGGGGGCAAATTCACTAAAGCATGAAGCGTCTAACGGTAGCACTTATTCGCCAGCGTGACGTCATTTCGCAACTTCGCCAATTTATTAACAGTGTCCCAGGTGAAAAAAAGTAGATAGACAAGCGCAACTTCGCACCCTTGTGCCAGGCGAAGTTGCACACTAACAAAGGGACGTAACTACGCTAATTCACTAAGATGACCATTTTACTGAATGTTACCTCTTGCGCAAGACTTTATTTCGCCAGGTCAGACCTGACAAAGTTCAATGCAATTGATGGGAGTTTGAAAAAAAAACTTGAAATTTTTTTTTGAAGTTATAAATAGCATAATTTTTTGGGGGGTTACCCTCCTTCCCCCCCCCCCCTACATTTCCTAACATATAGCAACACAAGTATACAGTGGGCACATGTTTAGGGAAATAGGGCAACTTTATTTTGTTTATTAAAGGTTTCCTGGGCTTGTGTAGTGTAATGTAGTGACTGTAACATATACTTCTATTATGCGTTTAACTTTGTGCCATATGCAAATTAGGCATCAATACTTTACATTTTAGTGAATTTGCGTAGCACTGGCGGAACTACGCCTGCCGAAGTGCGGCGAATGTCGGCGAAGCCAACGCTAGTGCATTTTCGGCGCTATGGGAATTTGCCCCTCCATATCTCTAAGAATGCTACTAGCAAGTCCTACAGACAGGGTGTTTGACTTGCTACTTGATCCAGCCAGGATAGGGGTTAATAGCATGCTGTGTCTGCACCAATCAGGTGTTGTCAGAGACTATGTATATGACCCCTGTGGCTGCAGTTTCTTGCCTAAGCAAACAAGATAGGGGGGTGTGTGTGTGGTTTGGGTGGCTGAAAAGCTGCATGGAAAAAGATTCTTGGGTTGCCAAATTAGTACTGTGATTAGTCATTTGGTAGCCCATATGTGGACTGTCATCCTACACTGAGCTCTGTTTGGCAGTGTGCCTGGTTTTTATACAACCAGAACATGCCTCCAAGCCTGGAAATTTAAAAATAAGCACCTACTTTGAGGTCACTGGGAGCAACATCCAAGGGGTTAGAGAGCAACATGTGGTTAACGAGTTACTGGTTGGGGATCACTGGTCTAGCGACTTGCAGGTTGGAGTTTCCTCTATTTTTCAGTGTCAACTAATCCCTTGCCTGACAATTAGTTACAAGGTATTTCCTGGAACCAGTACTGGTGCTGATTTAGTACTGCTTAAATATTTACAGCCATTTGTATAATAATTTTCCTTGTGTGTCTGCCCTATCTGTGCATTAGGAAATAATTACTTTTCTTGTCGTTTATCATTTGCAAGTCTCAGCCATTGGGATCCAATCATTGTTACCCCTTAAACACATACAGTAACTCAGGGAATTGCACCTTGTAATGACTAAGAAGTAGCCTAGCAAATGAAGTTGGTAGAAGGGAAAGTTACAGTTCTGTTCTGTAACAACCATGCCCTTGCAAAGAACCCACACAAGTAATTGATTTAGCTGAATTAGCGCTGCATTGTTTTGCTTAATGGCAGATGAGCGCTGTATCCTACATGTTCTGATAAATGGGTGTAAAATACTACAAACAGAAGATTTAATAGGAAATAAAAAAGTGATAATTGTAGTGTAACATATTAATATATTACCTGCTAGTGTGATTTGACAGAAATGCCCTCATAGCTACGTAACTAGATTAATACCTTGCTCTCAATTTTTTCTTTTTAGCTGGGCTCAGGCATTTCACATTCTGATAAATTGGACCAGCAGACAAGCCTGCAGAATGGTGATACAGGTATGGGATCCATTATCTGGAAATCATTATTCAGACAGTACCCCATAGACTCTATTTTAACCATATAATTCAGGTTTTTAAAAAAAAAAATGTATCTGTAATAAAACTTGGATATAATTAGGCCTTACTGGAGGCAAAAACACTGGGTTTAAATAATGCTTTCATAATTATTAGAATTCAGGTATGGAGATCCAAAAGACCCCTTATCCAGAAAACCAGATCCCAAGCATTCTGGATAACAGGTCCCATACCTGTATGCAATTACCGCCTGGCTCATAAACTGAAAAACTGCATCATTCTGCTTAGCTTGAAAGAGAAAATGGCCCATAGTCTGATCCTGTATTTTATCATTAGTAAAATGAATTGCCTTGGAACAGGAATCTTGAATTTGAAATATTCCAGGAGTACCTCATATATTGTGAATATATTTATATTGCATCCCACTAGTCATCATCATTTCCTGCACAGCACAAATCCACACAATGAGATAAACATAACTACCCACACATAATGCCATGTAAACTAAGGTTGATGGGGGAGAATCCAACGGCAAAAAGATACAAAATAAGCTCTGTAAATCTGGGGTTTATGGATATGAACTGGTACTATGATCTGATTTCTAGGTTTTGGTCAACCACTGCAAAACAACTAGACCATATATTACCTTTGCCTAATATCCCATATCCTGAGCTATTTCTACTGGGGATAAAAAGTGACATGGTACCCACTAGTGCTGCAAGACATTTATATAGATGCAACAATGTGTATGTTTTGACATTAAGGGGCAGATTTACTATATAAAACGAATATAAAAATTTGAAAATATAAAAATTTAAAATTCAAATTGTTTTGGGGGTGAGGGGGCCTGACTGTTTTCTAATGATTCGAATGATTTTCCCAAAAAAATTTCAATTTTCCAAGACGGTGGGGCAGATTTACTAAATTCATGTGAAGGATTCCAATATTCACTCGAATAGTCTATTTTCAATTGTGCAACTATTCGAATATGCAAATTAAGTATTTTCGACCGTCGAATATGAAATATTCGGTCGCATCGAATAGATTGAATAAATATATATTCGATCGCTCGACTATTCGCCGGTCGAAGAACTTGTCCTTTAAATTTTTATTCGACTGCCTGCTTCGCCAGATTGAACCTACCAAATTGCAATAGAAGCCAATGGGAAGCCCCCATAGGCTTTTTTAAAGTTTTCTTATAAAATATTATTCGTACGATCGAACGCTGCGAATATTCGATTTGTGTAAATTTTTGCACAAAATCGTTCGATTGTACAATTTTGATGAATATTCGAAAGGCCCTCAAAACCGGAGAATATTTGATTCGATTTTGGCGAATATTTGTTTGCGAATTATTTGCCAGTCAAATTCGAGGGCTAAAAGCCCTCGACAATTCGACCCTTAGTAAATTTGCTAAAGTTTTTCAGTAAAAAGGTGGCGAATAGTCAAATTCAAATTTTCTTTGAGACAGTACTTCAAAATTCGAATTATTCGAATTGAATTTTGAGCTATTCGATAGTCGAAGTAGCCCAAAATTATGTAAAAATTTGCAATTTAAAATGTCAAATTTTATTAGAAAATTAACTTTGACCCTTAGTAAATGTGCCCCTAAATGTACTTGCATCTTAAACCTATACATGCTCATTAGCATCATGCAGCAAGTACCAATGTGATCATTCAGCCTGCTCTGATGAATTCATACAAGTGCCTATTAAAGGGCCAAATGGAAGTTGATGAGCCCTGAAAGTAATACCAGCCTTGACCTGCAGATCATTTTAGGGTCTCCTTAGATCAGTGATCCTCAGCCAGTGGCTCATGTTGCTCACCTACCCCTTGGAAGTTGCTCCCAGTGGCATCAAAAGCATGGGGGTTATTTTTCAATTTTGGCTTGGAGGCAAGTTGCATAAAACGAGGTATACTGCCTAAGAGAGTCGCCTCTAGCCTGCCAGTCCACATAGGCCTTATTTGCCACCCCAGGAACATTTACATGCTTGTATTG
Source organism: Xenopus borealis (assembly GCA_024363595.1). Taxonomy (NCBI): domain Eukaryota; kingdom Metazoa; phylum Chordata; class Amphibia; order Anura; family Pipidae; genus Xenopus; species Xenopus borealis. The sequence goes on along the minus strand of CM044444.1, from coordinate 33,319,260 downwards.
CGTCCTAATATTTTTATATTTGAATATGGCTCATGAGTAAACAAGTACATTATTTACCAAGCACTGGCAATTTTGCTTCTCTTCGGGGGAAAACACAACATTGTGGATAAAAAAACATAGTGGTTTGACATTTGCTCTTAACAACAAAGTGATATTGTAGTGGACCAGAGGACAGATTATTGTACACCAGATATAAACAAACCCCCCCCTCCCCAGAACCTAGGTGGCTCCAATTAGTGTGCACCACATATATAGCCAACAAGGACTCACAAAAAGTGGAATAATGATATGCGGAGATTTATGTGATGAGGAGGCTCTTAGGAAAGCACTACTATTAATTGAACAATTATTTGTATATTCCCTTACTAACTCATAAAGTCATGTGTTTATGGATTGATAGTGATCCATATTGATTAGCTGGCTTGTGTAAGAATGCCAAGAAAGACTAAGGGGCGATTTATCAAAGTTCAAGTTTGAGGGGGTTTTTCACAAGAAAAAACTTGAATGTGAATATACATTTTTTGGAACCACAGTATTTATTAAAGAAAAACCTGTGAAAAGTCACCAGAAACAAATCGACAAGTAAAATGTGGTTAGCTTCTATAGAAGTCAATAAGAATTGTCTCTAAAAAGTTTATTAAATTTCCATGTTCATGTAAACACTTTAATTTTGTAGCCTCACTGAAAACCTTGTTTCTGCAACAAAATGCGTGTAGAATTCTATTGCGTTTGGAATCGGAGGGCCTTGTACACATACGATTTTTTCAGATATACGAATATGCAAATTTGGCCACTTCGATCATCAAATACTCAAAATTCCAGCATATCGAATAGATCGAATGATTGAATATTCGATCATTCGACCATTCGATGATCGAAGACTTTAACTTTAGAATTTTCTTCAACTGCCTACTTCGCCAGATTGATCCTACCGAATTGCAATAGAAGCCTATGGGAATCCCCCCATAGGCTTCTTTTTCAAACACCTGCTCGAATACCATTCGTACGATCGAACGCCTCGATCGTTGAATCGTACAAATTTTTCGAGTGCTCGAAGGAAATGTTAAGTTTTTTTCGTGAAATCGAACGATCGGTATTCGAACGTACGATTTCATCGAGAAATCGAATATTGAGGAAAAAATTTCCTAAAACTATTCTTTAATAGTGATGGGCGAATTAATTCGCCAGGGGCGAATTCGCCGCGAATTCCCGCGATTCGCCGCTGGCGAATAAATTTGCGAAACACCAGCAAAAATTATCCAGCGAAAATTCGGCAAAAAAACGAGTCGCGCGTTGAAAACGATGCGACGCGTGCCGAAAATGACATGACGCGCCGCGATTGACGAAATTCTCAAATTTTTCGGCGAAGCGAAACGGGTGAGATTCGCCCATCACTATTCGTCAAGCATTCGATAGTCGAATGCTTATCGAATTTCGAACAAATTCGAGGGATACTTTGGTCAATAATAGTAAATTTGCCCCATAACCTCTTAGTAAACCACTGCTCCCAATTAGTATTTGAAAATAATGAGAATGTTACATGTGTGTTTTTGCATTACAGCATCTTCCTGAGAAACTTATATATTTTTTTTTTGTTTAAAGTTTTGGCTATGACCAACTTTGAGTGTGATGTGTGATTCAGCTAAACATAATTACATAGGGAAATAACACTTTGCATTGTGTTAAATGTACTTGTCAAATTTTCCCAAGGCCCAAATTATTTTTGTTAAATAGAATGCTTAGTTAATGGTTGTGACATGCTACTGAACAAAAGAACTACTTAGGGCCTGAGAATGAGATGCCTGTAAAACTCTGATTGACTGAATGATTGGAATATGGTTTAACTTTACTTAAAACAGAGAGAATCATTTTCAGAGACCATGTATCACTGTAATATAGACTTGATACAAGTAAATTATGAAATGTGCAAAGTGCAAAAAAAGGATGCAAACTGCCATGTATTTACCCCCAGCCCCACCTTGCCCCTGAACAAAGGGTGCAGCTCTTTGCCACATGGCAGGACATAAGAACAGGACTGCCTTGCACCCACGGCACCGCACTCTGCACCTCATACTGTATTTAAATCTGGTTCAAGTTACAGTACACACTTATGCCCCAGACAGTGTTTTCTTGTCGCCTATCGCAACGAATCAGCAAGTAGCATTTACTGGTCATCTTTTTTTTTAAAGCAAACAAACAATTGTCTGTTTTTTTTTTCCACATTTTCTTTCTTCATAGGTGGGAGCCATTACACAGGGCTTAATGGGGGTTGTTTACCTTTAAATCAAATTTTAGTATTATGTAGAAAGAGATATCATGGGACAATTTGCATATAATTTTCATTTTCTAATTTGTGGTTTTTGAGTTATTTTGCTTTTTATCCAGCAGCTCTTGCAGTTTCTGCAATCTGGTTGCTGGCGTGCAAATTACCCTAGCAACTATGAACTGATTTGAAAAAGAGACTGGAATACGTAAAGGAAAGGCTCTGAATAGAAAATATGAATAATCAAAAGTTACAATAACAATACATGTGTAGCTTTACAGGGCATTTTGTAATTTAGATGGGGTCAGCGACCCCCCTTTGAAAGCTGGAAAATACATTTTTTGAAAACTATAAAAAAAATGAAGACCAATTGAAAAGCTGATTAGAATTTCTCATTCTATAAATAGCTGATCAAACGAGAACCTTATGCATGATACAACCAGCAAATCAACATTCAGTACTAGTATGTGGAAGCGTATATACATTATATAGGTGTAGGCATGTTTGTAAATGATTAACTGGACACTACTCTGAGCTCATTTTTACTCTGATTAGTCCATTAATGTCCTATTGCAACATAAAACAAATCTCCATGTTTTACATTTCTACAAACATTTCTTTGATTCTTCTCTAGGTAACTGACTCTTAGATAAAATGTCATTAGTCATGAACAAGAGTGGGCAAGCTGGAATTTATTTTGTAGTTCAGCTTGGCTGTTGTAGTTCAATCCATTTTGTTACCTATGTCCGGTTTTACAATTGCAATACTAAAAGAATCCATTGGTTTCTGAAACGGTTATGTTTTTCTGCCAACCCTTCAGTGATAACTGACATCTTGTCATGAATTACTTCAGACTAGGAAACGTTGCTTACTATAGCCTTGTCAGTTTTAGTTTAGTTTTTTTTTGCATTAGGTTTTTATCAAAATGTAAACCTTTTGTTCATTAAAAATTTGTACATAGCTTTGCAGTTGGTGAGCCATGCCAAATCTCTTGCTGTTCCATATTTGCAATGAGTAGCTGCAATCAATTATGATGGCAAGAAAATTTAAATTATTTATGTTTCTTCCCAAAGGTAGTTCAACAATCAGGAAGGAGCATGCATCTTTCCATCTTTACAAGCAAATAAATTCATTGGTTCTGTTGCAGTTGTTTGTCGCTACTTTTTAAAGGTATACTCAAATTGAAAACCATCATTGCCTACCAAGTTGCTCTCAGGAGCTCCTGGTAATCTTTTCTGTAGATTCACAGCACATGATCTGGGCTGCTGTCACTTACCTGAGCTCAGGGAAGAACTCATAATATACAGTATTTATAACTTCTCAACATTACACTGAGCATTAAAAACATGGCCTAACTACTATTATGGTGTTACTGTGCTCTAGCCTGGTACAGCAGTTGAATATATAAGACCATATACCATATTCTTTTTAAGGCTATATTTCTTTCTATTACTTTCTACTTCTTTAATGGGACATTTAAGTATATATGGAAGTAATTTTTGTAAGGACACTTTTAATACCCTCCCATTGCTGGACTTCAGCAATTGCAGCATTATTGTACTTAAAATAAATGCAATTAATGCAGTACTTTCTGTGATACGATTGGGAAAACTTGTTTTTGTGAAAGTTGGAATTCATTTTTCTAGCAGGAGTTTGATTATGATTAAATCATCAACACCCTCGATCAGTTCTTAAAGATGGTTTTGCGTTCCTTGGGTATTAAATACACCAGAAGAATGTCATTGGTTATTGTCCATGGTTATGGAGTTATGTTAATGTTTGTTTGTTATTATATAAGGGTGATTCTGGAAATGGTGTATAGATGAATGCCATAAAAGAATAAACTTTTGGTGAGAACAGCATTGACCAACACTCTCGCTGGGGAGACTATCCGTATTGTGCCCAAATCGCTAAAAATTTTACTTTTTTTTGGATTCCTCTGCCATATTCATATTAAACCCTCAACTTTCATTTTTTTATAGAGCACTAATAAATATTGTATAACACGTCTCATATTTTCTTGAACCCTGTCTTTTTCTTACATTTTACTACAGTTTCAAAGAAAAATATGACAAATTAGTGCAGATACAGAACAAAATAATGACTGCAAGTTTCCATCCTAAACCCAGTTTTTCAAACATGCATAATTATATACTTCAGCAGTTAACACTGATCATTTTATTTATTGAGTTTAGCAAAAATAAATCAATACCAATACATTATCATAGCAACCATATTTATGTACTTATTTCACTATGACAAACCATTGAACATGAAGAGAAAATATTTAATGCAAACCAATTTTAATTATATCACTCGGATTATTTCAGATTTGCTTAATGTAATGTATCAGTGTCATCATAGACTTAATCCAAAGTCTTGTTCATGGCATGAAGGGGAATATTTAATAACCGCAAATCATGATTATGGCACTTATTGACTGGTATATTGAACAGCCTGAGATGCCTGTTGAGTAAAGTCATAACAAACAGAAGTGATGTTACAGGCTAGAAGGGTTTTGTGGTTTTCTAAAGAGCATCCTGTGAAGAAAGTCTGATATATTATTTAAGTTTATGAGCAGCAAATTTTTTTTAATAAAATCTGAATTTGAGTAAAATAAAAGTTACTAATAATGCCTTCACAGTAACCCTGTTTTTGCAGGGCTAGTTACCTGTGCTATTATGTTTATACGCCTTAACCTGTCATAAGCCGTTGTGCCATGTTACTGAGCCATGTTCTGACAGATCCTTAAAAGGAAACTGCCAAATAAAAATGTAATGAAAGTTTCCTTTTATTTAACTATTACGCTTCTAAATACAGCCATTGCCAAACTCTGTACAATTTCTAACATACTTCAGTTACTAATTAACTCGCCTGTCTCTCTACCTGCATGCTTATTATTTTCTTTTTCTAAAGAGACAGAAAAAAAAGCTGAGCGGGAAATACTGAAGTGTAACTGTATTGTTTAAAGTAGAAGGTAAGGTAAAAACTAATTTAGCTTTATCAGAAAGGTCTATATGAATACACTAGTAAACCCTCAAAGTAATGCAAAGTCCTCTGTTTTCAGCTTCAACCTCCAGAGCTTGGGCTTGAGCATGCTCAGTTTGTCCCTCTCTCCCTTTCCCCCTCCCTCCTCCCCTCCCTGTTGTAATCTGAGTCAGTGCTATGAGTGAGTAGGGAGGGACTTGGGCAGGAAGTGATGTCTCAAACCGAGAAAGCTGCTATGGCTGTTTAAAATATTCTACACAAAAAATACCTGTATAGCATTCTAGCTTGCACTTTTGTGACTAATCTATTGCCAATAAATTGCCTCTGTAGCTTTCCTTCTCCTTTAATAACCTTTTATTTGTATTATCCAATGTTTTAAAGGGATTCTGTCATGATTTTTATTATGTAGATTTTATTTCTAAATTACAATTTACACTGCCTCAGTAGCTCTACAATATAAAACTGCATTCCTGAACCAGCAAGTGTTTTTTTTTAGTTGTAAAATTGGTGTGTAGGGGGCCATTTCGGGTCATTTTGCCTAGTCATGTGCTTTCAGAAAGAGCCAGCACTTTAGTATGGAACTGCTTTCTGGCAGGCTGTTTCTCCAACTCAATGTAACTGAATATGTTGCAGTGGGACCTGGATTTCATTATTGAGAGCTGTTCTTAGATCTACCAGGCAGCTGCTATCTTATGTTAGGGAGCTGTTTTCTGTTTACCATCACATTGTTCTGCTGATGGGCTGATGGGGAGAGGGAGGGGGGTGATATCACTCCTACTTGTAGTACAGCAGGAAAGAGTGACTGACGTTTATTAGAGCACAAGTCACATGACTGGGGTCAGCTGGGAAACTGACAATATTTCAGATTTCAACATTAAATATAAAAAATGTATTTGCTCTTTCTCTTTTGAGAAACAGATTTTAGTGCAGCAGTCTGCTGGAGCAGCACTATCAACTTATGTCTTTTAAAAAAATAAAAGCATTTTATCCTATGACAGTATCCCAATGATTTGTGAACATATTTCTTAAAATTGTAGATTGCAATAATCTTTGTGGCTGGCTCCCAAGGTTAGTCAGGCCTATTAAAGTATCTCCCAAATACAAGCCCAAAGGGGCCCTATGTAGTGTAGTCTTGTCTTGAATGAACATTTTCTATTCTTTCCATGAATCTCAAAAAATTGTGGTTTTCCTATATTTCTGAAAAGCTCTAAAAAGGTGAGATTTATTAATTGTAAAAACCACGAAAACTTCTAATTCAATTTGCCAGTTGTAGCTATAGTAGTCAATGGAAACTAATCGGCAGGGGTAGTGCGCTAGCTTGCGTTTATTAAGAGGTTTTCAAATTCCTAAAAGAGAGAAGCTCTATAGTGTAATACGTTTTTATGCTTATGGCTGTATCGATGTTAGTTCTACTCACATCTGGTTTTCTTGATAGAAAGCATATAGATAATCTTTTGTACAGGATGTGTCAAGGCTGTAAGAAAAAGGCTTCAATGGTGCATTACCAACGGACCGAACGTCAGAACCCTGCGGGTAATTTGTACTCACCAGACACTGTGTGATTGGAACCGCTCTATTAGTAAGATGTCTCAACGGTCTCGGCGTTCCACGTGTTCATGGAAAATGGATCTCTGTAGGTGCCGGCGTACGATCCCAGCGTCCTTAGTGTGTGCGGTACTCTGCGGGGTTTTTTGGTACCTATTTATATAAAAGTTCAAGGGTTTTGTTTGCTCTGCCTTAGACATTTTGACATGAAACCGCTTATTACCTAATTTAGAAGAAGCACAAAGAGCAAGTTTAAACAAATTTGGCTATTGGTGAATACAAAGTTATTGAAATTTGTACATAAGCCTAGTCAGTTCAAGAATTCTAACTGACTAACATTGATAATATTTAAAAATGTCACATTTAAATAATTCCACGTCTTGGTTCACCAAAATATGAATATAGTACTATTTGGAAGATTTGGAGAAAAATTCTTCTGTCTTTATTGTTGATATCCTGAGACCTTTCTTCCATTACAAGACATATAATGCTCCAAGTAATAGGTCCATTAACCACCCTTGTCTTTGCCTTTGGTGCTAATTTTCCCAAAAGGCTCTGATGACATTACCTGCCTCAGAAGATGTTATTACTTAATTATCTCTATGAGAGCGTAGCGAACTACAGAGTCATAAGGACTCACCCTTCATTATAATGAGAGCCAGAGAGATCACAAAACTCCCTCTTCCATAATAAAAGTCCTCAGGGACTTTTCCATACAATGTAGGTCCCCTAGTTTGATAGTTGTTTCATCATTGCAGCAATGTGACCTCTATTAGAGATACAAGGTAACACAGTAAATTCATAGCCTGTTTTATTTTTTGAAATAAAGCAGTTACTGAAATTGGAATGTATGGGTTACTATCTATACTTTTTTTAGATTGTGACGTGGACTTGTTTTTTAAAATTGCAATACATTTTCAGGTTTTGATTTTGGGTTATAATTTCATTCAGGTGTTACTTGTTTCTAGAGACCTATGCTTTATTGAAAATACAGCTTTCTCAATTCTTAGAAAAATGACTGAAAATAAAGTTTATGGCCCATTGGGGAATTTGAGCCACGCTACAAGTAGCTGACTTCCCACTTGAGATAAAAGGCCTTAAGTAGCTGCAATTGTCAAGTCAAAATAAAAAGATGTGTTTTTTAGGCATTTAACACAAGTATTGAAGCTGTTAGCAGGGAGCCTATTACTGTATATAGAAATGCCCAAAATACAGCACTGCCATTTGCCATTGTGTCCTACTTTCAATGCAAAACTTGATAGTAAATGCATTTTACACTGAAATAACAAGCATTATAAAAAATAAAAACTATGCAGGTTTATTAAGTATAATTTTAAGGGGCAGATTTATCAAGTGTCAAATTTGAGGGTTAAAAAAATCTCGAATTCAACCATCGAATTTGTATAGAATTCTAATTTCGAATTCGAAGGATTTTAATGCAATTCGATTTATTGAATGATTTTAAGCATTCTATCAAATGTTTCTTATTCGATCTAAAAATGCTGGAAAAACTCTATGGGAGCTTCCCATAGGGTTCTACAGCAATTCGGTAGGTTTAATCTGGCAAACTAAAATTTAAAGGGCAAGTACTTCGACCATCGAATGGTCAATTGACCGAATAGATTTTTATTCGATTTATTTGAATCATTTGATTCGATCAAATTTTTAAAATTCGATGGTTGAAGTGGCCAGAAAATTCAAATATATTTTTAAATTCGATTGAATTTCGACTCAATCACATGAATTTAGTAAATCTGCCCTTAAATGTTGAGATACATAAGAAAGAAGGCCCTCTCCTATTTGAAAGAACAGCTGGTATTTAATGTCTGCCTTGTTTAACATGGGTTTAATAAGTTGGGCTTGTGCTAATCATACTTTTGGCCTTAATCAGAAAAAAAGCTGTGTTGTTTTGTTACATTATTTTTAGAGACTAAAGTTCAGTTTTTATAATATACATAATCATATCACCTTGGTAAAATAAATGCTGCTTATCTGCAAGACAAAACAGCCCCATCAAAGGGTGAAGGGCAAGGTAGAAAGTCTGGGGCCCAAAATTAAAAAGAAAAACCATGTAGTTTGGGTTATCCAAACGAGACTCTTTGTCCAGCTGTTGTAAAATAACTTTAAGTTAAAGGGATACTAAAAGGTGTAATTTACCAGAGGTTGGACTCACCTGACGTGAACATTAAAGGGCATGTTTATAAAGGTGTTGAAGTGAAAATTGATCTTGAAAATGGCTTTGATCACCAATGCTTTTTTACATCACTGTTCACACCAGAGTTTTTTTACAGCCTGAATCTGTCCCACTTACTTTCACTCCTTTATAGTGTAAATATCCCACTGAGGTCATCATAATGCAAAAAAAAACACAGACTGAGAGCCCTCCGTGTGCCCTCAGTCTTAGCCTTATAGACATGTTTTCCTCTAATAATATATCTGGACTTTTTACTAGATAATTCAAACTTGCATTAAAATGTTTTTTTTTTTTTTGAAAGCACAAGATATATACAACAAATATGTCATTTCTTCAGATATAACAACTACATTTCTAAGATGAAAGGAGTTTGGAGAGGTGCCATTTGATTTCTTGCTCACAAAGCACAAAGAACCAACACAGCTTTTGACATTTGTTGGGATTTTGGTTGTGCTGAGAAATGTCAGTGATTCTGTGAATATCACCCTAATCACACTCTGCTTTCCCAGATAATTTATCACACGCATGCTGAGACACATCTGATTCTCCTTCAGACATCTCAGAAAGGAGGGAAAAAAGAAAGAAAAGTTATAAATGGGCATTATTAGTGGCAAAACACAATCAAGTAAGCAGTGCATTTTCCACATAAGTAAAGGTGCTTGTACTTAAAGCATTTTTAGAACTATAAGTGGTTTGAAAGTTTACCCAAGACAGCACAGAACAGCATGTCTTACAGCTATGTAAAGAAGAATATGCTTCAATGAAAATCATTAATGGTGCTGTGAGTTTGAATAGACATTAGACTGCCCAACCTAAGCACCGTAATCCGTGAATAATTTTGTTAAAAATGTATTTCTCTCTATTTTTTCTGGTGGAAACTGCATTTCACACAGAGTTTCATGAACACTATAAAATTAAAATCTATTAGCCACGTCTGCAAGGGTGCAAGAAGTGCACATTTCTACCATACAATAAAATAATTGCACAGCATATGTACTGTGTCTAGTAACCAAACAAACCATTTAGATGTGTACTTTCAACCAGGGACACAATCAATGCTACCAGCTTGCACATTTTTTATTTATTTTTTTATTGTATTAAGTTAAATGTACTGGTATGGGATCTCATAGCCAAAAAACCAATATTCAGAAACATGTTGCTATATTATACTGTATGTTAAAAGTTTTTTTTAGTAGACTAAAGAGGTCAATTTATCTAAATTCAAGATTAAAGGAAAACTATACCCCAAAATTGAATACTTGAGCAGCAGATTATAGCAGTTTATATCAAATTAAAGAATTTTATCAAACTGGAATACAGATGCAGTCACTTTGGATTGTGTGTTAAATGCGTCGTGACTTAACTCATCTATCCCATTTAACTCACTTATCACAGAATATTGTGTCACAGCATCCCATCCAATTAAATAGTTCACCATTGAAAACAATGGGGCTTTGGTATGCTAATGAAAAGGTTAAATGCATTAAATGAGTTAAGATAACTTTAGATAACACAGTTTCTAAATCCAAGTGACTGCATCTGTATATATTTAAGTAAATATTGCCCTTTTATGTCTCTTGCCTTGAACCACCATTTTGTGATGGTCTATTTGCTGCCTCAGAGATCACCTGACCAGAAATATTTCAACTGTAAGGGGCAGATTTATTAAGTTCACATGAATGATTAGAAATTCGATCGAATTTTCAAAAAGTTTCGAATTCGAATTTTCAGCTGTTTTTGAAGACCACTTTGACCAGTGAATTTTGAAAATTCGATCGAATCATTCGAGTGATTAGAATAAAAATCTATTCGAATATTCGACAGTCGAAGTACTTCCCCTTGAAATTTTTATTTGACTGCCTACTGTAGTTTGCCAGTTTCAACCTACCGAATTGGATTTCAAAAATTTTGATCCAATAAAAAAATTTGATCGAATGGTTAAAATCATTTTAAATCTATTGATTTGAACGATTTTATCAATCATTCGACCAATCGAATTGCGGTAAAAATCCTCCAAATTCGAATTTTTATTCCTTAACAATTCCCGTGGTTGAATTTGAGGGTTTTTTAACCCTCGAATTCGAGCCTTAGTAAATCTGCCCCCAACTGTAACAGGTGTGGAAGCAAAAGACACAACTCTGTTTTTTAATTGGCTGATGTGACCTAACTTTATAGTTAGTTTGGTATGTTTGTGTGCACTGTTGAATCATACGATCCCAGGAGGCTGTCCTTATTTTTTAAAATGGAAATTTTCTATTTAGGATGACCCAATGGCACATGCTACTAAAACGTGTATTATTATGAAAATGGTTTATTTACATGAAGTAGGGTTTTACATATGAGTTGTTTTATGCAATATCTTTTTATAGAGACCTACATTGTTCGGGGGTATAGTTTTCCTTTAAGTGGAAAAAATGCTGGTTTCAACAAAAAAAAAGTTGTGGATTGAATAAAGTTATTGCAAAATACGCCAATTGACGTCAACGCTTTTTACAAATTTTGACAGTTTTGCTAATTTTTCTGCAAAACGGTACAGTATTTCCCACAAGAAACATTGTTCCATTAATTTTCTATGCAGCTGTAAAAAATTTATTGAAAAAACACACATTTTTGGAGATTTCTTTTAGACCCAAAGCAGCAAAAAAAACTGAATCTGAATCTGATTTTTCAACTTTAATGCAGGCAGGATATGATGTAATTGACATAAGTTGAGGAAGATCTAGCTTCATTTTTGCAGTTTGCCTGGTCTGAGGTGGCAAAGCCAACTCTAAAGAAAGAGGTTACATTCTGTAAAATCCACACTTTACTGTATTTGTATATCAACGACCATTCCCCTGAGTGAAAAGTCACCTGCCGATTGAGTACGAATGAACACTAGCGACGCTCCCGTTCACCCATTGTTTGTTCCTGTTAGTGAATTGCTGATGTGCCTGTGGATTGAATTTTTTGTGAAAAGTCGCTAGCTTTAGCCACGTTGCCCTTTTGTGAATCTGCCGCATAGAGTTGGCTGTTTTCCGTACCGTCAAGAGACTTTATAAAAAAATCTTTACAATTCAATGTTTGGTTAAAAAACTTATCATTTCAGTAAAGGCATGACTGTGCAGATACTTGTCCTTAGATAACATTGTTCTTGTGTTAGATGTGAATCTGAGCTATCAGAAGATGATGTATATCATTCTTTAACCAAGTCATGCTCCAGTAAATGTGTTGACCTTCCACTGTAGGCTGATTTAGAGATTGATGTCAGGTTCAGAGTTTTCACTGGACTGTGTTCAGTCACTTGAAGACCTTCTCAGTCAATAATGAAAGAGATGGAATCACTCATGTCACATACGGGTTACAGTTCTGAGAATCAAGCTTTTGTCCTTGTTTTTAAAAGTTTATTTTAATTATTTAGTAAGACACACATACAAACCCACACATACTTAATACACAAGAGTGTTGTATAACCTCTGAGTTTGACTTCTCTGCTTCAGTAACTTCTATATGCTTAAAATTTTCAGCAAGGTGGACATTATTAATATATAAAATGTATAATGAATTAATAGAATTCTTAATGAATCAGATACAAATTGGGTTTAGGACTGGCCAGATATGGGATGACTTTGACATAGTTGGCCAGCTTAAATATATTGCAATATATGGTCAAATAATCCCTGTTAGTGATGAGCGAATTTATTCGCCAGGGCCGAATTCGCGAAATTCCCGCGATTCGCCGCTGGCGAATAAATTCGCGAATCACCAGTGAAATTTCGGCAAGCGACGCGCGCGGAAAATGACGCGACATGCGTCGGAAATGACTTGACGCGCCGAAAATTACGTGACGCGTCGTAAATTACGCGACGCGCGTCAAAAGCGTCCCGCGACTCGTTTCGCGAATTTTTCGCCGATTCGCGAATTTCTCATCCTGAAGAAGGGAGGCTGCGTTCCCCCCGAAACGTTGAAAGTTGGTGGCAATAATAAAAGGGGTAAAGTCCCCGACTGCAACTTGGGTGTGTGCGGACCGTTCTTCTATACATATACTTGCTGAGGGACCCGGCCGGGTTGACGGAGGACCAGCACCACTTTGGCAGAGCAGTGGAAAGAGGTGTGCGGTAAAATATCACGATTATTCTACATGTACTGGACAGCTTTAAATCATTTACATTGAGGCTAATTTAAGATTTTTTTTGGAAAGTTTCTCAGATCCAGGCTTTATAGCCTTTTTCGCATAGTTCCTTAAGCAGGGCCAGAACTAGGGGTAGGCATAGTAGGCAGGTGCCAGACATGCAACTTCTCTGCCTGTCCCACCCCCTAGACTGGTCCCCAATTGCCGCTCTGGCCGACGTCCTCTTTAAGGCTCGTCTTTTTTTTAGGGATTTTTTTTCTGTGCATGTCCACACAGTTTCTCACATTCACAGACTTTTTACACATGTGCACCTGTTAAGCACTCCGACCGGCCAGGCTGCCTAGGGCGCCTTGCTGGGCTGGCCTGGCCCTATCCTTAAGACATTATTTTTTGTAATTCATCAAGTGTAAAATTCAGATATGAATACAAACGTACACCAAGTAAAAGCTGGCAAGGTCATTTAGAAAAAAATGGAAGCTGCCCTTTTTTCTTGAAAAGATCTGTCTTTTACTAGAGGTTTTTCCGATATCAGGGAGTTTGTTTTTGTACTGAAATTGAGTTTCTTAGACTTTTTTTTCCTGATCATTCAGAGGTTATTTTCGTTGTTTTTTTATATTCTAATCTTTTAATAAAAGAGAAAGTGAGTTTATTTGTGGTTTTAGAGAAAATTAAGTTAATTGTAGTTTTAGTGAAAGTGAGTTTATTCATTGTTTTAGAGAAAGTGAGTTTATTTGTGTTTTTAGAGAAAGTGAGTTTATTTGTGTTTTTAGAGAAAGCGAGTTTACTTGTGGTTTTAGCGGAAGTGGGGGTCATTTAACAACACTGGGCAAATTTGCCCATAGCAACCAATCAGATTGTTGCATTCGTTGTTCTACTTGAGCTGGTTTTAAAAAGTTAATCACTGATTGGTTGCTATGGGAAACTGCAAATTTGCCCAGTGTTGATAAAAACCTCTAAAACCACTAAAATGACAATGTTGATGAATATTTTTTCTTGGTTTTTATGCACAAAAAATGGATCAAATAGGTCTGTTTTCAATCGAATAAAAACTGCTCAAAATGTTCGAATGTATAGTCGTTTCGAACGATTTTGGGAAAAATCCTTCAAATTCAAAAAATTTTCCAGGAGGTCCCCCATAGGCTAAAATAACAATTCGGCAGCTTTAAGGTGGCGAAGTATCGAATTCAAATTTTTTTTAAAGAGACAGTACTTAGAAATTCAAATTTTCTAATTTTGGCCTACTTGATAGTTGAAGTAATCAAAAATGACTTTGAAATTTAAATTTTTTTAATTTGAATTTTCCCTTATGCCCAAATTCACTAAAGCGTGAAGCGTCTAACGCTAGCAATAATTCACCAGCGTGACGTCAATTTGCAACTTTGTCGATTCGCTAACAGTGTCCCTGGCGAAAATTGACTAGCGAAGTAGATAGACCTGAACAACTTCGCACCCTTACGCCAGGCGAAATTGCGCACTGACGAAGGGATGTAACTATGCTAATTCACTAAGTATAAATTTATAAGGTATCCAAATATGTTTTTCCTCCATGGCTCAATGTATGTTTCGACAGCTTGTATTTGAGTCTGTCTGTATAGAAAGTGCAATGCTGAAGAAGCCACTAATGTTTGCCTGGCTTAGCACATACTGTACTGTGGAAATTAGCCCTAATGTGGCTATCATTTTAGTACTGGCTGCTGCAGAATGAATTATGAATAATTGCTTGGAAAGGGTGTATCTTATTGTGCCCTGTATATATAGTTTGTATATATAAAAGTAATTGCTCAGCTACTTCGGCACTGTTTATAGCAGCCATTTTAATGATATTCTAAATAACAACAACAAATACTGGATGAGGCCATGGGTCCATAATAAAGTCTACATAAATGTTTTCAATCAAGATGTGGGCAGATAACATTTCTACACTACTTTTACTTCTGTGGAAGCCAGAAACACTTTAAATAAAGGTGTATAATAAAGTGTGACTGTTACAACTTCCATTTTAAAATAACTGCGAGTTACATAATTAACAGGCAGTAAACACATTGGCTTAACAGCTATGAAGTGGGGTTTTTTTATATTTCAGAGATTGCTGGCTTCTGCTGAAATGCTAATTAAGATTTAGGAAAATGTTCTCTTTCATGGTACATGTCTTTTGTTCCATCAAGTTATGGGCCATTTTAAATATATATTATGTAAATGCTTTATAGTTACTGCCAGTGTCTTTCATATTACCATATGCTTTTTCACTTCTATATCCATCTCACTATGCTAGCCAACAAAATCCTTGGAGTATATTTATGGAGATGAGTATTTGTATGCACAGTTTGTCCCACTTTTAATCAAAGTAATATGTAATGGGTTTATGGATAAACCATAGGGGTCTATTTATTAAACCTCAAAAAAATGTTGAAAAATACTCCAGCTAAAATCTGTCCAAAACACGTAAAAGTCAAAGGCAAATGTCCCTTTAATATGTTTACCATCATGCTCGTCAATGGTTTCGACTGAGTTTTGTTCGATAATCCAAAAAAGTTGCATTTTCCCAGCATCAAAAAAAAAAGTTGCATGATTTTGTCGCAACATTTTCCCACACATGCTTTTATTGTGTGTATTTATTGGTACATTAAGGACATTCAGCTTTCGCAGTTTGGTCAAATTTTTTTTATATATAGTGAGAAAAAATTGAGTTTTAGTATATGTGCCCATAGTGTCCGTATCATTTTAAAAAGAACAAAACCTAAAAATGCCATATTTTATATAATGAACTTATTGTAACAGCCTAAAGTTTCAGCTTCACAAATAGCAGAGCAATGATCCAGGACTTCAGACTATTACAGGGGGTCACCATCTTAGAAGTGTCTGTGACACTCAGTGGGCTCTGAGCAGCTATTGAGAAGCTAAGCTTAGGGGTTGTCTCAAATTATCAAGCAGAAAATTAGGTTTGCTTGCAATATAAGCTGATGCTACAGGACTTATTAATACATTCTGGTGTAAATTGCACTGGTTTCTGTGCTGCCATGTTAGTAATTATTTGGATTAATGACTTATCACCCTTTTATTGTGACATTTACAGTATATGCAATATCTACTGTATCTTTTGAGTCGATCCCCAAGCTCAGTAAGCGACAGCAGCACAGAGCATGAGAAGTGAATCAGCGGAAATGAAGATGGGGAGCTACAGGAGAATATTTGGAGGTAAAGATCTTCCCTGCTAAAGGGCTGTGGTTACTTTGGATAGTATAGAAGATATCATGTACACCATATATGCCCTACTTCTTAAATTAAACTTAAGTTCAACTTTATCATTCAAAGAAAAGAGGCTCTCATGATGTCCTTAATAATGGGTTAATGCAGAGGTCCTCTTTTATGATTTATGTGGTCGCACCATCATTGCACCCTTGCCTTATAACAATAGTTTAGTGGAGAGCACAACCTTCCCTTTCTGCGTTAGTTACTACAGGAGAAGTGGCCAGCTCCATTTTGTAGCTCCCATTATTCCTAGCTACAGTCAGGTGATCCCACTGCTGACCAATAAATGGGGAAATATTTGGGAGTTATGACCTTGGAAAGCAAGGCTGCAGGTGAAACATAGGGGTCCGTTTACTAAAGTGCGGTAAAAAATTGCACACAAAATACAGACAAATTTAACGCAGAATATGTTTTCGCGAGTTTATTAACCTGCGGTAAAGAATATGTATTCGCCAGTTATCGCATCCGCTGAAAATAACGCTACGTACATATTAATGCATGGTTTACTAAGCAGCGAAATGTGTGAAAGACAAAATTAACGCCAGAATATTCGCAACATTTTACCGCCATCTATATAGTGGCGTTAACTTATTTTTTGGCCAGAAAATTCTCAATGGGAGTTTAATTCTCATTTAAACTGTACATTTAAATGATACAAAGAGATAACTGGTATGATTTCTTGTTCATATGATTCTATGGACAGAAGGGTGTGTTCGTGGATGGATGAAGTATGGGTTTATATGATACATACATGTTTGATTGGTGTCACTCTGTAATGCTGTTGGATGGTATAATCATCAGTCAGTAAAGTTTATGAGTTTTGAAGATGCATTTCTGGCAATAAATGTCACAGTAAAAATTGCCATAATTAATGCCATTATTAATGTATAAAACAAGACTATTTTCTAGAATAAATATATGAAAATGTAAATTGTCACCAGAAAATTCGCAACTCGCTAAAATTACCGCTAACGTAAGCTGGTTCGCTAATGTAGTTACCGCAAGTGATCGCAATGACTTCTGAGCACATCGCTGTTTAGTAAACTTAGTCACTGCGGATATTCGGGCGGAAAAATATTCTCAGCGATAACATGCGGAAACTTATGGTCAAATTTACCGCACTTTAGTAAACGGACCCATAGTCCCTTTAAAAATGTATGGCAAAATCTGCAAAACCATTGATGGGCAGTTTTTCACAGCAACTTTTCAGCAATTTTTTTGCAGCAGGGCTGGAATTAGGGATAGTCAGGAAAGGCACGCGTCTAGGGCGAAGAGGGTAAAGGAGCATAAAGCACATACATCTTCTTCAGAACTCCTGCCTCCCCTCCTGGCACAAACAGAACTCCTGCCTCCCCTCCTGGCCTGAATGGAATGCCTGTCTCCCCTCTTGGGAAGCATTACTGTGAGACCGAGCACGCTCCAACACAGACACACACAAACACACGCACATGTGGGGGGAAGAACTTGGCGATAGTGCTCTGCCTGATGAATTGGCCTGGCCCATTGCAGTGCCTTTTTTTGTGCAAAAGATATTCCCTTTTGCTTCATCAAAAGAAGAAGAAAGATTGCCAGCACGGTTTGCCTTTAAAAATAATTATTACAAAAATGAGTTGTTAGTAGTACACTTTGGCCAAAATATGTAAGGCCTTTAAATACAACCCTGATCTTACTAGACTACAGCTCAAACTTGATAAAATGTTACAGTTTGCTGGGATTTGTAGACCAGTAACAAGTAACGTTTGGTTGGGCACAAACGTCAATTTGTATAAAGAAAAATGTTGGTTGTGCTTTAATTGCCATTACCAAGGCATCGCTTAAACATGTTTTTATTATTTTCTTTTGTTTGATTATGTAAAACCAAAAATCCTGAACTGCAACTATTCAGAAAACTTTTTTACTTGCTTTGATTCCAGTTGCTTAAAGTTAGAATCAGATTTGTGCTCCCAAAACAGAAATAGAAGAGGAGGCAAAGGAATAGAAATTGATTTAGGCTTGGTTAGCTGGAAATGTGGTAAGGTCAAAAATTAATTTTTACAGATCCCTCCTGACTGTTATTTTTGCCGATGTAGCAAAGAAAAAATAAGAAAGAATTACCTGATCTGTATAAGACTGCATAAGAGAAAATCCAAGTGCATTAGAGGTTAATTAATGGTTTAGTAGCACAGCTATATCTGAATCCATCCGGTATCAGTAATGTGCTATACGCTTGTAAGCTCATTGTATGACAGTGGTATCAATATATCTGACATGACATTGCCATTCATGCAAGCTCAGTACTCTGCTAGGAAATAAAAGATGCTGAAAGTCTTTATAATGTCAGTTTTGTGCTTTTTTGCATGAGTAAAGATCCACTTTAAATGGATAGTGTCATCAAAAATACTGAACAGTGAATTTGAAGTATTTCAGCCATGTAAAGAGAATTAAACTATTTTCACATGATTACTCACATGTATACATTTTCCCTCACACATACTTATTATACTAAACTGTTATCATTCCCAATTTAAAGGGAAAGGAAATACCCATGTTAACAGGTTAGTTAAATTATAATTAGTTTATAGGGATGTTGGGCCTGTTCCTAGTGATGGGCGAATTTATTCACCAGGGGCGAATTCGCGGCGAATTCCCGCGATTCGCCGCTGGCGAATAAATTAGAGAAACGCCAGCAAATATTCACCGCCGAAAAATTCGCCCAAAAAACGAGTCGCGCGCCGAAAACGAAACGACGCGTCAAAAGCGACGCGCGACTCGTTTCGCAAATTTTTTCGCCAATTTGCGAATTTCTCTGGAAATTCACGAATTTTTCAGCGAAGCGAAACGCGTGAGATTTGCCCATCACTACCTGTGCCTACATCCAGCTGCCTAATGCATCTTAAAAGCGTAGATCATCCTTCCTGTTTTCACTGCAAATAATTTATTTTACCACTATTGTATTTAGAAATGTTTGTTCTCGTATTCCCTTCTCTTGCTTACCAGTAGCAACCCTTGTCATTGGCACTTTAAAGGGAACATAAACCCATAAAAATGAATTCATAACTTGCTCAGTGTGCTTTTCTGAGCACTTGTACCATTTATATACAGTCTGTTTTAACTTTTAGTGGTTTCTGAGATATTTGCAGTTTTAGTCTGCTAATAGCAGGCTTTCATCTTGGAGCCAAAGCATCAGCAATGTGGGCAGTGCTTTATCAGTTAGGGTTGCACTTTGAAAGACAGCTGCTTTGCATGTATTTTCCCACAATGCAGTATTTTACCAAGACTTCCAGAAGCACCCATGCAACTGATTGTGGTCCACAATGTGGTGAGCAAAACTGATTGCGGAACTGTAACGTACACAGAAAAGATGGGAACAGAGAGTACAGATGTGGAACAGGCAAGTACAGTAATAATCAGATGCAGTAGAGAATCAGGAGTGTAGTCAGGATAAACAGGCCAGAGTCAAAACCAATTAGTGACACAGTACAGTAAGGTCAAAAGCAGGCAAAGGTCAGTAGCAGATAATCAGACAAGAATCACCCAGGAACTATGGAACATCGACCTACCCTGGACAATGAGTGCAGTGTAGGGGTTTTTATAGGCAGCTTAAGGCTGGGGACAGACAGGGAGATTCGGGGAGATTCTGTCGCCTGGCGTTTTTAGCAGGCAACAATCTCCCCGAATTTCCTTCTCCCTGTCTGCCGCTAGTATTAATGACAAAGCGCCAGCGCCTGTGCACACACAGCGCGGCGATTTCCGGAATCGCCCGAAGATACTTCGTGAGGAAACATCGGGCGATTCCGGAAATCGCCACGCTGTGTGTGCACAGGCGCTGGCGCTTTGTCATTAATACTAGCGGCAGACAGGGAGAAGGAAATTCGGGGAGATTGTCGCCTGCTAAAAACGCCAGGCGACAGAATCTCCCCGAATCTCCCTGTCTGTCCCCAGCCTAAGGCTTGCACAGATCACCGGTGGCCAGATTGACAATAGATGAAACAAGCCAAGCCTACTTGCAATTAAACGGAAAGCAATAGGAATTAACCAGGGCCTTAGCTGCCAGCTCACATAGCACAGCAGAAAGACAGACAGACAGCACAAAAATACCTAGTCCCTGGTTCAACTCCAAGCAGGTTGTTACAGTGACATTTGTGGTGTTAGAGAAACCAAAAACATGGGATCTGTTATCCTGTCAACCCATCATCCAGAAAGCCAGTCTCCTATAGATTCAATTTTATCCAAATCATAAAAATGATTACCTTTTTTTCTCTGTAGTAATCAAACAGTACCTTATACTTGATACAAACTTATATGTAATTAACTGAAATAGTTGAATCTGACCCGAAAATTCTCCTAACTACATAAAAGTCTATGGGTGTCAAATGTTTTTGTCTCAAGATGCGGCCCCTCAAAATGTTTTGTCGCATGACAATTTTTTTCACTCATTGGAGTCTATGGCCTTCATTTTTTGCGGTGAAACTCTGCAAAACATTTCGCTCATCTCTAATTAATCCTTATTGGGTTTATTTAATGTTTTCATGAAATAAATCCAACATGGATTTTCTAGTAGATTTGAGGTATAAAGATCAAAATTATGGAAACCCCAGGTTGCAACCCCAGGTTTCATACTTGTAGTATTGTAGTGAAGGATGATTTCATATATACTCATAGATGGAGCAGAGGTCTGTGACACCACTGTGCAGAAAGCTTGGTAGATAGGTAGGTAAAAATGTGAATTATTTTATTAAATTGGAGTCTATGGAAGATGGCCATGCTTTAATTCAGAACTTTCTGGATAATGTATTTCTGGATAACTGATCCTATACCTGTATATTTTTATTATGTTCACACAATAGGTTTTCTTACAAAAAATTATCTTGCCTTTTATGCTTTTAAAATGAAAATGAAACATAAAATTAAAAAACATAAAATGAAAAATAAAATGAAACAAACAGGAAAACCTACAAATCACTGATTGGAATGAAACATAGCACTCAAATGACCCAATGCTGAACGGCAAGCACTGCTAAGAAGTGAGCCACCTCAATTGAACATACAGAGGTCCATCTGTCATTGCTTTCCATTAAATTAGATTACAAATGTGACACAGAGGCATTTTGTTCACTGCTGATTTGGGTTGGATGGCACTAGTGGTCAAAATGCTCCATGTATCATTAGCCATAATGGCATAGAATGATATGGTGGGTCAGTGGAGCTACTACAGTTCTTCAGAAATATTCATTCATCTACCTCACTTCAAATGATGGCCTTAGATCACAATGTGATACAGTATTTGTCAAATGCAGAATATAGAGGCATGGCACAATAAAATCATCTGGCAAGTACAGTATGTATATATGTACCAACCTAGGAAATGCTGAGGCAAGAATGAAATGAAGAACTGGAACAAATAAATATTACATTAATGTCAGAATGGAGCTCCCTTTTCAAGTTCAGAAGGAATAATCAAAATAAAAGTGTTCCTTACAATGTGTTCAGATGCAGCTCACAGAAATAGTTAAGCTCCTAGCAGGATGGCTGGATGTTCAATTTGGGAAAAAAAAGTGTGAATTTTTAAATTCTGGCCACCCTGGTCATCGCTCTTTGATAGTGCCAACCTACATCCCTGTGTGGGTGTGCTGCACAAGATAAAAGCTCTTTGTGTCGATAAAGCCAAACAAAGACAACATGAATGACAACAGTTTTGCTTTGAGCAAAGGCAAATCAAAACCGTTTTGCTTTTTCACCCCCGCAGGCATCTTTATTGGCTTCTTGTTTGCTGGCTAAATAGGAGACAGCCACATGAAGGGGTTTCTAATAAAAGGCTTGCACAGTCGCTCATATAAATGAATGAGATTGTAATAGGCTAGGCGTAAGAAAATTTATCCCATTTTACCATGTTTTGACAACTCTGTAGAAGGCTGTCTGTGGCAGATAGGCAAAATTAGGCAAAATGAGAAGTGAAAGGCTGGACAGAGCAATATATTATTTATGGTGCTATCTCAACATTACACAGTTTCTCCAGGCTAAGCTTATGTTTCTACAAAGATTACATCGGTTCACATCTTAATCTGCCATTCCCTCTTATCAACTTTCTTTGGAAGGAATTGTCATTTGTATGAGAATATTTGGATGGATCCTGTGCTAAGCATAAAAATACATTTTGAGAATTTTATTAGAATGCTAAAAACAGGAAATATTATGATTTATACAATTATGATTTGACACTTACAATGACACATAAAGAATTAGCATTTACTACAATAATAGTTGGCTTTGTTCTACTGTTAGTTGTGATTTAGCAATATAATCTGTGAAAACTTGAGAATATGTGAAAAAGATGGAATCTCAACCAAACATGCTATACACTTAAACATTCTAATAGAATAGTTTGAAAGAAACATCTGATTTAATTGGGTTGCTATGGTTTATAGATCTGGCCAAAATGTGTGCCTCTATTACCTTATTTTTATTACATACTTGTATTACATTGTATGTACGTATAACTTTATTTGTAAAGCGTTGTTATGGAACCACAGTGCTGTACAATAAAAGTACAATATATATCTAAAAGTTTAGTATATAAAAGTACATACAGGGAGGACAAGTCAGAAGATAAATACAATACACAGTACACATAGCTCATATAAGGACACAAAGTTTAAAGTGCTATGTGGTAAGAAACACAGTAGGAAGGAGGTCCCTGCCGCATAGAACTTACAGTAAAAATGTCTTCCAGAATTCATTATATGTCCTAAAGACAGAGTATCCCACTCGTCCTTTTAATTATTTCAAAAGATGAACATGTGACAATGCCTAAAGCAGAAATTCATAAGGTTTAGCTTGTGTGCAAAGTCAGTCCATGCCTGAAGGTTTTAATTCTATGTATGGTTAATTTAGTGCTCTGCTGGTGGAACTAAACATAATTGATATTCAATTGTCCATGAAATATAACATTTAATGTGTACTTCTAACCACAGGTACGTATTAAGCTGCTATTCCTGTTTATGCATTTAAACTCCAATACACAAATTATAATAAGCTTCATTCTAAGCACAGCTGTTGGTTTGTGGAAGTAGAACTTAGTGGAGCTGCAAAGAACCATCACGAATAAAACATTTATCAAAACTCTACAGAGTACATATTAATCATCATTGAATATTAATATCACTGCACTTACAGTATCTACAGTATATTCCAAGATGTAAATAATTAAAATGAATAATATAGATAATAAAAACTTTAATTGTGTGGTGCTAGTCAAGGCAATGCACAACAAAGGCTTTTTAACATCAATTTCTTGTGTTTTTAAGTATTATTCGGTGTTGCGCAGTGACCAGACGATCACTACAGGGTAGGTGTGTCTCTCCCAGTAGGCTTTCTGAATGACACACAGCAGATGGCAGTTGTGTTGTACACTGATCAGTGAGGGTGCTGGAATGAATGTGTCATCAATTGTAACTCTTTGTTCAGTAAGTAGAAACCAGGATGCCGAGAGACCAGAGTAAGACAGGGATGTGATCAGGCCTGGACTGGGAATCAACAAAGGCCTTGTCATTTCAGGTACACAGAGGCCCAAACAGCTCACACACTGAGGCCCAAAACCCCCCCCATCAGCCCACTAAATAATGACTGTCTATGGCACCTTACAGCAACCCAAAGGTTGCTAGTCTGGCCCAGGATGTGATGTCAGGGGAGGAAGCAGTTCACTTCCTTATCTTCTGAGCAGGTAGAAACATGAGGCAGATTTCTCTCTGTAATATAATGTCATTAGCTGCCGTATATACGCATTAACTATTCACTATAATGCCGGCTTTGGGGGTAGAACTATTTGGGCAGCTGCAGTTAATCACACTGTAGTCACTCAGGCAGCGTGGAAGTCAGCCTGGGCCCGAAATGTTAGGGTTGCCACCTGTCCATTTTTGGCCCGAACAGCCTGGTTTTTTGAAGGACTGGCTGGGTCAAAAGGGACTGCCTGGTTTTCTTTTTTTTTTTTTCCGTTTTAAACATTTTATTGAAAATATTTCGATACAAAGTAATAGGTTACAGATGGTTGTTTTTGAGTTATAAAAATGCATGCATATACATACTTTCAAGAAAGATACATTTTGCAATAGTTATCTTTGGAGTGTTGTGAATTCTTGAAAATATGGTTCGTAGTATTGCATTGATAAGGTTTTGATCAGAATTATCATTTTAAATTTTACAGTAATTCTTATCAACTTTTATTTCCGGGTTAGCTGTGCTTGAACACTATTACGTTGCAGAAAAAGTAAAACATAAATTAAACTTAAGCTGGTGCCTCCTTTTGCTTATCTCCAGTAATCAGGGAGGATATTTTACTTGTATTTTTCGATTTATTTGATAGTTATGATATTAGGTATAGTTTCTCCTTCTTTCTCCCTATTACCTTGTTATTGTCTATTGTTTCAGTTGGAGAGAAGGACACGGCCAGTGTCAGATGTGGTGGTGTATTGAATCCAGGGGTCCCAGATTATTTGAAATTGCATTTGTCTGTCTTGTTGAATACTTGTTAGTTTCTCATTCACAAGGATCCAATTTATTTTATTTTTAAGTTGTTGGATTGGGAGTAAAGGTGATTTCCAAGATTTAGCTATTGTTAACTTAGCTGCTATGAAGATAAAATTGATTAATTTTCTCGTATTATTTATGTTTGGGATCTTGTTTCCCAACAGGGCTTGATCTGGTTTTTTATGTAGATTAATCCCTGTAATTGAATAAATCATTTCATAGACTCTGGTCCAAAACCTTATGACCCTGGGGCAATCCCACCATGTGTGATAGGCCGTGCCTTCTCCCCCACAGTTTCTAAAACAAGAAGGGTTGTATTGACTATTGATTTTATTCAGTCTAGAGGGGACAAGATACCATCTCATCAACACTTTATATCCTGCCTCCAGAAGTGAGGTGTTTATTGTACTATGCGCTATGCTATCCCATATTTGTTGCCATTCCTGTTCCTCTAGGGATCTTCCCAGGTCCCTTTCCCATGCCTCCATATATGGGAGGGCTGCTGGGGATGAGGCATCTATTATAATCTGGTATAGTCTGGATAATACTCCTCTGGAGTATGGGTATGAGATGCAGATTGTCTCTAGGTAAGAAGAGGTTAACGTACCACTGTTTTTTACTTTTGATTTCAGGAAATGTTGTATTTGTATAAGTCTGAACCTTTCACCGGGTGGGGGAGAGTGTAACTGTTGGATTCTTTCCCAGTCCATAGGTCCTGTCAGTCCAAGGAAGTGTTTTAAGGTTACTAAGCCCTTTGATTTCCACCACTGAAAAGATTGTCTATCCAGACCCGGGAGAAATTCTGGGTTTCCTATTATTGGGGTGGCTGGAAGGTGTGGAGATATTTGCTTTGACTTGTATTTGATCTTATCCCATATCTCCAGGGTTTGTTTTAACATTGGTGTGAGATTGTTGGGTCTATGTACGTTTGGGATCCATGGGTCTGTTGACAGTGCAATGGGGTGGGTTAAGATCTCTTCCATCATGCTTGAGAAATGGCGTGACCCCGAAACGTTGCATCAGCAATAAACACGCAAAAGCACTTGTTTGCATGGATCCTGTGTGCCATTGGATTTTTTTTTTGCTGCTCTTCCATCATGACCCATTTGGGAGGAGGGTCTGCATGTAATAGTGGGAGGGTGGCAAGTTGGGCTGCCTGTAGATATTTACCAAAGTCTGGTACTCCCAGTCCTCCCCCTGATCTTGGTTGTATCATTGTGGTTCTAGATATTCGTGAAAATTTGGATTTCCATATAAATTTCATTGTGTTTCATTGCAGGTTTTCTATGTCTTCCTTTGTTATTGGAATGGGAAGAGTTCTAAAGTAGTATAAGATTTTTGGTAATATAGTCATCTTTATAGCATGTACAGTATACGCCCTATCCATGAGATCTCGTATTTTGACCAAGATTCCAAAGTTTCTTGAGTGGCTTTCCAGAGTGGTGGATAGTTTGTTTTATATAGATCACGTATGTGTGGGGTGATTTTTATCCCTAGGTATGTTATGTGTTTGGGTTGCCATTTAAAATCAAAGTTCAGCTTCAGGAGTTTAGTTGTTGGATTTGGGAGGGTAATATTTAGTGCTTGCGTTTTTGAATAGTTTATTTTAAGGCCTGATAGTTCTGAGAATTTGTTAAATACATTGAGGAGGTTGGGCAGAGTGGTGAGTGGTTGTGTGATCAACATCAGGATGTCGTCTGCAAAAAGGCAGATTTTGTGATCTTCTTGGCCTATTTTTAGCCCTGTAATGTTGACATTCTCTCTGATTAGCGCTGCCAAGGGTTCTAGTGCTAGGATAAATAGTAATCTGCCTGGTTTTCTAAATTAGTAAAACAGAGCAGGATTTCCAAGGCTTGATTTGTTGAATCTGCAAATTGTTGATTGGCATGCCCTAGCCCTGCCCCTGATGCAGTGTCACGCCCCCATAGTGTTACTGTCATGTCCCCCACATGTCACTGCCCCTCCCTTGCCTAGAGCGCCACCACACAGAAGGTATTACAGTATATAGAAATCTAACTGGTTACTCTGAGCTCCTAATACTGAAACTAAGTACAGAGAGGGCAGTGGGACTTAGTCTGAATAAACTTGAATAAAGTAACTTTCCGAGGCTTTGCTTTCATTTACTGGGTTTATTGAGTTACTGATTTCAGCTAATGCTCAGAGGACTGCCTTCTGCTACCACAGACAGAATCTACTGTACATATAATAAAACCCTCTGTTAGTATTTCTAGTAGGTTTTCAGATACCAGTGGATAAGTATATAAAGCAGAGCCTGCTTATTGTAGCTTGGATTGGATGTACTTTTACTGCATTTAGGGGTGTGCTCAATGCTAGCCTTCATTTTCAGAGAGCTTACTTTTGATTTTTTGGGCAGATAATTGTTCCCCATTGTCAATATAACATTTGATGGTCATCTGGCAGGGGGTGATCAAGGAGTTAAGGTTACAAGAAAGCGAGAAACTAATAGACCCCATCCCAGTCTCAGCAAGGTTTTCAGTTATTTCTTTCAGTGGCTAGTTGCCACTACAATGACCATAATATCAAAGTTTAAGGAGAAGTGGTTGACTTTTGCCTCTGAGTTGGGTTCTTATGACCTAGGCTTGTGTAGCTGGAGGAAGGTCTCTACACAGAGGATTGGCTGCTACAGTAACAGTACAGTAGAGTGGTTGGTTGCCCTTACCCTCTGAGCCAG
Organism: Xenopus borealis; assembly: GCA_024363595.1. NCBI lineage: Eukaryota > Metazoa > Chordata > Amphibia > Anura > Pipidae > Xenopus > Xenopus borealis. Next base: position 33,291,719 of record CM044444.1, on the reverse strand, counting down.
GAAGGTACAGCTGGCAGGAGGTCTCCACAGTAAGGATGGGCAGCATAGTAGAGTGGTCGGTTGGCCTTACCCTCTGAGTTGGGATTTCTGTGCTTGGTCTCCACAGCATAGGTGGGCTGACTGGTTTACCCTACCCGCAGAGCTGGACTCCACATTGTGGATGGGCAGCTATGGGACCAGCATGACAAAGTGGCTGATCTGAGCCAGGCATGTAAAGCTGGAGGGAGTTTTATACAAAACAGATGGGCCACTATGGAAGAAGCATGGTAACTAGTTGGGTGCCCTCAGAGTTGGACAGGGGAAACTGAGGACCCACAGAAGAGATGGGCAGGCAGACATGCATTCCATTGTTATTTGTTATCCAGAATTGAATGAAATTGCCTAGGGAATGTGGGGTTAGCATCTTAATCTACCATATGGGCAGAGTAAATTGTAATTTGTAGCAAAACAGTGCTATGATTACAGTCAAGTCGACTGGCCAATGGAATGTTCTAGTGGTTTAGTTTTTTGTGCTCATTCAGTTCGCCAGCAGTGAAATATTTGCGCTTGTATGGCAGGCAACATAAATGGGAAGTTGCTGTCACCCTTCTGACAAATATACATCCACAGGGGGTAGCTGGCTATGCCGGCAATTGCACATGATCAAAGATTATGTAAAATTATTTCAATAAAGGAATGTTTTTATTTATATTTTGCATACATATGAGCTTTGTAAAAATATGCCATATGTATATAAGACTAATGGCCAGTTTTATTCCATAATGTGGTACAGAATGGGTGAAGAAGAAAGAAATGTTTTGTATATCTTGTGAATATTTAGTTTTCAGTCTATTTCTGTTTTATTAACTAACAACCAATAATTATAAAGTTATAGTGGGGACTCGTCGTAGCAGTAGGACCTTGCCAGAGTACTGCACAGGAAATTTTAGAAGAGGGAGAAAGGAGGTTCTTTCCTGTGACTGCAAAGTAGGTTGATTGATACAGACGCTACTACTGCTTGGGACAGCCTGCTTGGATTTCCTATCATTGAGGCACTGCAGATTCAGGGCTGCTGAACCTCTCTCATAGTGGGAGATGTTAACTATGTAACTATGTAACTATGCAGTTCCTGCTGGAAGCAGACTTGGTGACCATTCTCTGCATAGGTAGAGGCAGCCTAATACTCAGAGATGGATATAATGACATTCTGATCTCAATTCTTCACTGTATAGTACATATCCCTGCACTGTACAAGCACAGTAGTATATATATATATATGTCTTTAAACATCCCATCATGGTTTCCTGCCTACAGCTTCCTTTCCTTCTGTCTGTCAGTTCTCAAGCATGACAAGTGGTTCTTTATAAAGGACTTGAAATCTCAGTGTTCAAGCAAAATTTTATAACAGTTATTGTCAGCTTTATGTGGTGCTTCTTTACAGAAGCGTTGAACTCACTTATTCATCTGATGATTGCCCTATATCTATTGTCAGGAGTGTGATGCTGCAGGAGAGAAATACTGCAATGTTAGCATTTATATGATCTCTTTATAACATCTAAAGAGAACAGAGATAGAAATAACGTTAAAAAGCTGATTATAAAAATAATAAGAAAAGAACTTAAGAAAAGTACTTTAAGCATTGGTCATAAATAAATTGGTCATAAATAAAATGACATATACAAGTACAAACAAGTGCTTAGTCCCCTTACTTAGCAGGTCCTTCTTTATTAAATGATATTTTCCGATATCCACACAATGTATAATATATGGCAGCTTATTCTCATTTATAAGTATAAATATAATATTGAAAAGGAATGTGCTGAATACACAATTAACTGCATTTGTTACTGTACACTGGTACTGGTAAATAAAAAAAAATGCTCTAAACTGCCCTTTTTTTTTTTTAAGCATTTCACAGAAAACTGATCCTCTTTATTATCTCTCTATATACTGTAAAGTCAAAATAAATGGGAAACAATGTCTTCTCATAAGAGGGGCATACTTATTAATAATAATAATAATAATAATAATAATAAAAATAAAGCACTACAATTTAGCTTTCTGTTTTACCGTTTATTCTAAAAAGTGTGGCTTTTTTTGTTTAACTTTTAGATTCTTTAAAAAAAAAAGTGATTATTGTCTTACTTGGGTTTAACCCCAGCTCCTTCATCTAAATACTGACACATGAATAATTCAAAAGAATCCCTTACATTGAAGTAGCTATAATCCTGGCAACTGCATGAAGGAGATAATCTGTTGTTAAAACACGCTGACCAGCCTCATTCTAAAAAGAATGAAATTGTGTTTAAATTGGAATTAATGTGATGGGCCACTTATCAGGCAATCTATCTTGCAGTTTGGAGCCCTTCTTAAGGAAAACCATGCAAAATATAAATTAAATCTATTCTTCTCATATTCTGTCAACGAGCATGAAGAAATAGAATTTCCCTGTAGACCATCTTTTTCTAATCCATTTAAACTCAGTCCAAAGAGCACAGATAATCAGTAATGACCTGACTGATTATTCTCTCTGTAGTATGACTGACATGGGCAGTGAGCAAAGATAAGATGTTGGTCACTGCTGTGTATGATTGTATGTATTAAAAAAGTAGCCCAAAGTAGCCTAGGCAATAATAATAGGATAACTTACAACCTATGCTTGTTACAAAAAAAAAATATAT